>CM066033.1:125877485-126338721 GCA_033557465.1 Ichthyophis bannanicus | reverse complement strand
AGAAACCAGAATTGAGGTAGAGGATATGGCCTGTGCCAATGGGAGGTTTAGAATTGAAATAGATGGGTGAAGTTCAAGAATAATAAGATACTGGGTCAGACCAAGGTTCATCAAGTTCAGTATCCTGTTTCCACTAGTAGCCAATCCAGGTCACAAGTACCTGGCAGTTTTCCCAAAAAGAACCACAGGTTCCACAAGGCTTGTCTTGGGACAAACAGTGGATTTCCTGGGTCCTCTTTAATAATGGTTTATAGACCTTTCCTCGAGGACTTGTCCAAACCTTTTTTAAACCCAGCTACACTAACAGCTTTTACTATATCCTCCGATTGGCCAATGGGAGGTCAGTATCACTATAAAGAGGTGGGCCAGCCTTAAGGGGCAATTGCCCCATAGTAAACATGCGGAAAATCAGCAAATTTCTTATCGTCCCTCCAGTTTAGTCCTCCACCTCTGGGTTGTGTACCTCCTCCTGAAGCTTGGAGACTGGGCATATCAAACTCGTGACATCACTGGATGTAGTGTGCTGGTCTCTCCCATCAGCCCCAGTGTGTCCAGTCTCCATGCAGCAGAAGGACATAGTGAGCCTAAGTGGAGGGCTCACCTGAGGAAGGAATAAGGAGTAGTTAGTGTAGCTTAGTCTTAGTTTGGGGTGGTTTTATCCCTTTTTTTCCCTTTTGTCCATGATTTGTTTTAATTTGGTACTGGCCGTTTAAAAAGAAAAAGGTTAAGGATTTTCTCACTGCCAGATCCTGTCTGCCTCTCTGCCCTTAGCTGATTGCCAGGGCACTTCTGCACACAGCTCTCCCTTTCTGGACAATACGGGGAGGCAGCACTGTTTTATTGCTGCAGCGATCATGCGGCGCCCCGGTCAGCCGCGATCCTGCAGGAATGAGTGATTCGACGGCGGTAAGCTCGTCCGGCAGCTGCTGCATGCGTCGCTTCGGTATCTGAGCAGGTGCCCGCACGGTCTGTCTGGAGCGCCATGGGAGTGACAGCAAGAGAGAAAAAGCAGCGGT
Source organism: Ichthyophis bannanicus (assembly GCA_033557465.1). Taxonomy (NCBI): domain Eukaryota; kingdom Metazoa; phylum Chordata; class Amphibia; order Gymnophiona; family Ichthyophiidae; genus Ichthyophis; species Ichthyophis bannanicus. The sequence goes on along the minus strand of CM066033.1, from coordinate 126,337,705 downwards.
AAGAGTCAGAACAGGTACGGGGCTTTGGGGCAGGCAGCGAATCGGGCTGGTATGTGGAGGAGGCCCTGCAAAGGGTTCCATTGGTCGTGAGGTGGTTGGCGCCATTTGTTTCTGCAGCAGCGGCCATTTTGACCACGTGCTCCCCGCGTGACGAGTGCTCACACCGGAGGCAGCAGTGCTGTAGCAGTCCTGCCCGGTGCCTGATTTCTTTCAGAACAGTTTGTTTTTGCCTTTGTTTTTATCTGGTTAGTAGGAAAACTGCCTGCAGACTGTCTTTATTTCCGGGGGATATCTTTTCTCTTGGCATAAGCGATTTAGCATCATGTAAGAAGGGTATAATTCTGTATCATTAAAAAAAAAAAAAAAAAAAGCGTAAAGTCTTATTTTGGCGTTTGGTTTTTGCCATTAAAGGGTGTTGGGGGTGTTTTTCATATTGCAACCCGTCCCCAGTGTGTGGTTTTTGGCACCCACAGGGGTGGTACCCGTGCTGATTCGGGATCTGCCAGGGCTGCGCTACAGTTTCAACCAGCATGGAGCAGCAGATGGAAGTTAAATTTGGATCAGCAACCCTGGGGGATAGTGGGGGGAGCTGAAGGAGAGGGTCTACTTCCCCTTCCCCGGGGAACGGCCAGGAAGTTCCCGTCACTCCGTCAGGAGCAGGACCAACAGTGAGTCCAGGGATGCAACTGAGGACTTCTGTCCAGATTTTGTTTTAATTATGCATCAGGCGTTCTGTTTGAGATGGCAAGGGAAATTGCCGGAACCGTTACCTTTGTCTACTGCAACGCTGCAGTCCGGAATAACGGAGGCAGACCACAGTGTTTCGAGACCCCCAAAGAGGCCGCGGCCTCGTGAGTGTTCTTCCTCAGATGTAGAGTGGCAAGAGATGGAGGATATGGACACAGAACTCGAGGCAGGGCTGGAGGAGTTAGAGGAAGGAGAAATTCCTGAGCCTGAAGATCAGGCGAAGATCATTCGAGTGTTCCGGAAAGGACGAGCTGACAGTGATTATCATGAAATCCCTCCAGACACTTCATCTGGCCACGGAACAGCCAACTGAAGAGGAGAGCAGGGAGGACCCTATTATTCAGGCGGTGAGGCAGACGGAAGTGGTGTTTCCTGTCCACCATGTAGTAGACCGGATGATCCAGGAGGAGTGGGATCAGCCGGAAGCAGGGCTCAGAGGAGCTAGGACTATGAACAGACTTTATCCACTGGAAGATAAGGATAAGGAGAGGTTCAAGTCTCCACGAGTTGAAGCAGCAGTGTCAGTGGTGACGAAGAAAACCACTATCCCTGTGAAAGGTAGTGCGGTGTTGAAGGATGCGCAGGACAGGAAGGTGGATGGTCTGTTAAAACAATCTTTTGAAGCAGACACTCTGTCCTTACAGGTGTCAATCTGTGGGGCGTGGGTGGCCAGAGCATGTCTTCGATGGTTGCATTTGCAAGTCAGACATTTTAGAGCAGGAAAGTATAAGAGAACTGGACTGCATGGAGTTGGGTTCGGCGTATTTGGCAGATGTGCATTACGACTTGATCAGAGCGCTAGCCAATAGCATGGCCTCTCTGGTTGCCGCTCGCAGGTCCTTATGGTTGAGGAATTGGGCGGCAGATGGCTCGTCTAATCGCGCCTTAGTAAGCTCCCCTTTAAAGGGAAGCTGTTGTTTGGAGAGGATCTTGACAAGTTGGTTAAGGATTTGGGGGAGTCTAAAGGCAGATGGCTCCCGGAGGACAGACCCAGGCAAGGAAAGTCCACCCCGGGATTTCGGGGTCAGTTTCGGGACTTCAGGAGATTCTGCACGTCTCGCTTGGGGGGTTCTCAGAGATGAAGGTTTGCGCCCAGGGCCCAGGCTTTCGAGGGTTTCGTGGGGCCAGTAGAGGTTTCGCAGCAGCAGCCTCTACAGCTTCTCGAAAACCGCAATGAAATGAGGCAGGGTCCAGCAGGAAGCCAACCGATAGGCGGGCGACTTCGGGAGTTTCTTCCTGCCTGGACCCAAATAACAACCGACCAGTCGGTGTTGGAAATAATTTGCGAGGGTTATGCACTGAAATTGGCAAGGCCCATTTGGGAGTCGGTGGTAATGTCTCCCTGCAGGGGTCCTCGGAAAACCCTGGCGGTCCGCAATACCCTAAATCGACTGTTACAAATTGAAGCGGTTGCACCTGTCCCAATAGAAGATTACGGTACGGGTCGATACTCCATTTATTTCATAGTACCAAAGAAGGACGGGTCCCTGCGGCCCATTTTGGACTTGAAAGGAGTGAATCGGTGTCTTTGGGTACCGCATTTCAGAATGGAGATGTTGAGGTCGGTTATTGTGGCAGTGAGCCAAGGGGAATACTTGACCTCTCTCAATCTTACAGAGGCTTATCTGCATATTCCAATCAGGGCCTCTCATCAAAGGTTTCTCCGTTTCGCTGTCCTGTGGGGACATTATTAGTTTCAAGCATTGCCGTTCGGCCTAGCGACGGCACCGTGGACGTTCACCAAGATCATGGTGGTGGTGGCGGCAGCATTGTGCAAGGAGGGGATTCTGGTTCATTGTTATCTCGATAATTGGTTTATTCGGGCAAAGTCCGAGGCCGAAAGCGTGCAGGTGACAAACAAAGTAGTGACGTTTTTGCAGAGTTTAGGCTGGGTGGTCAATTCGGCGAAAAGTCATTTGGTGCTGTCCCAGGATCTCGAATATTTGGGGGTTCACTTCAACACTCGGAGCGGAGCGGTGTTCCTACCGCATCGGAGAATCAAAGTGTTACGTCAATTGATCCACAAGTTCATAGCGACGCCGGCACCAACAGCGTGGAATTACCTAAGTGTGCTGGGAACGATGGCAGCAACCCTGGAAGCAGTGCCATGGGCCAGATTTCATATGCATCCCTTACAGAGGGGTCTGCTTTGCCATTGGTCGCATCAGGCCGACTCGTTAAACAAACACCTTCCTTGCCCGCTCAAGGCCCGGCCGTCGTTGCGGTGGTGGCTTCTTCCAGGATCCTTGACAGCGGGAATGCCTCTGGAGCAGCCGGAGTGGCTCCCATTGTTGACGGACGCGAGTCTTGTGGGATGGGGAGCTCATTGCATGGACCTGTTTGCACAAGGCACGTGGACCGTTTTAGAGAGCGGTTGGTCGATCAATCGACTGGAACTGCGAGCTGTTTACTTGGCTCTAAAAGCGTTTGAGGCGACGGTGTCGGGTCACGTGGTGTGAGTCCTGTCGGACAACTCTGCAACCATAGCTTATATTAATCGACAAGGCAGGACAGGAAGCATGGCCATGGAAGAAGAATCAGAGACGCTGTTCTCTTGGGTGGAGCCTCGGCTTTCCGCGATCTCGGCAGCGCACATTGCGGGGAAGGACAATGTGATGGCAGACTTACTCAGCAGGGTTCAAGTAGATGCCGGAGAGTGTGAATTGCATCCGGACGTGTTTGCGCAAATAACCCGCAGGTGGGGACAGCCGATCATGGATCTAATGTCAACCTTTCAGTCGGCAAAGGTGAACCGCTTCTACAGCAGATGGAGAGAAACAACGTCAGAAGGGATCGACGCACTGATGCAGCGTTGCCCGTTGAACGGTCTGCTCTATGTTTTTCTCCCGTGGGCGCACATAGGGCGAGTGGTTCAGCGTATCGAGGCTCATCGGGGAAGAGTGTTGCTGGTGGCTCCGGACTGGCCCAGGCGGCCATGGTACACTGATCTCATTCGGTTGTTAGATGGGAATCCGTGGAAATTACCAGCATCGAAGGACCTGTTTTGGCAGAGTCCTCTTTGCATGCCACAAGTGGATCGGTTCTCGCTTATGGTTTGGCCATTGAAAGGGTGAGGTTGAAGAAGAAAGGTTATTCCGGAGCAGTTATAGCAACGTTGCTTCGAGCTAGAAATCGGTCTACATCCCTGGCGTATGTTTGCATTTGGTGTATTTTTGAGGACTGGTGCTCGCATCGGCAAGTTCGGACAGCTACGGTGTCCGTTGCCGTGGTCTTTTTTTTTTTTTTTATTGCATCTTTTTATAGCTTTACATCAAAGACAATCAAAAACACAACCATTACACTATAACCAAAACCAACTACTCATACTAAACTCCCCAAAAAAACCCGCTAAACCACCCACCCCGTACCTTGCAAACCTCTTTAGATACACAGAATTAGCATGCTGCAGTGCCTGCAAACCGATCCAAGGCGGACCATTTATTGGGACTAACTCTATTCCCCCTTAAGAGCTTTATCCTGACTTTTTTCATATCTGCTGAATAGACATACTTGATTCCACCAAAGAAGCCAAGTTAGCTTGGAGGCGTCCTTCCAGCAAAATAAGATTGTTTTGATGGCAATAGCCACCATAAAATTCAGGATAAAAAAATGATCTTTATCTAACTGTGGAATTCCTGCCAGCGATCTCAACGCGACTAGACGCCACGTTAACGGAATAGAGTAGCCCAGTACCTTCTGAATCCTGTCCCATACTAATACCCAGAATCCCTGAACAAAAGGGCAGTCAAAGAACATGTGCCGCATGGTGCCCTCAGTTTGCTGACAAGACCAGCACAGGGAGGATTTAGTAGTAGACCACTTAGCCAGCTTAACAGGAGTTATGAATGCCCGATGGGCAAAAAAAAACATCGATTGAGTAAGCGCCGCCGATCTTGAGGCGCGAATAACCGGCCCCCAAAACAAACTCCAGGACTTTGGTGACCAGGGCAAGTCTACTTCTTCTTCCCAGAGTTTACTTAAACCCTGCAGACGGCTTGGGCCCTGTGCACGAAAAAGCGCATAGATATTCGTAATGCCACCTTTCTTGGAGTTCAGATCCATCATAATCTTCGCTAGGCCCCAACTAGGCGTACATTGTCCAGGCCTTATTCCTGACTGTAAAAAGCAATGCCTAAGCTGAAGCCACTGAAAAAAACACGTTGAAGGCAGCCCAAATTCGGTGTGTAGCGCTCCAAACTCCTTCCAGTGGCCACCATCAATCAGTTGTCCCACTGTCCAAATACCACATCGCTGCCATATAGTCCACACAAAAAGGGACGAATGGATCTTAAGACCCGGATTGTACCATATGGGCAGGAGGAGAGAGGGTGGGTTCTCTGCTGCAATGACCGGCAGGAATGATTGAAATGCACTTTGCGTAGACAGAATTATACTCCCCACTTTACATGACTCTGGAAATTTCATTCCCATGACACTCCGCATCGGATATAGGTGACACAATCGTTCTTCTAATTCCAGCCAGGTGGGCTTGTAATCAAGCAACTCTGCCGACGCCCATAGACTGCCTTGCTTAAGTATCGCCGCCAGATGGTACCAGTGGAAATCAGGAAAGTGGACTCCCCCCTTCTCTTTTCCCGTCTTCAGCTTCCGAAGAGCTATTCTAGGGGTTTTCCCATTCCAAAGAAAAATACTCAGCGAGCGTTCAAGCCCCTTGTAAACGGACAACGGGAGCACAATAGGAATCATTCCCAGTATGTAATTTATTTTTGGCATAAGCACCATCTTGATGGATTCCAGCCGTCCCCACCACGATAAATGTAGCGGGGACCATTGTAATGTAAAGGAACGAGTTATCTCCACGTTGATTCGTACTGTTTCCTCCAATGGAGCAACAAAGTGAGCTCCTAAGTATTTTATAGGACCCGCTGCCCATTGAAAAGAAAACTCCTGCACGAGGTTGCTGTTAGCTTGTGTGTTAAGGGGGAAAGCCACTGATTTTGACCAATTCACCTTATAGCCTGAATATTTGGCGTACTTGTCAATCAGCTGTAGCAAGGGAGATATGGAAGGTGGTTGTAAAAAAAACATAAGATCATCGGCATAGGCTGACAGCTTGATGTGAAGGTCGGCGACTTTGATGCCTACAATGTCGCTAGATTGCCTCGCCAGCAGTACCAAAAGGTTCCAGCGCCAGGTTAAATAAAAGAGGCGACATTGGGCACCCTTGCCGAGTACCTCTATGCAGACTGAAAGACCGGGAAAGCTCTTGATTGACTAAGATTCTAGCAGACGGATGGGAGTACAGCACCTGAATCATGTTGATATATTTTCTGGGCAATCCAAACCACTCCAATACCCGGAAAAGGAAAGGCCATTCCAGTCTGTCAAATGCCTTTTCAGCATCCAGGGACAGGCCGATGAGGGGCGAGTCACTGAGTTCTGCCACGTCCAGAAGAGAGCAGAGCAGTCTGGAATTATCTGCAGTAGACCTTCCCGCCACGAAACCGCATTGATCCGGGTGGATAAGCAAATGAAGGACTCTGTTAAGACGCCCAGCCAGTACGGCCGAGTAGAGCTTGTAGTCAGCATTCAAAAGGGAAATGGGTCGGTAGTTACCCACTAGAGTCGGATCCCTTCCAGGCTTTTCAAGCACCACTATCGTGGCCTCAGCAAAGGCGCCTATATTTGAAGCTTGTTCTTGAAGCAATTGAAAGTATGTTAGTATACGAGGAGACAGCTCTGTGGCAAATATTCGATAAAACTCAATCGGGATACCGTCAGGACCCGCAGCCTTGCCGCTTTCCATTTTAAACATTGCTTCCTGAAGTTCGCCTTGATCCATGTCTCTGCTGAGCAAGGCAGCCTGAACCTCATCCACTACTGGGTGCGATATCCCTTCTAAGAAGCGGTCCACTTCTGGGTCGTCTCCAGCTCCATCGGAAGTATACAGTTGTGTGTAAAATTTTCGGAAGATTTCCATTATCTGAACATTACCGTCTTGAGAATTGCCATATGCATCTTTTAATGACACTATATGTGATTTCTCCTTACGAGGCTTCAGGCGGGCAGCCAGTATCTTACCAGCCTTGTTCATTTCTGTATAGTAACACGCTTTCTGCTCAAAAACCTGCTGATCCACCTCATTGCTTAGCAGCATATTATACCGATATCGCAACCGTTGAAGCCGTATAAGGACCTCTGAACAGTGTTGACGTTGTAGTAGCCTCTCGCCTGCCCTGATCTGCAAATCCAGATCCACAAGCTCTCTTTTCGCCTTCCTCTTCATTGCTATGACATAGGTGGAAATCCTGGCCCTGATGAATGCCTTAAAAGCCTCCCACCATGCCCAAACAGAAGTATTTTCCGAAGAGTTTACCGTGAAGTATTCTTCAATAGCTTGTTTGATATATTGTCGAAAAGGTTCCTCAGCCAACAACGGCCTGGGAAAAAACCAGCCGCCACCTTTGACAGGCTCTATTGACGGCCCCATTTCAAGCATTATTGCAGCATGATCCGAAATATGTGTGCTTAAAATCTCTGTACCCTTGATATCTGTAGCCACTGACTGAGACACCAAGAAGAAATCAATCCGCGAGTGCGACCCGTGCGGAGGCGAATAAAAAGTGAAATCTCTTTCCTGGGGGTGCATGATCCGCCAGATATCAACCATTCCCATGTCTTCCATCATGGACAGAAGGACTTGAGATGCTCGACTTCACCGTAGCGCTCGACAAGGCTGACAATCCAATAAGGGATCGAGGACCAAATTGAAATCACCCCCAAAAACAGTGGGGAGAGAGGAAAAATCAATCAGCGCCTCTGCCAAATTGGAAAAGAACTTAGGGTTGTCACAGTTAGGTGCATATATATTCACTATTAACATTTGCCGGTTATCCAGCTTGACTTGCACGCAGGTCCACCTGCCCTCTAGATCAGCTCTGGACGTCACCAATTGAATTGCACAAGATCGTTTGACTAATGTAGCCACCCCGTTTCTCTTTCCCATAGCAGGAGCATAGGACATGAGCGAGTAGTGCTTCCCTGCCAATTTCAGAGACTCTTTAGTATTTAAATGCGTTTCCTGTAGGAGCACTACTTCAGCCCCCTGTTTTGGACAGTAAGTTAGGATCTTTTTTCTCTTAATAGGATTTTTGATGCCCTTTACGTTGAGGGATAATATTTTAATTGAGGACATATTGGGCTAGTATGGGAAGGTACTCACGTCCACCTGAGGACCTCCCTGGATCTGCAGCAGTAACACGGCCCTCGTACCGCATCTCAAAAAAAAGAGGTTTGCAAGGTCCCAATATCCCCTCAGCATCCCGGGGATAAGCCCTGGGTGAGCCAGTAGAGTATCGAGAAGGCCACCCATCGCCCCCCTTAATACAGAACACTTAACCCACATAAGCTAACAAAAAAATCTATCTTAGCCAGAGCCTAGTACATTTCTGAACAGTTTACCAGTTTCCCTAAATCGCTTCCACAAATACTAGTTAAGGAGCAATGCCCAAGTGAATTTAAAACATCAACACAGGACATCATTACATAAACATATGCTCAGATAAGAAAAAGGGAGAGAGAAAATGAAGGCAGCGAAAAACAGAGGCGCTCACCTACAATACCGCCCTCTACAAGAGCGGGGCAGATCCCATATGACACCGCCCTCACAGCAGCAGAACCATACATGTAAGAGCTTTTTTACAAAAACAATAACAATAGGCCCTGGTAAAACATCAAGACAGCCCAACCTACTAAGCTTAAAGAACCTGCAAAAGTCCAGGGTCCATCATCCTTCAGAGAGGCTGCCCTAGAAGCAAAGATCAATTATTGCATCTTGAGGCCTTCTTGTTCTTCAAGAAATTGTAAAACATCTCCTGGGTCATCATAAGTCTTGGTAACATTGTGGAAAGTAACTCAAAGGCGCGCAGGGTATAGCAGGCCATAACGCGCTTGAAGCTGTTGCAAGCGCGGCCTCATCGCTAGGAATCTCCGTCTTTTATCCACAGTCGTCTTGCACAGGTCCAGGTAGAATGATATACTCCTGCCCTCATAGGACACAGGATCTTGAGCCTTAGCTGCTGCGAGGATCTGAATTGCCTGCTGGTGTTTTAATAGGCAAAAGATCACCGGCCTAGGGCCCTTCGCGTGTAGACTGACTTGCGCCGGGACTCTATGTGCCCTTTCAAACTCAAGCGGCCCCGTAAAGGTGAGTTTCAGCACTGCAGGAATCCACTTACTAAGGAACGTTAAAAGATCCGCTCCTTCAGCGCCCTCCGGGAGACCTATTAGTCTTACGTTGTTTCTTCTACCGCGGTTATTCAGGTCCTCCAATTGCTGCTCTAAACTCTCCACTTTCTTGGCGGTCTTGTGAAGGCGGGCAAGCTGAGCGGAGTGCGCAGTGACTTCTACGTCCACTTTGTCGATGCGCACAGAGAGACCTTGAATCTGAGCTCTCATTTCAGACACTTCAATTTGCACTCTCGCAATTGCGTCGCCATTTGCAATGACCAGGCCCTTTACCGCCCTTATTTCTCCTAGGACTTCTTTCAGCGAGTCCTCCGTTTCACGGGGAGAGGCCATCTTGTGGGGCGAGAGAGGATCCGATTTCGCCCTTTTGGAGCCGGGGTTTGCGGGGTTAACGAAATCCAATTTTGTAGGTTTACTACACAACATCCCGTCTCCACTGATTAAAGATAGACCCGCAGTAATTTATGACACAATTGGGTTAGCAGTGCAGCGATATTTGCAGGAGTCTTGACCGGGGGCCTCGGAGCAGAGCTTTTATGCGGCCATCTTGAATCTCCGCTGGCTCCGCCTCCGTTGCCGTGGTCTTAAGTTTTTTGCAAGATGGATTTGATAAAGGGCTGGCAGACAGTTCCTTGAGAGTACAGTTAGCAGTGATTTCTTGTTATAGAGGCAAAGTGCAAGGTTTAGCACTGGGGGCTCATGCAGATGTGCTGCGCTTTCTTAAAGTAGTGATCAGGATGCGGCCTTCTCGTAGAGTCATCGTTCTGCCATGGGATCTCAATTTGGTCTTGGGGCGTTGACTAAGGAACCTTTTGAGCCTTTACTGAATGTGTAAGTTAAGGATCTGACTTTGAAAACAGTGTTTTTGGTGGCCATATGCTCGGCAAGGCGAATCTCAGAGCTGCAGGCATTGTCCTGCAGAGAGCCATTCTTGTCCTTTTCCAGGGAGAAGGTGGTTTTGTGACCAGTTCCGTTGTTTTTGCCGAAGGTGGTTTCTCCATTTCATCTGAGTCAGACGGTGTCATTACCCGTTCTGGGGTCGTTGGATGGCAGCGCCTCGGACTGGGCGTTACACCGGTTGGACATCAAACAGGTATTATGGCGGTATTTGAAAGTCACAGAGACTTTCCGTAAGTCGGATCATCTGTTTGTATTGTTCGGAGGTCCCTGCAAAGGGGAAGTGGCGGTGAAGGCATCCATTTCTAGATGGATTCGAGAGGTGATTGCATCAGTGTATCTTCTGCAGGGCCGAGCAGTTCCGACAGAGTTGAGAGCGCATTTTACAAGAGCGCAGGCAACGTCCTGGGCGGAACATTGTTTGGTGCCACCAGGGGAAATTTGTAAAGCAGCCACCTGGTCCTCTCTTCATACTTTCAGTAGGCATTACCGCCTTGATGTTCAGGCGGCGAGCGATGCTCGTTTTGGGTCAGCGGTGGTACAGGCCAGCTGGAAAGGACCCTCCCGATGACTACTGCTCTGTTACATCCCAGAGGTGGAGGACTAAACTGGAGGGACGATAAGGAAATAGAAATTACACTTATCTGGTAATTGTTATTCCTTTAGGACCTCCAGTTTAGTCCTCATTCCCACCCATGGGGGTGTCGTTGAGTGGATGTTCAGTGGGGGGAACAGTAAAGACTACCGGTAGGTATGGTGTTATTGGCATTTTCATCGCTTTGATTCTGTCTGCTTCTTTTTCTCTGTCCACTCTATGGTTCTGATTAAGGCGGAAGGAAAAGGTACAAGGAAAGTCCCTTTCTGTTCAGAGGGCAATTCTGTTAGCATAGTTAGTATATAGTTGATTTCTTTAAAAAAAAAAAAGAGACACTAGAAAACTGGTTTATAGCTACTTATTTGTTGCTCCTTTAAGTGTGCTTTGTCAATAGTTCACTGGGGCTGATGGGAGAGACCAGCAGACTACATCCAGTGATGTCACGAGTTTGACATGCCCAGTCTCCAAGCTGCAGGAGGAGGTACACAACCCAGAGGTGGAGGACTAAACTGGAGGTCCTAAAGGAACAACAATTACCAGGTAAATGTAATTTCTATTTTAAAAGTTAGAATTTGAAAGTTTTGATGGGGTTCTGGTGCAGGAGTACTTCCCACCCCCAAAAATGCATTTAGTTTAATTTTTGAGTGTTTAATTTAGTCATAAAATGCTCCGTTTTCCCCGTGGGGGGGGGGGGGCGGTTTGAGCCCCTGGGATTTAAAAACAGCACCAGAGCCTCTGGTTTAATTTAAAATTAATAATCCTGATATTTTGAGCTCTAAAAAGCTTATTTTACTGTGAAAAATATTGTTTTAAAGTTAAAACAAGTTCCGGCTCCATAGGGAAATATGTAAAGTACTGAGATAAGTGTAGGGATCTCTTAGGAAAGCTTTAACAGAACTTAATCTTAGGCGGGAAAAAAAGAGTTGTGTTGTAGTAAGATAGTAAAATTATCAGCTGCTTTGATGGTTTGAAATAGTAATACTGAAATTTAAATAAAAGTTCACTGTTGGGGAAAAATATTTACAGAAAGTAATTTTGGGATTTTTTAATGGTTTTTTAAATAGCGCTTGGGTACCATTTGCCGGGTTGGAGTGGAGAAGCACTTCTCCTGCTGTTAAAATGGTGGTTGCTGAGCAGAGAAATTGGCAGTTGGGGATTGCTACTAAAGAGAGAAGGTGCTGTGTGTGATTGTTCAATGACAGAGACTGAAAGAAGGATTTTTTGAGGAAAGTTGAATAAAGTGTGAGAGTTCGTTGGTGATAGTTAAGGGAGAGGGAGTGTAATTTGATGTGAAAAAAATGAATTTAATAACAAATGGGAGCTCTAGTGTGTGTGATTGTCAGAGTATACTGTACCTGCTGACAGACTGAGGATTTCATAGAGGAGAGAATATTTCTTAAAGAGAATCAAACTCGCTCTGGTTGCCTGTTTGGAAAACAGGAACTGTCTGATTGATTTCCACTGAGCTCTAACTGTGAAGCTAAAGCTAATTTAAAGCTCTGAAGTGGAGGTCACATGATGTGCTGAGACAGCTCGGATGTGTGCTGGGCTCTCTCTGGGGATCCCCTCTACTACCGCTGTAGAAATGGACCACAAACTGGACAAATAGTCAACTCATCTACCGCCAACACACAGAGCAAACACCACACAGCATTCGGAGGGGTGGCCAAACATTATTTTGCATACCTGCAACTCCAGGACTACATATCATCCTTGGGGAGTTCAGATTTGAGAAAATAGGGATGGAAAACATGGTTGAATTTGAAGAAAGAGATAGGGTATCTGTGGCACACTATTGCTGAGTGCTTGGAGACCTGCCGAAGGAGCTTCTTATGCACACATATTACAGAAATGGGAAATGGAGCTGAGGACCTCACTAACTTCCTTTGAATGGGAACCAGTGGTGGCTCGCATACCCTATATAGTGTCAGGGGTAAGACTACTGGAAATGCAATTTAAAATCTTGGAACGGGGCTATTACTCCGCCCCCATAGAGCAAGGAAATCAGGGATTACGGAATCAGAGAAAGGCCTATGGTGTGAGACAGACCCAGCGCACTTTGGACATATGTTTTGGAGATGTACAAGGGTGGAGAAGTTTTGGACAGGGGTCCAGGGATTCCTGGGGAGACTCCTAGGACAAAACTAGGCTTTACAAAACTGGATGTTATAGAGCCCCTCAGAATTAGGGGGACAGGGACCCAACTGTTTGTAAGAAAATGTTGCTTGGTGGGTGGGCAAGCAATGCATCCTCTGACAGTGGAGAGAGCCTGATGGTCAGAGTATATGGGAACGGAGGATCGCATTACACCAATTAGTCATATGGAAAGGCCTGGCATCAAAAAGAAATATTAAACAGAGAGGAAGATTTCTAATGGTGTGGGATCCTTACTTGGCCAGCCTAACCCCAAGATTAAGGAATGACATACTCACCCTGTGACTATTGATCTACCCTTGGGGAGGGAGGAATCAATCATAGTCCCCAGACCATAGAAATAAGATGCTGGTGGCTCTGAAGGGGGTGGGGAAGGGAGGGATTATGGGTAAGGAAGTGAGGGCTAGGAGGGGGAGGTGGAAGTAGGGGAGATCAGGAGGGGAAGGAATAAAGGATGAACAGAGCAGTGGCTGGGCAGTAAGGACCACCTGTCAGCCGCAGTAGAAGATGACGTGGAATATGAGAATGGGAGAAGCGGGGCGGGGGGGAGGGGGAATGAGCGAAAAAGAAAGACACAGGAATTTCAAAAACTTAAAAATACCACCTAGTTGGATAGCTGGATTCGAGGAATGCACAATTTGGTATATATTACACTGGGTTGTTCTCAAGAAGGGTTACCTCATATTATATGTTATACCTTGTACCACATTTTATACCACAGTGTATTGCATTGCAGAATAATGCAGACAGAGGTCAAACCATGAAAAGATTGAACTATGGGGGGATAAGTGTTCAAAGTTCTTTTGTTTCACTTTATTATCGAAAATAGGGCCTGACCTAATATGTCATTTAGTTAACTCATGCGGATTGTAAAATAGATAGAACGTGGGGGGTTTTGTGTAATTTTTATGTTTTGCCAATAAACAGATTCAAACACATAAAGCTCTGAAGTGATCATGAGAAGATTGGACCAAGCATATCTTCTCTAACTGGAAAGATAAAAAGTTCCTAAACTCCAGAAATTGGGGTGGTGCTGTTGCAGGAACTGATTAACTTCTGAGAGAAAGGATTTAAACCTCTGCTCATTGCACTGTCTGTGTGAGAGAAGTGAGAACTGTGTGCAGAGTATGCTGGCTCTGTTTGTTTTAAACATTTTAGGAATATAATCCTAAAATTCTGAAAAAAGAAGTTACTTTCTGGGATATTTAAATATAATTGTTACTGTTTAATTGTGACTGAAGCTGAGCAGAGGTGAATGCAGTGTATGTGTCTGGTGAGGCTGCAGTCAAAGGTGTGAGTGGTTGAGAGTGACAGGACTGAATGAGTTAAAAGAAGACAGGGCAATTTAATTATCTTTTATTTTATCTTTAGTCAGGGAAAGTAATAGTGGGTTTAAAAGAAAGAAACCCTAATCACCTTCCTTTTAAAAGAGGGTGTTCTGCCCCAATATTCGGGACAGTTAGGATTTTCCTTTATTCATTTCTTTAAGTTAGGGAGTAGGTTACAGCTTGAAGAAGCATCTGCAGGAACCAACCAAGTAGGATTGGATCCACACCTCTGAAGAATCCAGGAGGAACTCCAGTCCAGTGACAGAGGGATTCAGCATCTTGGGCCCCCTTGCAAGAGAGAGAAAAGGAAGAGGTACCTGTGCACAACAAAAAAAACACTTATTTGAGCTCAAATAATACATTTTCAAGGGAACTTCAAAGGGTTTGGACATTTAATTTACCAGTATTGAAAATTTCTGTAAAAGGAAAAAAGAAATCCTAAGTAGAATTTGAATAGGTATGATAAACAGCGAGGGGGTCATTCTCAACCGCGAATAGTTGGGATGGACGTCCCAATGGACGTGCCAGCTGCAGCCCCTGATTAACTTCCCCACCAGGGAAGTGCAGGGAAGTTACTTGGGGGTGGAGAAGAGGCGGTCTGGGGGTGGAGAGTGGGCGGTCGCCGGCCCTGGATGTACAGGGCCAATTCTAATGTCGGCCCTGTACATCCAGGGCCGGCGAAATGGCCAGGGAAGTTATTCCACCTCCGAGGTGTGCCCCACGGGATCAGAATCGCGCTCCCCTTTGTATGTCAGGCTCAGACCGAATGTACAAAGGGGATGTACATGAGGGTCAGAATCAGGCCATTAGAGTCTGATTTGAATGTTAATTTAATTTACTTGAGAAACTAGTTTTATGGTTTTACTGAATTTGAAGGAAAAGAAATAGTATTTTGAGAAGCCTGGTAATTTTAAAATAGAACAAAAACAGTTATTTTGTGTGTGAGTATAAACTCATCTCAGTTGCTGCTTCTTCATTGTTAGAAAATATTACTGTGGAATAACAAGAATATTTCTGAATATAATTCATTTTAATGTCACCTGTATAACTGAGAAGGAATTTTATTTATTCTAAAATTTTTTAACTAGAATATATAATTTCTAGAGTACCAGTTTAAAATAATGTATTTCATAATTTTAGACATATAATAAATTTAACAGAAAATTTAAAAATGTACAGAATTTTGTGGATTTATTTAATCCTTTGGGGAAATTCTACTGCCTAATTACAACATCAAGGCTATAACATCACCTTTGATTATGGGCTTATCCTAATTTAGATTTTATTTTATTATTTTATTTATTTATTTATTTTATTAACATTTCTTATATACCACACTATTTGCCATCAGCGCGGTTTACATTGAACAGAAACATCCGACAACTTTCATATGTCTGGTCATTACATTTAACAGGAAGTAGAACTTGGAGAAACAGGGTAACTATATACATAGGTCGTTCAAATGAAAAGGGAACATTTTCCTCCTAAACTTCTCTCTACTTACCAGCAGAGAAATTTAGGACGTGATTAGTGTCTTCTTGGCAATCCCCACCTGAGTGAGTGTTGGACCTTGAGGTACCCACTTGGCCAGGTTTGGCTACACTTATAACATCAGTATTACTGTAGGAGTCCGACTGCGTCTCTCCTCAGTTAGCGGGGGGGGGGGGGGGGCGCTACATTAATTTTGCCCAGTACTGCTCAGCAGTACTGGCATAAAGAGCTGAGTCATACAAACTGTTGCGCTTTCATTTTTCAGGACTATTCACCGCATGTTTCAGCGAATCGGCAGACCTTTATTCCGGTGTGCAAGACTCATGTTGAAAAAAAAAAATTGCCTCATCTTACAGTATCCAGCCCTGCTAAAGGTTATCTATGAAGGCACGGCATTTGTTTTTGACTCTCTGCAAAAAGCTTAAGACTCCATCTCTGGCTTTTTATTCATATCCAGGCTAATATCCTACCTCTTCAAGGCCACTTTTGAATCCTGGTCCCCTTAGTCTTCTTTTCACCATCTATGTGTATCCTTACTTTTCCCCTGGATTTCCCCTAGTCCCCATTTGATGTGTTGTCTGTCTTCATGAGATTGTAAGCTCTGATGAGCAGTGATCGTCTCTTACATCCATCTATACAGCCCTGTGTACGCCTTGTAGTGCTATATAAGTGATAGGTAGTAGTAGTAAAAGGTGCTTATTAAAACACAGTGGAAACTCTGCAGACACCCCTGCCTTGTGATGGTGACCTCAGTTGGTGACAGCATGGGTTGCCTGGCCAGAGAAGGTGAGCTATGCCGCTTTGCCAAGATACTAGCAGCCTGCTTGAACTTACTTGATGCTTGGCGGGTGCTGCATCCACAAAAGAGAGACTACATGCACTTTTCGAGGGCACATGGCTGATTGTCCTGCGCAGATTACATTTTTCCTAGAAAAAGGGTGCCGGTATACATATACAGGGGGCTTAGTACATGAGGACCATGGGTCGATTTTAGCAGGCAATCAAAAAGATGTCAGTACTCCATACCACCATGTACCCCCTCAAAGAAAGGCCTGAAAATGACCGTTCAAATATCCCGATCGCAGCTGTGTCCCAAGAGCCATTTTGGAATGCTCTAAACTTACATATGTCTGATACGATCATATCCATGTCACATGGCGGCGTGACAGAGGCATGCCTGCAGTATTTCAGAAAAGATACATGTGTAGCATGCTTTTAGAACAGGGCCAAATGTTTAAAGCCTCTGGCAGACACATCCTTGTCTATACCTGCTCCCGGGCATGAATAGACATCTGAAAAGTGCTCGTTTCAGCCAACTAGTAGTGTGTCAGATATGATGGGGCTATATCTCTTATCAGTTTGAACGTTGTTATGATAACTTTATATTTTATACAAAGTAGGATAAAATATAAAGTTATCATAACAACGTTCAAACTGATAAGAGATATAGCCCCACCATATCTAACTGATCTACTGACAATTCATTCAAGGACCAGAACAGTGAGACAAAGGAACCTGAACACACTACTTGTTCCAAACAACTTTTCAAAACTCAATAAAACTACAACAAATAGGGCATTCAGCTTCAATGCCCCTTTAATATGGAACGCTCTGCAGGATAAACTCAGAGATATCACAGATCTTTCAGCATTTCAAAAAGATCTTAAAACTCACCTATTTATAGAGTACTTTGGAGACTCATTCCCAATAGATGAAATATTTCCCACTTAAACTCACGTATACTCATATTCATTAATTCACAACTTACTTTTTCCTTTTTCTTACTCTATCTTACAATACCCAATTCTCCACATTATCACATTTACTCTTTACACTAATAATTCTAGTGAACTACAATACATTTTTCCTTGCTCAGATAAGATTTTTTAAATTTGTAAATATTTAAATCTGTATATATGTTTAAACTATCTATATACCTAATCAGCATTTACTCAGCATTGTAACCCTCAAATTACCATTTTTATTATATACAATTTAATGTTCACTGTAATTTCAATTGTTTGAATAAGTTTCAATGTAATGTTCAAGTTTTGTTCTATGTAAACCGCTTTGATTTTTCTGAAAGGCGGTATATAAAACTGTTCAATAAATAAATAAATAAAACTAGCAACAGTACAAAGAGGAGAATGCCCCTTCACTTTGACAATATTTTTCACCAATTCAGAAAACCTATTAGGCATATGTGAGGCCTTATTGTCAGCGGCTATGCTACTGCAGGTCTGAGTTTCTAAAATGGCAGGCCGAAACATGTATGTCATAACTTATACACCTGTGCATCTCAAAATACCGGTGCTGGTACATCCATTTGGCCAATATCGCAAACGTCTTTGTCTCGCATATCCATGTTTCTGAAATCATCTGGTTTTCTGAAGTGTCTGGCCCCTTCTTCTGCACGTCCCCATCCCACTCTGTATTGCAGTGGACAAGTTTATCTTTGGGTCGGAGATAGGGTGATATTAGATGGCATGTACACGCGTCCACCTTCGCTGCTGCCCCTCCCACAGGATTTCAGAATTTTGATATGGACATCCCAGATTTTACCTAAGTGGCCTTTCTAAAATGTGCCTTCATCTGTCTTTATAAAATACTAGCACAAATCCTGCACACATCCAGAAACGGGTGTAAATATTAACATGTAAAGTATTTGCACACAACATATTTTATATACTCTGCACATAAATCGCAACTCCAACAAAGCTCTGCCCCTAAACACGCCTACAAATATGCACCTAATTGCACCACACATACATTTATGCATGACCTAGTTAATGGCCTCATTTTATAAGGGGCCTTTTACACGCACACATTGCCAAATGCACATGAAAAATCCTTTATAAAGATACCTTCATAGAGGTTCTGCATATATAAGCTTAGCCATACAGAAGGCAGGAAAGTTTCAAAAACCTCATTTCAGTAGAATACACTATTTTTTTATGCATGGAGATAGCTTTGAAAATCATCCTCTGTATCTGCTTTTCACAATTCAAAGCCGTGCATCTTTGATCACTGGCACTGTGCCCACTCTGACAAAATATCTCCAGCAGAGGGCATTATTTACCTTTCTTTTCTAAAGAAAGTATCCGTAACTGCACAAAGAAAACATTACCCAGCACAGTTCAATGAATAGTCTCATATTTAAATCTAAGGAGCTCATCCAATATATTTGGTAAGAGATTGGCAATTTTCTCAAGTGTTTAATTCTGAACGTTGTGCTTGTAAAGACTACCTACCTACTGTCTCCACTCATGCTGAGAAAAGCTGAAACCAGACGATTAGAAGAAAGATCCCATATTGTCAGAAAAAATATATCAAGATTGCCCATGTTTCATTAACACTACATTAGGGAATCAATACTCCAGGGGTCCGAAACTGAGTTGGGCAGGCTATGCACCCCTACGGCGTATAGTCCTGCCCACCAACCCTTAACCCCGGATATTCAATGCCAGAGTCATATGCGGCCCGGGCATTGAATATCCAGGAATCGCTGCACATGGCAGAAGCCACAATAGATAACTGGCTAGCAGCAATATTGCATGCTGCCTGGTATTTTCCAGCGCCTTAAAGATAATCCTCGTCTATCTTTTCGGCGCAGATCGCTAACCAAGCAGCATGCAATATTGCTGCTGCCCGGATATCTGCTCCAGCCCAAAACGTCCCCAACACGCCCCGATGCTAACCAGATAGCATTGGGGTGCGTAGAGGAGTTAGAAGGGGATATTCAATGGCACTAACCTGTAAGTGCCGTTGAATATTCTCATTTAAGGCATTTATGTGGTTTACGGGGCTGTAAACTGTCTA
Organism: Ichthyophis bannanicus; assembly: GCA_033557465.1. Taxonomy (NCBI): domain Eukaryota; kingdom Metazoa; phylum Chordata; class Amphibia; order Gymnophiona; family Ichthyophiidae; genus Ichthyophis; species Ichthyophis bannanicus. The sequence goes on along the minus strand of CM066033.1, from coordinate 126,318,466 downwards.
TATGCCTTTTGAATATCGGGTTGCAAGATCTTCATTTATACTACATGGAGATGTTCCAACTGGTGATGTTTTTCTCAGCTATCCAAGATTATAATGCAGGAAAGAATAAAGGGGCACATATAAGATCGGGTTGGTATTGTAGACCGAAAGATGGCTGTAGAACTCTATAAAAAGCCAGACAGTACCATTACGTAGCTGGTGGTGATACCCCAAGCCTCACCAGCTAAAGAAATCGGCACCACCACAGCTGTGCGCACAGAAGAAGCAGCATCAAGAGCACACTCAGTACTTGCATGGGCACTTGCAGGTGTTCATCGCAACAGTGCTAGCCCACCAGTACTGAATGTGCTCTACGTGCCAACACTGCAGAGAAACATAGAAAACAATGATAGATAAAGACCACACAGCCTATCCAGTCTGTCCATCCGCAGGAACTATTACGTTCTAGAATCTCTTCTCCCTCAGAGATCCTCTGTATTTGTCCCATGCATACTTGAATTCAGATACATTTCTCATCGCCACCACTTCCACTGGGAGGCTGTTCCACACACCCACTACCTCTTTTTTGTAAGGAAATATTTCCTCAAATCACTCCTGACTCTATCCCTTTTCACCTCTATCCTAGGACTACTATTACTACTGATCATTTGTATAGTGCTACAAGGCGCGTGCCGTGCTGTACAGAGACCCCTCGTTCCACAGCTTCCTTTCAACTAGAAGAGAGCCATCTCCTGTGCATTTATACCATAGAGGTATTTAAATGTCTTTACCATATCTCCCTTCTCTCACCTTTCCTCCAATGTATACATATTCAGATCTTTAAGTCTATCCACATATGCCTTATGACAAAGATCGCTGACCATTTTAGAGCCATCTTCTAGACCGTCTCCATCCTGTTTATATTCTTTTGAGGGTGTAATCTCCAGAACTGTACCCAGAGCTCCAAATGAAGTCTCACTAGAGATTTACATGCAGCACTACACAGACACATGTAAAAGACAGTCCCTGCTGATTAGAGCTTACAATCTAGTCAAGACAGACAACACAGTAACTGTAGACATGGGATACAGCTAGGGGGAATGGTAAGGAAACACAAAGGAGATCAGGTGAGTCAAGATCCAAAAGCAGCTAGCTGTAGATTCGGGGAGTCATTCAACTTCTTTGGTCCCTTGAACTGTATTCCTAAATTGATGCCTCTGATAATGGACTCTCCAAGTAGTAAAAGTCTTCTGTTTAGAGATCTTTTAACAATGCCTGGGGCATTTCTAGTACATTGAGTGTCATTCTTCTTGTCTAATGCTAGTTCAGATTCCATTAATTGGGCATCTTCATTCACCAAGGCAAAGAAGGCATTATGCAGAGGTATTTCTTGGTAGAGTGGGTGTAACATAGTAACATAGTAACATAGTAGTTGACGGCAGATAAAGACCAGCATGGTCCATCCAGTCTGCCCAGCAAGATGGCAAGAGCAGGTGCACCTGTCGCTTCGCGCAGGCCACCCCTCCCCATATCCTTGTTCAGGGGTAAACCCACCACTCCATGTAGGACACCCCTATTTGTTGAGACGTTATATGGTTCAGAAGTTAGTTGGTACAGTTTATTTTGTTTTTATCCTATTGCTGTAAAGGGATCCTCTGTGTTTGTCCCATGCCTTTTTGAATTCCGTCACCGTGTTCGCCCCTACCACTTCCATCGGGAGGGCATTCCAAGCATCCACCACCCTTTCAGTGAAAAAATATTTCCTGACATTGCCTTTCAATTTACCCCCTTGCAGCTTCATATTATGCCCTCTAGTTTTACAGGTTCCCCGTCTTTGGAAGAGGTTTGTTTGTTCATCATTTCTCTTTAAGTATTTAAAGGTCTGAATCATATCTCCCCTGTCCCTCCTTTCCTCCAAAGTGTACATATTTAGGTCTTCAAGTCTCTTCTCATAAGGCTTCTGACGCAGGCTCCAAATCATTTTGGTCGCCTTCCTCTGAACAGTCTCCAGTCTTTTTACATCCTTTGCAAGATATGGTCTCCAAAACTGAACACAGTATTCCAAGTGAGGCCTCACCAGTGACCTATACAGTGGCATAAGTACCTCTTCTTTTCTGCTGGTAATCCCTCTTTGTATGCAACCCAACATCCTCCTGGCTTTTGCCACCGCCTTGTCGCACTGTTTTGCCACCTTGAGATCATCAGAGATATTCACACCAAGGTCTTTCTCCTGAACCGTGCATACCAACCTTTTGCCCCCTATCGTGTACATTTCTCTTGGATTTCTGCTACCCAAGTGCATGACACTGCACTTTTTTGCATTAAATCGTAGTTGCCAAGCATTAGACCAGTCTTCCAGCTTTTGTAGATCTTTCTTCATGTTAACCACTCCCTCGGGGGAGTCCACTCTGTTGCAAATTTTTGTGTTGTCTGCAAAAAGACAGACTTTTCCATTCAGTCCTTCAGCAATATCACTCACAAATACATTGAACAGTGCCGGGTCCAGGACCGAACCCTGGGGCACCCCGCTAATCACCTTCCTCTCATCCGAGTGAGCTCCATGTACAATCACCTTCTGTCGTCTGTCAGTCAACCAATTTCTAATCCAGTTTACTATCTTGGGACCCATCCCCAAGCTACTGAGTTTGTTGACAAGCCTCCGATGAGGAACAGTATCAAAGGCTTTGCTGAAATCCAGGTAGATGACATCCATCGCATGCCCCTGATCTAGTTCCCTGGTCACCCAGTCAAAGAACTCCATCAGATTTGCTTGGCAAGATCGTCCTTCGGTAAAACCATGTTGCCTCGGGTCTTGCAACCTGTTGGTTTTGAGAAAGTTCACTATTCGCTCTTTCAGGAGCGCCTCCATTACTTTTCCCGCCACCGAGGTAAGGCTCACGGGCCTGTAGTTTGACACTTCTTCCCTGTCACCACTTTTGAGTAGAGGTACGACATCAGCCATTCTCCAGTCCTGAGGAACCTCTCCTGTTTCCAAGGATCTGTTAAAGACATCCTTTAACGGTCCTGCAAGAACCTCTCTGAGCTCTTTCAGTATCCTGGGATGTATCCCATCCGGTCCCATGGCTTTGTCCACTTTCAGTTTAGCAAGTTGTTCTAACACCTCTTCTTCTGTGAATGGTGTGGTATCTACTTCATTCCCATTTTTATATTTGGGAGTCACAGCTGGTCCATCCCCAGGATCTTCTTTAGTAAACACAGAGCAGAAGTAATTGTTTAGCAATTTCGCTTTTTCAGTGTCACTTTCCACGAGTCCTTTCCCAGCACTTCTGAGTCCTGCAATTCCAACTCTGATCTTTTTCCTTTCCTGAATATACCTGAAGGAATTTTTGTTGCCACCCTTAACATCTTTAGCCATCTTTTCCTCTGCCTTTGATTTTGCTATCCTTATTACTCTTTTAGACTCTTTGAGTTGGATCCTGTATTCATTTCTGTGTTCTTCTGTTTGCAAGCTTTTGAATTTTTCAAAAGTTGTGTTTTTTGCCTTTATATGAGCAGCCACCTCTTTGGAAAACCAAATAGGCTTCCTTCTCCTCTTGCTTTTATTTACTTTTCTTACATATTTATCTGTTTCCCCTTTTATTGCTTCCTTTAGTTTAGCCCATTGCAATTCCACTTCCTTTATCTCCTCCCACCCCGTCATCTCCTCCTTTAAGTACTCTGCCATTTTATTGAAGTCAGTGTATTTGAAGTTTAGGACTTTGAGCTTCCTATGATTGGCCTTTACCATGGCTTTTATTTCAAACCACACCATGTGATGGTCGCTGTTGCTCACAGGGGCACTCACGCAGACATTCGACACACTATCACCGTTGGTGAGCACTACATCCAGCGTTGAGCTTTCCCTGGTTGGTTCCATCACCATTTGTCTAAATAATGCATCTTGGAGAGCATCCACAATTTTTTTGCTTCTTTCCAGATGTGCAGAAGGAGTAATCCAATCCACATCAGGTAGATTAAAGTCACCCAATATGATTGCTTCCCCCTTTGTTGCTATCTTGGCAATATCTATAATCAATTCATTGTCTCTCTCTTCAATTTGAGTCGGAGGTCTGTAGACTACAGCAATATGGATGACAGTGCCATCTCCTCTTTCCAACGCAATCCAGAGCGCTTCTTCTTTTCCCCATGTCCCCTGCATTTCAGTAGCTTTAATATTGCTTTTGACATACAAGGCTACTCCTCCTCCTTTTCCATTTTCTCTGTCTCTTCTGAATAGATTATAGCCAGCTATGGCTATATCCCAATCATGTGATTCATTAAACCATGTTTCTGTAATGGCCACAATGTCCAAATCCGTTTCCACCATTAGGGCTTCCAGGTCTGGAATTTTGTTGGCTAAGCTTCGAGCATTTGTGCTCATTGCTTTCCAGCATTTTCCTGGCTTGTGTGTATTTTGCATTGATTTTGTTCTGTCCACTTCCTCCCACATGTTTTTGATGTGTGGTTTAAAAGTGTGGCTGTTTCTGATGTTGTTCTGCTTTTGTTGGGGGTGGCAGGCAGATGTTGACCTTCCACATCCGTCACCCCCTTTTCCTAGTTTAAATGCATGTCCACATACTGCCTGAGTTTTTCACTTAGGATTCTTTTCCCTGTGGCAGAGAGATGTAGTCCATCAGCACAGTATAGTCTCTTGTTGGTCCATCTGTTGTCCCAGTTGCCAATAAATCCGAATCCTTCTTCTTTGCACCAGGTCTGGAGCCATGTATTAAAGCTGTTAATGCGATGCAGTCTTTTTGTCCCCTTACCAAGAACAGGTAGAACCTCTGAGAATGCAACAGTGTTAACAACGTGCTTGAGTTTCTCCCCCAGAGATTGGAAGTCCTTTTGGGCTGTAGAGGCACTGTTCCTAGCCAGGTCGTTTGTGCCTAGGTGGATAATAACATCAAGTTTGGAGTGTTCACTTTTTGCACTAAGTAATTCAACAACTTGGTTTGTATTCCTGCTGGCTGAAGAGCCCGGTAGGCACATGACTATCTTCTCTCCTTTGAGCTGTGTTCCCAAGTTGGTGCCTCTGATGATGGAATCTCCAAGTAGTAGTAGTTTTCTGTTTGGTGAGGTTTTCTTCATATTTAGTGCTTTAACAGGGGATTGGGCATTGTCCGACTCATTTAAAGGCCCTTCAGTTTCTTTGAATTGGGCATCCTCATTAGCCAAGGCAGAGAAGGCATTGTGCAGGGATATCTCTTGATGTATAGGATGTCTTTGTGTTACAGGTTGCAATCTACCAGAACCCACTGTGATCCATCTGCTCCTGGGGCGTTTGAGTCTTTGTGGGAGCGGTGGTGGACTTCGTTCAGTTTGTATCCTAGAAGAGGTGCGCTTCATTGCAGCCAGTTCCTCCCTCAGTAGAGATACTTCTATATGCATGGCAGCTAGTTCTTTCCTTAGAGTCAGTTCTTCATGCATGGCAGCTGACTTTAGACATATAGGACAAGCTCTTAGTCTCCAAATGATTCGTCTTTGAATGAAAGTACCGCAGTTATTGCACTGAATACATGACATGTTTATGCGGTCCCAGAAGAGGAAGAAGAAAAGATGAATACGATGTGGCTTTTAACCCAAGTTTGGAATGATAGATGGCACTTCTGTGACCACTATATAGGCAATGTAGCCCCTGGGGTGGGTGGGGCGAGGGGTAGGGTGGGCGGGAACCTAAGTGTCACTGGCTAGCAGGCTGTTCCTGAACTGTTGGCACACACAATGGAGTAGGTAAGGGAACCCATGTTACAGCTGTAACCTTCCAGAACATACTATAAGACATATATTCCTGGGTTGCATGATTCTTTGTGGGAATGGGAGTGGATTGTTTTATTATTTATTTACATTCTCTTATATACTGCACCAGTGCAGTTTACATTGAACAAACTGAAATTACATTGAACAGGGCATTATAACTTGGAGATAACTATTTTACAGGGAACATGGGCTATGGAGGGTTAAGTGGCTTGCCCAAGACCACAAGGAGCACCTGTGGGACTAGAAACCCCAGTCCTTCTAGCCCAAGCTTGCTGTCCTTCTAGTGGGATTTGAACCCCTGACCTTCCAGCCTGAAGCACCTTGCCCCAACCACTAGGCCACTCCTCCACTCCTAAGGTGTATCTTAAGTTGTATCTTGGGATAGGCTTGTTTTATGGCTCCTAATTCTTCCTATAGTTGAGTCACTTCTTTTTTTCACAGCAAATAGCTTAAGACAGATTGTTTTCCTGAGGATTAAAGCACCATAGCAATTGCATTGAATAAAAGTCATTGTGATTATTGGCTTTAATATGGGGGTCATTTTAAATCACTTAGACGCAATTTGGACGTCTGAAAATGTACATGTGGATGACCAAATCACAGAGACATCCCCAGAGCAATTTCAGAAGGGGTTTTTACATGTCGCTGCTGCGAGGATGTCTAAATAGGCACAGAGAGTGACAGAGGCATATCTGGAGTGGGGCTACAAACATAGATCCCCAGGGATGTCTGCACCCGTGTCCAAAGTTAGATCTGCTCCAGGCACAAATAGGCATTGCAAAAGTGCTCGATTCTGATCTAATTCCTCTGGAGTGTGTTAAGAAATGGGCACTACACTATCCTCAGTACATTTCACAATGACATTTAGATGTTGTGTATGTTTTGGGTTTGCACTATTGCTGCATTTTTTAAAGATGTTCCCAGTATTGAATACTATACCGAGGACATCTATGTAGATGTTCCTGAAGACATCTATACCGGGCATATCCATGTTTGTGCAATCATGCCCAATATGGACGTGCTTGTTGTTTTAAGGAAATTCAAGCTTGGACATCCCAGTTTGCACTTGAACATCCTTTATAAAATATGCTGTCCCATCTCTTAAGAAGACTATGTAAGAAAGTCCAGCCCTGGGGTGGGAGGGAAATAAACTGACAAATTTTCCTGAAACAAAATATCAAACTATGAGTTTGGCCTCCTCAGCCAGAGATCCCTGCTAGGCAGCAGTTAGCTACCAGAGCTCAGGCTTGCTACTGCAATACAGGCCAAAGCTGTTTCTTTAATCAACTATTTAAACAAAGGCTGAAAATGTGAACTATTTTTCCTATAGCTACAGAGCTAGGTAATTCTTGCATTGCACCAATAATTTCTCCAAGGTAATAGAAACCTACATAGACAGACTGTTAAGCAATTTTCAGAGGAATAAGGTTAAGCACAGACAGCAAATAAGACAATTTTTGAGCAACATAGTCAAGGAGACAGAAATCTGCCCCAGTGCTCTGGAGAGCAAGTATTAACTTGGAGGCCTGTTCCTAGATGTTTTAAATGCAGCGCTCCTTCTTTTTCTTTTCCTAATCCTAATAGAAAACTAAAAGGATCAAATAACAAAAGTGAAAAATTAAAAAACATCTTATTTTGAGCTTTTAGTGATTGGAATATATCAGCTTTGAGAAAGTGCCTTTCTTATGTCTTTCTATTTAGCTCGGTACACGATAATAGGCATTTCTATTTCAGTGTCACACTGATGAAAGAGCCTGGCTCCTCAGGGTATCCATTTCAATCTTTTATGGGTGCTTCTTTTTAAATTTGTGATCCCTTCTCCTGTATGTGGAGAGGGTCTCTCTATGTTCTCCGTGCGAGGTATTCTACTAGCATGTAGTGTTTGTAACAGTCCAGCTTATGCTATTTTTCCATTAGGAGGTGTTGCTGTTCTAGGGCAGGGTATAATTTCACAATGCTGCCTTTTCCAAGGTAGAGTTACTGCTGTTTGAGTCTTGGGACTTGGTGCTGTTATGATACGGTAAAATTCTGAGCGTCTCTTTTGCAGGAATTTGTGTTTCTTCACAAAGGGGTATGTTTACTAAACCGTCTTAATGTGCGCTCTGTGACGTTATCGCGCGATAAGGTACCTTATCGCGCAATAATGGCGCTTCTTCAGGCGCACAGGTATCTTATCGCGCGATAACGCGCGCAGCGGCGCAAACGAGCGCTGAAGGCAGCGAAAAGCTCCGGGAGGGCGGAGGAAGGCTCCCCAGGGGCAGAGGAAGGCTCCCCAGGGGCGGAGAGAAGGGGTCAATGGGTGGAGAGTGGGAGGGGAGAGGCTCCCCGCACACTAATGCTGTGAAATCCGAGGCTCAAAACTAACGCCAGTGAAACCATGGCGTTAGAGCCGATTTAAAGGGAAAAGAAACCATTTCCGTTAGCAATGTACAGCAGAACCAGGGACACCTACAAAAAGTGATAAGTGTGATACATGTGCACGGAACAAAAGGGCAAATAAACATTGAAAATAAACAGAAGAAAATGTAAAAAAAACATAACCAAGCTGGGCTATAGTGATATCAATGGGAAACATCAAAAAACACTCCCAAGAAAGCTCCAAAAAAAAGAAATGAATTTTGTAAGGGTCTATGCTCCGTCCCCAAACAAGGTGAATAAGCCCACAGTGAAATTGCGCTGAGCAGGGTTTCTGACTCCATTGGCCAGGTTTCCTATGGCTGCACATGTTCCACAACAGCAGGATGGGCATGTCGGAACAGGCAACTGGACAGATGCTGGAAAAGGGCACACAGAGGGCTGCAGGCGGCACATGCTGTGGTGCAGCTGGGCCACAGTGTGGACTAGGGTGATGCCTAGCTGGCCCATAGGAATGCTGAAACAGTAGAGCAGCCAGACAGCAACTGCTGAGGGCCCAACATGGGCACGAGTGTGCTCCCCACAGTGTCACAGGGGATAGTACCCAGCAGGTACCCCCAAGGGCACGGAACATTGGCATGTGTTGTGGGGGGAAGCGTGGACAGCTATGCAGGCATCCCTACCCCAGAACCCGCACCATAGGCAGCCGCCTACCCACACACTGGATGGCCTGAGACTGCGCACCACCAGCTCCACCAGCAGAAGGGCATGTCAGCATTGGGGCAGAGGGGTACTGGTGGTGGAGGGGGCAGTGGCTGCTGCCCACAGCAGACCGTGGCCTAACCCTGTTCAGGTGGGTGCCGTGCACTGCAACAGACAGGTTCTGTCTGACAAACAACCATGGTATCTCCAGGGGACTGCACTGTCTTTGTGGCCACAGTGTGGTACAGTGCACACAGACAGTGTGCTCAAGAGCTAGAAGGTCACAGGTTTAAGTCCCAGCTGTGGCTCATACCAACCCAGTCCTCACATTTTATCCACTACTAAACTGTGGTAGTAAAGACGAACCTTTATTGCAGAGAACATAAGCATGCGTCAAACACCTATATTTTACCCTACAGAGCACAGACACCATAAACATGCGCATTACCTAGAGCAGAGTCCCCCAAATGCAGTCCTGGAGGGCCACAAATCATTCAGGTTTTATGCTGTCTCCAATATAAGGACATGTCAGCATGGTGGCGGAGGGGTACTGGTGGTGGAGGGGGCAGTGGCTGCTACCCACAGCAGACCATGGCCTAGCCCTGTTCAGGTGGGTGCCCTCACTGCAACAGACAGGCTCTGTCTGACAAACAGCCATGGTATCTCCAGGGACTGCATTGTCTCTGTGGCCACAGTATGGTGCAGTACACACAGACAGTGTGTTCAGGAGCAAAAGGTCAGAGGTTCAAGTCCCAGCTGTGGCTCCTGCCAACCCAGTCCCCATATTTTACACACTACTAAACCGTGGTAGTAAAGATGAACCTTTATTGCAGAGAACATAAGCATGCATCAAACACCTATATTTTACCTTACAGAGCACAGACACCATAAACATGCGCATTACCTAGAGCAGAGTCCCCCAAATGCAGTCCTGGAGGGCCACAAATCATTCAGGTTTTATGCTGTTTCTAATAAAGATGCATGTGCTGCATTTCCATGCGCTGCCCCCATGGTATGCAGATGTATCTCATGCATATTCATTAAGGACAGCATGAAAACATGAACAGTGTTTGGCCCACCAGGACTGGATTTGGGAACCTCTGCCCTAGAGCAGCAGACAACAGGAGCAGAAACACCCACACCCATACCCACAGGCTCCATTATCTAAAGCCTCATGGAGAAACAAGGCTAAACGTGACTGGGAAATACAGATGGACACAGGTGTATTCTGAAGTGCATCTGCAAGACCTACCTATCACACAATGGCACTGATGGGGACCCACAGCATAGCCTATCTCAGCTAAGCCAGGTGCTGTGGACATGGTGCTGGGCGGCCCACCTCACCCTCAGGGTGAGCACAGGACCCGCACACTGTGACGGTCAGTAGCTACTCTGTGCCATTAACACACATGGTCAGTACCCCCTACCAGGCTGAGGTGCTGTGGGGGTACATACCCCATCCTGTGGTTATCTGTTGACTGCTGATTTGCATGTGCAGTGCATCATGGGTATGTGTGGTTTAACCTTATCCTGGTAACCACAGCAGACAGTTTGTGTGGTGGGCTGCAGTCCTACTGTAGCCAGCCAGGAACTAGCTAGCAGCTATGGAGATGTAGCCCACTGGTGACTTCACTGCCTGTAGAGCCAGAGGTCATGGGTTTGATCCCACAGTGGGGTTATTTGATAGGACTGTATGAGGCATTTTCTTTCTTAATTTAAATTAGTGCTGTCAGCAAAAACACCCTCAGTGCTGTAGCCTGAAGGTGCCTCGAAAGCGCTCTATAATGCGCCCTATAAAGTGCCCTATAGGGAACATTATAAGGTGCCGTAGCGGACAGTGCACCTTATAATGTGTCCTCAGGAGTGCCCCATAGGGCGCATGATGCGGCACCTTAGGTTATGGCACTGTGAGGGTGTGTTTGCTGGCAGCACAAATCAAAATAAAACCCAACTGCCTCACAAACCACTGCTGATATTAAAGGGTAATGTCTCAGGCAGTCATATGCAATAGCCACACTGGGGGATTGAACCCATGACCCCTGTACCATCAGGCAGTCTGTCAACCAATGTGCTACACCTCTGCCACTAGGTCGGTATGTCAGCATACCTACCTACGATTAACGCGCATTAATGTGGCACGCCTACCTCCATCATGTCATAATGTGCGCCACGCAACCTATTGCGTGGGTCCTACATTTAGACCAGAAGACCCCCCTCCCCTTATGGCATCCTGCACATCATTGCTGGGCTCACATTAAGATGGATTAGTGAACATACCCCATAGGCACACACAACCCTATATCACCAGGGTGACTGACAGCCCACGTTGATGGGCTCTCAGGACTCCTTGTTGTAACTGTTTAGCCAGTCATTGCTATGTGAAAAGGCATAGCACACCGGTTCAGACAATGCCCTAGGAGTCAGTGGTGATGGGTTCGAGACCCAAGTGTGTAAACAACCAGAGAAATTCATAAAAACCTAATTGTGTTTTTAAATGTCAGACACATCAGTGCAATGTGTGTCTGCAGCATAGATCCGTATAAATATTGTTGGTGACACCACATCCTGTGTGGCAGAAAGATGCGCACAGCGCGGGGCCCAACTGCACGCATGCGCGTGCATGCGTGTGTTCCTCAGCAGGTCATTGGTGAAAATGGCCACCAGATCGAGGAAGCCTGCTTTCACCAGGCAGGAGCTGCACCACCTGGCAGGGCTCATTGAAAGGAGGCAGCACAAGCTGTTCCCTGGCTCCTCCAGGCGGCAGGACCTGGGGAGGGTCCGGAGGGCCTGGGACCGTGTGACATGGTGCTACAATCGTGCGGCAGACTACCCACGTGAGGTAAATATATGGGGACAGGTCAGTATATCCATATACATATCCAGTGTTGATTGTAGCTGTGCATGCTGCTGTGTGTAGGTAGTCTATCTCAGTTATGTGTATCAGGTAAACCCACGTGCCATATTGTCTATGTATCACATCTGAGTGGTTTGCCCTGTACCCAGGGGGCTAAGGACCTGTTCACAGAGTTCCTGATGCCATCCTGGTGTCATGGCAGCTGCTGCTGTTGATGTGCTAAAACACACCGTAACACATGTAGCCCATAGATCTGCCTAAGGAGGTTTTCTAAACATCATGCTGGTATGGTGGGTTCTGCATTTGCAGGGTAACACATCTGCCCCACCCCCAGGGGTCATGAAACGTGCCCCAAATGGTATGTTAGTCCCCCTGGTGATATGGGTGTGTGTGGCCCAGCAGTCTAAAACATCTGCCCTATCCCCATTTGCCCAGAGAGTCCATTAAAGTGGGTCCCCAGCACCCCTGGTGGTATGGAATATGCTGCTGTTGCTGTTTTCCAATCCCCCTACCCCCAGGAGTCCTGAGAGCCCATCAAAGTGGGCTGTCAGTCACCCTGGTGATATGGGGTTGTGTGTGCCTATGCAATTCCAAACATCCTCCCTATCCCCAGGAGTCCTGAGAGCCCATCAAAGTGGGTTCCCAGTCACCCTGGTGATATGGTCCTGTGTGTGCCTATGCAGTTCAATACATCCTCCCTATCCCCAGGAGTCCTGAGAGCCCATAAAAGTGGGCTGTCAGTCATCCTGGTGATATGGTCCTGTGTGTGTTACTGGGGATATGGATTGTTTGTCTGTTCAGAGTCTGGATCTATCAGCCTATTTAGAGTCCTCTGTAGAAGAAATTCCTACTCGTGCTACTTTGTTAGCGACTTTTTCTTTGGAAAGGGATAAGGAGTTGATTTTACGAACTTACTTTAAACATAGACAGGAAATGTTTTTTGGGCAAATGGTTCAGGTTTTCCCTGACGTGTGTCGCACTATGCAATTAAAGAGGAAGGCCTTCCTTTTGCTCTGACCTCGTGTCGTAGCTCTAGGGGCCTCCTACATGCTTAAATATCCTTGTAAATGTGTAGTCACATATCAGGGTAAATCCTATATTTTTCTTGATTCAACTCAATTGGAAACATTTTTACAAAATGTTGGTTGATTCTTTGGCGGCTTTTTGCTTAGTATATAGGGGTTTAGTTTAAAATGACTCAATCTCAGCTTTGGATTTATAATTATTCTTTTTGCTTTCATACTCCATATTGTGGGCTGGGAGTTAATATTTGTTTGAATTGCTTTGGTTTATGTATTATTGCTTTATATTTCTTATGTATTTCCTGTATGAAAGGATTGAAATAAAAAAAACAAAAAAAAACAAAAAAACCCCAATACATCCTTCCTATCCCCAGGAGTCCTGAAAGCCCATCAAAGTGGGCTGTCAGTCACCCTGGTGTATGGTCCTGTGTGTGCCTATGCAGTTCAATACATCCTCCCTATCCCCAGGAGTCCTGAGAGCCCATCAAAGTGGGCTGTCAGTTACCCTGGTGATATGGTCCTGTGTGCCTATGCAGTTCAATACATCCTCCCTATCCCCAGGAGTCCTGAGAGCCCATCAAAGTGGGTTCCCAGTCACCCTGGTGATATGGGGTTGTGTGTGCCTATGCAGTTCAGAACATCCTCCATATCCCCAGGAGTCCTGAGAGCCCATCAAAGTGGTCAGTCACCCTGGTGATATGGGTAATGCTGCTGCTGATGTGTCATACCTCACCCCACCCCCAGGAGTCCTGAGACCTGCGTAAGGTGTCCTGTCAGTCACCCTGGTGGTATGGTGTATGTTGCTGATGATGTGTGCTAGGACACCCAACCCCCAGGAGGCCTGAGACCTGATTGCAATGGTGAGTATGTCATTCAGATATTGTGTTCGATTATGGCGGGTAGGTTGCACATCTTCCCTAGTCCGTGAGGTCAACACCTCATCACACATGTCTTTGATGTATCCAGATGGTATGGTAGGTGCAGATGTGGATGTGCTTAACAGCACCCCACCCCCATGAGCTATGAGATCTGATTACGAAGGCCTGTAACAGAGCCATGTCCCCAGAACTGTATGCTGAGTCAGGTCACACATCTGCCCACTCGCCAGGAATCCCGCACCTGGTTGCAGACGAACATTACAGATTTTATTTATTTATTTTATTTATTTATTTATTTATTTAACATTTCTTCTATACCGCGCTATTAAAATCAGTGCGGTGTACAATGAACACAACATACTGCAATGCATACAAGCAACATTGAGTTTACATAGAATAAGGGATGATAAATGCATGGGATAACCGGGACACTAGTACAGTTGACTTATATATAATATATATATTTAAACTATATACAAATAGTCTAAACTCGATTGGATAATGTGGGTGAGACATTTGGGTAAAGTGGTAATTGGTCATCTTGGTTGTCTAGTGGGCTATCCTGTAGTCTAACCATTTTGGTTGTCTAGTGGGCTATCCTGTAGTCTAACCATTTTCTGGTTGTATTAGAGTGCTAATGCACCTGGGGTGTGTGGGAATCTTGGTAGATGTGTGAGTGTCCAGGATAACTTCTGGTAACATTTTGTGAACAAATGGTGTTTCACGGCTTTTCGGAATTGTATTAGGCTCTTGATGCCACGGATTTCATGGGGGAGTGTATTCCAGTTTTTAGAGGGGCGAATATTGAGAAGGCTCTGTTTGACGTAGCTTAGTACATGAATGTCATCATCTTAGGAACTATTAAGGTGTTCTTAGCAGTAGTTCTCCTGTTTCTATTTTCGAGGGTGCTGTGAATTAGGTTGCTGATTGGTGGTGGGTGGGTAATTATTCATGGCTTTGAAGGTCAGGATTAGTGACTTATAGTGGAGTCTGGCTTGTAGAGGTAGCCAGTGTAGGTCTTTCATGATAGGTGTTATGTGAGCAGATCTTGGTGGCCCAGAGAGACCCTTGCAGCTGCATTCATAGCCAGACGAAGCGGATTTAAAGTTGATTGAGAGATCCCGTGGAGGATGATGTTAGCAAAAATCTAGATGTGGGAGAACTAATGCCTGGAAGGTTGAGCGGTAGTCGGTGTAATCAAGTAGGGGGCGGAGGTGGCGTAGTGTTCTGATCTTATGATATTTGGTTTTAGTCACATTCTTCACATGAGTTGTCAAATCCAGGTGCTGGTCCAGTGTGATGCCGAGATATCGATTGTGGGTTTGGACTTTAATTCTATGTTGTTGACCAGTAGTGATGGAGGAGGTATGAACTTACGATTCCTTGTAACAAAAAGAACATCCGTTTTGCTATGATTGATTCGTAGGTTTTGTGTTCAGCAGCCAATCAGCTACTGCTCCGAAGCAATTGGTTATTGGGAAAACACGGTTGGTCAATTTTGAATGGCATGTATATGAGGATATCATCTGCGTATGCCAGGCATTGTACGTTGAAGGATCGGATCAATTCACATATCGGCTGCATATATATTGACACATTAGTGCCGATAAGGAAGATCCGTTGCGGTACACCTTGAGATTGTAGGAATGGTTCCGATGATTCCTGGTCTGTCTTGACTTGTTGCCACCTATTAGAAAGGTAGGATTTACACCATTCCAGCGCTGTGCTCCGAATCCCCTTTTCTATCAGGCGTTGCAGAAGTATGTCGTGATTCACAGAGTCGAAGGCGGCGGAGATGTCTAGAAAGATGAGGACGAACCCTTGTTGGATGCTGTTTATTCCTGTGATAAGATCGTTGAATAGGGTTGTAAGGATTGTGTCGACTCCCATGTGCTTCTCTGAATCCATGGTTGTGATTGGTTCTAGTGGAGCTTCCGTGTCAATGTGATGCTGGATCTGTTGTTGAGCAGCTTTTTCGATTATTTTTTGCAAGTTGGGGAATGCTCGAGATTGGCCTAAATGATTCAACTTTGGATGAATCAAGTTTACTGTTTTTTAGAAGGGGCTTGATCAAGGTGTGTTTCAGCGCTGGGGGAATGAGCCAGTTAGAAAGGACTGGTTCAGCATCTTGCATAGGATTTGGCTTTAGATCGTGTCGCAGTTCTTTGATCAGCTGGCTGGGCATGGGTCATTAGGTGCCGTGCTAGGATTGATGGAGGCTATAATGTTCTCAATCTCACTAGTAGATACCGTGTTGAATTGCTAAAATGGAGTTATTGGGGATGCCTTGAGTGCTGCGGATAGTTTGTTGATATTTATGTTAGTGCTGGCCTTAATCATTTTTGATTGCAGGTAGTTCGCGTAGTCCTGTGGCTGAGGCATTGCAGGTTGGGCTGAGGACTGGCTCTCCTGTTATGGTTTTTACTAACCTGAATAATGCATGTGGTTTATTGATGGAGCGTTTCAGTAAGTTTGTGTGGTAGATTTTCCTACTCAGTGTTATCTTCCCACGGTGGGTAGCTAGGTAAGCTAGATGCTTTTGGAAGGATACATGCACCTGTTGCGGTTGCACAGCACAGCCTGAAACCCAGACTTGAGCACAGGTGGCAATAGGCTATTCCGGTGCGATGGCCCCTGCCCCTGGTGTTGGCAGCCACACCTGCCCGAACCATACAAGGCCCAGGACATAGGAACATAACAACATAAGATAGGCCATACTGGGTCAGACCCAGGTCCATCAAGCCCAGTATGCTCTTTCCAACAGTGGCCAATCTAGGTCATACCTACCTAGCAGTATCCTCAAGAGAGACAGGTTCCACAATGCTTGTAGTGGGTCAAGCATTGCTATCCTGGGCCTCATAGAAAGCCAAATGGCATGGTAGTGGCCCCTGGCAAGGTGCATAGGGCCACCCACCCAAAGTCCCATGTATGGACACATCACCCATGTGTGTTAGGATATCATGTTGCCAGTGGGATTGGGTCGGATGACGTGTATAGATCATGACAAAACAAATGTGTTCACCAGACCACATACGGGGTTAGGGGGGTACCCCGGACACCATCATTGCCAACCCAAACGTGGCATGGTCGTGCCATCTCATGCAAGGGGGCCACAGGGGAATGGAATGGTGTGTTCAGGGTGCCAAGAACACTGCACATAGGTGTCACTGCACACATGCCCAGACCCACAGCTACGCATGCAGGTGGCACTGGGAACAGTTAATCTCCAGGAACAAGCAGGAAGTAGTCTTCACATGTGGGTATCGTCGGTACCGACGGAGCCTGCATGGGAACGCTCCCCAGCGTCCAATAGGAAAGCTTTTGGGAGCATCCCACAGCACCTGCGTGCTGCCTTCCCGCCTTTCCCAACTGCCTCTCTCCAGTTCTTCATTTTCCACGGAACCAGCAGGTCATCATTCCTGTCATCGCAGAAAAACGTCTATTCTATTGCCACTCCTGTGGCAGTGTCTGCCTTCTTTTTCTTTACCGGTACCACCGGTCTTTTAATTTCTTTTTCTAAAAGTTGAGATTTCCTCATACACAAAAAAAAGAAAAAACAGAGGGAAAACCTCCTTTGTAGGTCTCCCCTCGGTTTGGGCTTAGGCCCTAATCCCTTCTCCATCATGGAAAAACACTCCTCGGGTTTTAAAAAATGCTCAAAATGTGCCGGTACCATCTCCGTCACTGAAACCCATGATTGGTGTCTCAAATGCTTAGGGCCGGATCACTCCATGTCTGAATGTTTGGCCTATGGGATGTTATCCAAGAGGGATCGGCAGAACAGAGCAGCCAAGCTCAGTACCCTCTTACCCTCCGACGCGGCCTCGGTGGCATCGACGTCTTCAAGGGCTTCCTCTTCCTCCCGTGGATCTCAGGT
Organism: Ichthyophis bannanicus; assembly: GCA_033557465.1. Lineage (NCBI taxonomy): Eukaryota > Metazoa > Chordata > Amphibia > Gymnophiona > Ichthyophiidae > Ichthyophis > Ichthyophis bannanicus. The sequence goes on along the minus strand of CM066033.1, from coordinate 126,301,042 downwards.
AACCAGACACAAATCTGGCCGTTCCTCAAAGGGTAGATCCCCCTCCAAACATCGGGATGCCTCCGGCGTTACCCTTGAGGAACACGCTCCGGCCAAATAGCCCCGGCGGGAGTCTTCGGCCTCCAAAGCCACTTTGGGGCTCCAGGAAGTTCTCGAGGCCTCAACCTCGTCCGAACTCCTGGTGCCATGCTCTGGGGTACCGGCTTCGGCCGGTACCGATACACAGGCATTGGCAGTGTCGATGGACCAGAGGATCCTGGCCATCGAACACAGTCTGGCGGCTATCCTTGCGGCATCAAAGCCCTTGGTACCGCCCCAGACCCCGCAAATTCCAGCACCGGTATCCGCACCAATTGCAGTACCGGCATCGGCAACCACACCATCGGTGCCGATGAGTACCGGTATCAACATCCCGGTACCGGGTCACTCCGATACCGACACCGATCAGTACCGATACTGCACTTTACCTGAGCACCCTGAGAGAAGATACTTCCAATCTTTTGAGGAGTCTGATGACTCCGACAGCTCAGAGGGTACCGATGTACCTCTCCAGGAGGAGCCTGCTTCTCCCAAGAGGAGAATGTCCCCTCCTGAGGATATGTCCTTCCAGGATTTCATCAGAGATGTAGCCAAGGGCCTCTCCATTTCAGTAGCAACTGAATCTGAGCACAGGGCACAGGAGCTAGAGACTCTCCAATATCCCTAAGCTCCAAAGGAGGCAGCCACCCTGCCAATACATCAGATCTTACAGGATCTTCTTTTGAGAATGTGGGAGACTCCTCTTACCACCTCTCCACATTCTTGCAGGCTGGATACTATGTATCGTGTGCCTCCATCCCCTGGTTTTCATAAAACACAGCTCCCTCATCACTCCATCGTGGTGGAGTCTGCTATGAGGAGAATTAAAAGTTACAAACGACATGCCTCCAACCCTCCTGGTAGGGAGTGTAAGACCTTAGATGCTTTTGGTTGCCGTGTCTTCCAAGCATCCATGCTTTCAGGCAGGATAAGTTCCTATATCCTGTACATGGAAATGTTCCTGAAGGAGGTCGCAGGAGATCTAGAACTGCTAAGTCCTCTTCTCCCAGATGACAGAGGACAAGAGTATTTGGCACTTGTCAAGCATGCCCAGAACATTTCTAAAGTTGTCAACAGGGCAGCTTTTGACTGTTTTGAGGACATAGGCAGAGTCTCCGCCATTGCCATTGGGGCAAGGAGACTTGCCTGGCTGCAAGCCTCTAACCTGGAACACTGGGTACAGGAAAAACTGGGCAACATCCCCTGTACTGGTGAAAACCTTTTTGGGAAGAACTGGCAGGAAAAAGCCAAAGAATTGGATGCTGACAATGCTACCTTGACCAGGCTTTCAAAAATTGTAGATCCTGCAAAGAAGAAAGCTTTTAAAAAGCCTTTCTTCTCCAAAAAGAAAGGATACTATCAGTCCTATGCTCAGCAAGGACAACCTGCAGGACAAACTGATAGAAAGGGTCAACAATCTACTAAGCAGAGAAAGCCGAGAGCTACTCAGCCTCAGCAGACCTAGCAGCCTCAGCCCCCGCAGGGCCTTTGACTCCTTGATAGAGAACTTGCCCTTTCTGGCCCTCCAGGGAAAACAACCTTCAACAATCCCAGGAAGGTTATGTCACCTCATCCACAGATGGAGGCAAATAACATCAGAACCCTGGACTCTGTCCATCATAGAAGAGGATTACAGGCTTTATTCCCAAAGCCTGCCTCCTCCTACAATAGTAAGGAAGTTCAGTTCTCAAAATTCCCCCCAACTGAATCCAGAGGTAAAACGTCTCCTAGCTCAAGGAGCAATAGAAGAGGTACCTCTTCTTCAACAGGTTTCTGGGTTCTACTCCCCCTATTTCCTCATACCAAAGAAAACAGGAGGTCACAGACCCATTTTAGATCTCAGAGAACTGAACAAGTTCTTTTTCAAAGAGAAATTCAAAATGATTTCTCTAGGAACCTTACTTCCTTACCTCCACAGCCAGGACTGGCTTTGTTCTCTAGATCTCAAGGATGCGTACACCCATGTTCTCATCCACCAATCACACCGAAAGTTCCTTCGGTTCCTCTATCAAGGAAAGCACTATCAATACAAAGTTCTTCCCTTCAGCCTTGCCTCAGCACCCAGAGTATTCACAAAGTGCATGGCTGTGGTAGCCGCTTTTCTCCGTACCAGGGGAATATTTGTCTTCCCCTACTTGGACGATTGGCTCATCCGGGCAGAGTCACAAACACAAGCCCAGGCCTCTCTCTCTTACACAATGCATGTACTCCAGTATCTAGGCCTTGTCATAAATCTCCAAGAATCCTTTCTAACTCCCACGCAATCGCTGGAGTTCATAGGAGCAAGGCTAGATAGCAGACTGGCAAAGGCCTACCTGCCTCAGCCTCGCTGTCCTCGCATTGTGCAACTGGTTTCTTCAGCACTACAAAAGACTCACCTCTCGGCTCGAGAGAAGCTGCAGCTGCTGGGGCACATGGCATCTACGGTGCATGTGGTCCCCTACGCTCATCTCCACATGAGAGCAGCCCAATGGGCCCTCTCTTCCCAGTGGACTCAAGCAACAGGCTGTCTTTCAGATCTGATAGTAAACTCAAACCGCCTTACCCTGTCCCTGGACTGGTGGCGGTCACCACAAAACCTTTTGGAGGGGTCCCCTTTCCTGCAACCCCCTCCTCAGATCACATTAACAACAGATGCCTCCAAAGTGGGGTGGGGTGCTCATCTACTGGACACCTCCACCCAAGGCACCTGGAATTCTCAGGAGATTCATTTCCACATCAATCTGTTGGAGCTCAGAGCAATTCGCCTGGCTCCTCAAGTATTCCAGTCCCTTCTACAGGGCAAGAGAATACTAGTTCAAACAGACAATCAGATAGCCATGTTCTATGTGAACAAACAAGGAGGAACAGGCTCTCTGTCCCTTTGCAACAAAACTCTTCAACTGTGGGCGTTTGCCAGAGAGCATCAGATCCATCTCCTGGCAGTCTATCTCCCTGGCATTCAGAACTCTTGGGCAGACAGACTCAGTCGTGTTTTGCTTCCGCACAAATGGTCTGTACACATGGACCAACTCTCCAGAGTATTTCAACTCTGGGGAACTCCAGATATAGACCTCTTTGCAAGTCCGTCAAATGCCAAACTTCCCCGGTTCTGTTCACGGATTCCAGCTCAGGGCTGCCAAGCGAGGGATGCTTTCCTCCTCAACTGGGGGCAGGAATTCCTATATGCCTTTCCTCCCATTCCCTTGATTGCCAAGACCCTATTCAAGCTCCAGAGGGACAGAGGCAACATGATCCTCATAGCCCCACGCTGGCCACACCAGGTGTGGTACCCTCTGCTTCTACATCTGTCCCAGATTCCACCCCTAGACTTAGGGTCAGCTCCAGACTTACTGTTGCAGGAGGAGGGGAAACTATGGCATCCAAACCCCCAGTCTCTGCACCTCAGAGCCTGGCTACTGAAGGCTTAAACTCCTTTGGCCTTCCCCTCACTCAGGAAGTGCAAGATGTCCTTTATGCTTCCAGGAAACCTTCCACAAGGCGTTCTTATGCCTTCAAGTGGAAGAGATTTTCCATTTGGTGTTCACAAAAGGGCTTCAACCCTCTTGTCATCCCTATAGAAGCATTATTGGAATACCTCCTTCATTTATCAAACACTGTCTCAAAACTAATTCAGTCAGAGTCCATTTAAGTGCCATTGCTGCTTCTTCTGAACCCATCAATGGACAACCCATTTCTTCCCATCCTCTCATATCCAGATTTATGAGAGGCCTGCTTCTAACGAAACCTCCCCTTAAACCACCTCCGGTGGCATGGGATCTCAAATTGGTTCTAGGCCAGTTTATGCAGCCGCCTTTTGAGCCCTTAGCCACTACTTCCTTAAAGTTTCTTTCCTGGAAAGTACTATTCCTTATTACAATCACATCAGCAAGGTGTATCAGTGAATTGCAAGCTCTAGTGGCTGATCCTCCTTACACAAGGTTTCACCATGATAAGGTAGTCCTAAGGACACATCCACACTTCATGCTTAAGGTGGTTTCGTCCTTTCATTTAAACCAAGAGGTTTATCTACCTGTATTCTTTCCAAAGCCTCATGCTTCAAATGCAGAGAAGACTCTTCATACTTTGGACTGTAAAAGAGCTCTGACTTTTTATCTGCAGAGGACCCAGCAACACAGAAGATCCTCTCAGCTATTCATAGCCTCTGATCCTTCACTTTTGGGTACAGCAGTTTCCAAAAGAACTCTATCCAACTGGATTGCTCAATGTATTACTTTCATCTATCATAGCAAAACCTTTCACTGGAGGCCCATGTCACCGCTCACAATGTGAGAGCCATGGCAGCCTCTATGGCTCACCTCCATTCAGTCTCTATTAACGACATCTGTCGACCAGCTAACTGGTCCTCGGTTCACACCTTCATGGCCCACTACTGCTTGGATAAAGGCTCCCGCAGGGATGCTATGTTTGGTCAGGCTGTTCTCCAACACCTCTTCCATACTTAATCAACTCCTACCCACCTCCCTTACGGGATGCCAGAGATCCATGGGAGGAAGTGGAACCCCTCCACAGGGCCTCACCACTCTGGGGATCCTTCCCTGGCATCTACAGCTAGGGAGTCCCCACATGTGAAGACTAATTCCTGCTTGTTCCTGGAGATAGCATAGTTACTCACCTGTAACAGGTGATTTCCAGGAACAGCAGGAATAAGTCTTCACAACCCACCCACCTCCCCTAGGAGTTGTCTCTCTCTCTCTCTCTCTCTCTCTCTCTTTCCCTATCTCTCTCTCTCTCTCTTTGTCTCAGCTTTAAACTCAACTGGAGAGAGGCAGTTGGGAAAGGCGGGAAGGCAGCACACAGGCGCTGTAGGATGCTCCCAAAAGCTTTCCTATTGGACGCTGGGGAGCGTTCCCACGCAGGCTCCGTAGGTACCGACACTACTCACATGTGAAGACTTCTTCCTGCTGTTCCCGGAGATCACCTGTTACAGGTGAGTAACTATGCTGTACATGACACACACAGCAGTGGAGCAGGAGCAGCAAGATGCTGCCCACACAGATGTTTGTTTATGTTGGCCACCCACCAGAGATAAACGGTCACTGATGCCCCCACCCATTGTTTTCACATCCACAGGTAGAGGATCTGAGGAAGAAGGGGCGTGAGCTAAGGCTGCACCACGCAGACAACCTTGCCCGCCTCCAGAGGGGGGCAGTGTCCCAGCGTGATGGTGAGTATTGCCAACCTTGCTGCCCAGTAACAAATGTCACAGTCGCCCACCAGCCTGTGTGGTGCCTGCATATGTACATGTGTTATGTGACACACATGACAGTGTGCTGATGACTGTCATCTTCCACAGAGGGCGATGCCGATGGTGAGGACCCCTCCACAGCCAGATATGCCCTGAGACGCACCCCTGCCCACCATGCAATGGAGGAGGAGGTGGTGGTGCTGGAGGATGGGGCTGAGGAGATGGAGGGTGAGGCAGAGGAGGAGGCGGAGGAGGCGGCAGACGCATCATTGGAGGAGGGGGTTGATGGGGGCATGGAAGGGGTGGGGGCGGGGTGGCAGGGGAGGGAGAGGGTGTGGCTGATGTGGGGGTGGGGGAAGGGGTGGAGGAGGGGGTGGAGGGTGGGTGGGAGGTGGCAGAGGGGGAGGAGGGGGGTGTTTGGGGGGAGGGTGATGGGGAACACAGGGCAGCACAAGGCACTGCGGGTTCCCGCCAGCCATTGCATGTGGCTGCACAGGATGGGCGGCGGTGTGTGGATACACCATCCAGGGCCACACACAGGTCACATGCGCATGCCACCACACAAACCCCTGGCACTATGTGTGTGTGTGGTGGCAGGTGTGTGCAGGACCTGTATGTGGCACTGGATGGTGTGGAGCAACGCCTCCATCTGCTGGTGCACACATACCAGTGGCTGACGGGATCCATTCAGTGGATGCCCTGTCGGCGGCTATCCCCTGAAGGGCCTCACAGGAGTGTCTGATGGCCCCTGTGACATCAACACATGTGCCCTGTGCTGTCCTGTGTCGCACACCCCCCTGGTGGCCAGTGGTCGCAAGGGCAGGTGGGACATAAAATTTTATTATTATGATAGGAGAGTCCTTTAAGAACCAAGTGGAACTTGGTCTTAGTGGTTTTTAGCTCCAATCCTTAAAGAAATCCATGAAAGCAGAGTGGTGGGATGAAAAAGGCATTTATTCCCTTTACGCATGGGTTCAAAATTGGGTTACAACTCAAAGCAAATGTCCTTAAATTCAGGAATGAAAGAAACTCGGTGTTTAAGGAAAAACTGTTAAACTTCACAGTATTAGCAGTGCTCAAAAACAGCTTCCAGCTTGAAACCACATTTTCATTATTCTTCTGCTTAGCAAATTAAAGACACTCTGAAGATACTACAGGCAGTTCATAAGTCTAGCAAAGACTCTATGCTACTGGAAACACACAGAGAGCAATCCATCTCTTCATCTGATAACTGCTCAACCAGTTCCACTTGCATCGGCTCTGGAGAAGATATGTCTAACTCTGTGTCATCAGTTTCTTGGATAATACATCCTGGAGGTTTATATATCTCCTGAAGCACTTGCCAGTGTCTTGGTCCTAGCCTGGGGCGTTGGCCACGTGCTATATTAGGATTAGCTGTGCTTTCTCTTCTCAAAGGTTTTACACTACCTTCAAAAGAACTTTTAAAAGGTAAAGCTTTCTTCATAGGAATGTAATTAGCATACCTTGTATTGCAGCAGCATGAAGACAAGAGGTTTTCTCCTTTTGCTTGCTTCCCACACTCAGAAGCTTGGTGCCAATCTTTTCTTTGAAAGTTTGGTTTACCTTTCAGCCTTGGAATCAATTCCCCTGGTAAGCGCCTGCTTCTGCATAAGCCCAATTCCTGGCTTCCCTGCTCAGCCTGGCTCTGCTTTCCCAGCTGATTCTCCTTTGGTTCCTGCTTGCAATCAGTGTAGTGCTTTTGCCTCTGCCAGCAAACAGCTTTCTCTCCAGCTTGACCCGGTCCTCCCTTAGCTTGAGCCGGTCCTTCTTTAGCTCGAGGTGGAACCTCTCCTAGCTTGAGCTGGTTCTCCTCTAGCTCCTGGTGGTCCTCCTCTAGCTTGAGCTGGTTCTTCTTTAGCTCCTGGTGGTGGTCCTCTCCAGTCTTCCTTCCTCTCCTTATAAAGGACTCCTGCCTTTGAGGAATGTGAACTGTTTGTCAGGTGCTGTTGACCAGCTGGGCGTGGCCCTTCAGTCTCTCTGAACGTAGTCCTGCTCCCTCTAGCTGGTCCCTGTGAATATTGCACTGTGCGCACATCTTTTCCTTTCTGACAAACAGGTTCTTTTTTTCTATCTTGGCTTTCATCAGCCTTCGCTGCATGACAACTGTGTTCCATCACTGGACATGCCGCATGAGATGTGTGAGCATATTGTTGTACATTATGAGTTATGTTAACTATAAACACAGTTTTTGCTAACTCACAATGGTCACGTGTCTCCCTTACCAACACACTATGGATGCAAGCATGGGATATGTGTGTAGACAGGTATGTGTAGTAAAGGTAGACATGGGTATCATACGTGGACTGGCTCCACATGCAGTTGTGGGGGCTAACCATGTGTGTAGGTGTGTGAGACCAGGGTGGACCCTGAGATGTTGCAATGTAGAGGACGTCCCAGGATACCGAGGCACATGCATGCTGTGTGCAACGTGTGGGAACCGTTTCTGATGCAACATGCCTGTGTGCAAATAGTGGAACTGGCAAACCACTACGTCTGTGCAGGCAGGGTAAGATGTACTGCTGAGCCCAGGAGCTACTCAGGGGTAAAGCTGTTGAGTGCATCCTGGGACAATACATGTCACAGGGATGAGCGGTGAGAAACCGTATGGGTTTGTGTGAATGAGCAGCTGACCTATGCAAGCCACCCTTGTCTGCCTGTGCCACATGCATGCCTATGTGGGGGGGCAGGCACATAGGCAGTGTTGCAGGCAGGGACAATGGTCACACATGTGCGTCCAATGTTGGGGGTATGAGGGGAGGAAAACGGTGACGGATCCCAACACTGGACATGTAGCTTCAGGACAAGCAGGAACATGGTAGGGAGCAAACACTTCTGTTCACCAGTGTGTACGACAACAGAGAGGTGAGGGAGTGGACAGACAAAGTGCGGACCCCTGTAGTTTGCCAAAGACATGTCATTGATGCCTCTCACATGGGAGAGATGTGTACAGTGTGATGGTGAACAGTCAGTCTGTAAAGGATGTTGGGGGGTCTGCAAACTGGGGACAGGAAGGTGACATGTGTGCTGCACAGCTAGAACATGACATATGTATGTTTCCCTTGTGTTTCCAAATGCACAGGACATACTTGGTGAAGCTCCTGGTGCTGTGGTGCATTAGCAGGTGACTGTACGTCAGCCAACATGCTGTGGTCTGGGGTAGTTGGACCTACAGCTACATTGTCTGTGTCAGCAGTCAGGGGGAATACATGTCCAGATGTTGTGGTTCACCTCTTTTCCCTGCACCTCCATAACCCATATCTTGCTGTTGGCACACATGTGTTCATGTGCAGTATGTGTTCTGCAACACTGTCTCTGGGACATGTCCAACAGAGCTGCATGTGTGTGGTGGTCCTAGGTATTTTGGTGGTGGCCTACACGTGCACCCTTCCCCGACATTGTACCATCAGCCAACACCAGAGTATCATTGCATTTCATAGGGCCTTTATGTCTACAAATCTCCACTTGTGCACATACAAGCCGTATGCTACTGCTGGCACGCACACCTTAGCATACTGTGTGTGGGGGGGGTTTTGGGTTGGCTGTGTGATGATACAGTGTTCATGCTTTTTACATTATCATGTGGTGTGAGGGGACTGTACACCTGGGGGGCGGTGGTGACTGTGCTATCTCTACCTTACTGCTGTTTACTGTGTGACCATTGTAGACATGTGTTGTGTGTTGGGAGCAAAACTGTGTCTTGTGTTCTGACATACCACTTTTGACCTGCTTTTTTGTATCACAGATATCGCCATAATGTGGACATGCATCAACAGTGGCATGACATGGTGACATGGTGATTCTACATATTTCGCTGACATTGTCTCCCTTCACTGTGACCTGTTATGGCCTTTGAGTGCCACAGGGGATCCGAGACATACACCTGATGCAAGCACAAGGTAGTTTGCACCTTTGTTCTTTTGGGAATGACATCAGCCTTTACATGTTAATGATTTACTGTTTGTGTCATATACATTTCATGTTGGCTCTCTATTCACGAATGCTGATGCACATAGGACGGAGCTGTGAAACGCCTGTGTAACATGGGCATGGACTGGACCATATCCACGTGACACCCATGTCTATGGTTTCAATTCAAAATGTCCCCAACATGCGATATGTTTTGTATTGTGATTTTATTTTATTTATTTATTTTCATTCTCTTACATACCGCGCTATTCTGCATCAGTGCGGTTTACATTGAACAAACTGAAATTACATTGAACAGGGCATTATAACTTGGAGATAACTATTTTACAGGGAACATGGGCTATGGAGGGTTAAGTGGCTTGCCCAAGACCACAAGGAGCACCTGTGGGACTAGAAACCCCAGTCCTTCCAGCCCAAGGTTGCTGTCCTCTAGTGGGATTTGAACCCCCGACCTTCCAGCCTGAAGTTTCTTGCCCCCAACCACTAGGCCATTCCTCCACTCCATGTCATGCTTGCCTGTGTGTCCCTTTATTATGTGTTTCTTAATGTTTGACTCTCTGCAATTTGTGCTGATGTTGCAAGGCGCATACCAATACAATATTTATCCTCTTCTGACACAGGCAGAGAACAAACCAGACACATCTATTACAGTGCATCTGGCGTCGCCATCACCCACCTGTTGGGGGACACAACACCATGGAACTTTCCCTGGAAAATGGTGCCATAGGATGTTTGACCTCTGCGAGTGGGACACATGCCTAGGATGGACAGTATTATTTTTGGATTGCTACTTTGGCCATGACAGACGTATCCAACACACTGTTGCTGCCGTGCTCTGGTTGGGAGTCATGCTCATTGCAAGAGACACACAGGACCTTTCATGTACTGTGGCATATTGGGATATGACACTTGACTATGCATGCCCAGGGTTGCAAGGATAGTCTTAACCTGACGTGTTGGATTGCAGATATGCTTTGGACTTTGCACACTGTGTACTGGTCCCCATGTGTGCAGCAGGGACTGACATTGTCACTGTATGTTGTACATTCCTCCACAGTTGTGGTGGTGTGTTTTGGCCATGTGACATGGAACACAGGATACGCTCATCTGTTTGTTTCAACACAAGCATACAGCCATGTGCGTGGCATGGGGGAGCGATGGAGAGGTCCTGTTGTCTATGTCCACCTACTCTCCACCTGGACATGATACAGGTTTTGCCACAACACCGCTTTAATGCACACCAGCATCCTGGATTGATGTTTTCAATCACCAAGGGTCTTTCCGTGCATGTGTGGCATCACTGTATCATGTTGAAATGTCGATGGTGCATGTGCATATGACTGACTATGTTGGGGAAACACAGCACGTGGCAATATGGCTTCTGTGTGGTTTACTGTAACATGTTTGCCCTTAATTTCCATCTCTATATACTGTTTGTTGTGTTTGTTTACTGTACAGACGTGACGCTCTGCATTGCTTTACAAACCTTGCATTGCATGTCTACACAGTCCTATTTATCCCCTGAGGTAACGACACTCACATTGCCCCGTTATATTTGGAGTGTCGCAGTGTGAGTGTCCGTTGTCTTCCTTCAATTGTGCATTCCATGTACCATGATATATGTGTACAGACACTGTCTACACACCAACCAGTGCAGGGGGACCTCCTGCATGGTGTTATCTCTGCATGTTTCTGCAGGTAGTTTTCATTTGAATTCTCTCTGTGTTCATGTTGCTCTGCTACCTGTTAGCATATCCTCATTGTGCATTTGATGATTGTTTAGGGTTACATTGTTGCAGCTTGGATTCCTATATCAGGCATTATGTGAGAGCTGAAACATTACTTTCAATATGTGTTTTTAAAGTTACAACGTTTGAACAACATATGCTGTTTTCATTTGTGTGCCTCCTGTGTTGCCAGATAGATATGTTTTAGGGAACAGATCATGATTGATGTGTGTTGGTCCCTCATCATGCACCGCCTACTGTCTACATGCACTCATATGTGAGTAACACATTTGAGGCATGCAGCAGCATGTGGGGGGTGGGGGCCTAATGCATAGTGCATACCATGCACGTGCTGCACATTATGTCTCCTGCCCTTCATTTGTAGACGGGCCAGTGACCTTTCTGTAGGATGTGGGTTGCTGCCCTGCTAAATGTGTTTCTGTCTTTCACCTGGGATCCACTCACCTTGATATTATGATGGCGGTATCTACACTATCTGTGAAGATGAACCCAAATAAAAATGCATGTTTGATATACATTTGTCTCTGCTGCTGCATGATCATGGTGACAAACATGCAATACAATGTGTGCCTTTGAGTGAGTCCTGACTCCTTGTGACCCAGAGACTCCAGGGTTTTTTTGGCAGTGTCACTGGAAGTAGATTTCCAGGCCTTTCTTCCAAGGTAATGGAGGGTTATGTGACTTGCCCAAGGCCACATGGAGTACTAGTGGGACTTGAACCCTGGTTGCTTGGTGAACAAGCCAGTTTTCTAACCACTAGGCTACTCCTCCACTCTTTGATCCCATTCACACTTGTATCTACTGATTTGCTGGTCATGTACATGGCCCACCTGTGCTCACATCCTTGTACGGTAGCAGCTGTGTATCTGCCAGCCATTTGCCACATCACTGGGTATTACAGGTTCCCATACACACCCTCCCTTTGGGGTACTATTTTTGCATTGTGCTCAGTGTGCTCATTGTGGTTGTTTGGGGTAGTGGTTACAGACATGTGTTATAACACCATAGGTTGCAGATTTGATCCCCACATGGGTTTTATTTTTCTTTTCTGTTGTGCTAACATGACCATTAGGTACCAGCAGGTTCATCACCTCTACACACACCCTTCCCTCTCTTCACTGTACACCAAGGTGTGCCCTCTGTGCTGCCTAGCCATCACATATTAGCTGTTACATAGGTCTCTTTCTTTATGGTGTTTACATGGCAGTCCGCTTGGGGGTTTGGTATTGCTGTGGTTCAGCTGGTGTGTGGTACACCTGTTTGCATGTTCAATTCTCTCATATCCTGTTCCAGATTTTGCACCAGCTCCACAGAGCATCCTCTGCTGCCCTTGGGGTTTAGGTTCTTTCCTCTTTTGCATGCTGTATCCACTGCATAACATTTCATTGTGTGTGTGCATGTAGTTCTATGTGGCTCTGGTCCCAATTACAGACTGTGATCAATCTGTACACAGCAGATCTGCATGTGCATTTGGTCATGGTTACTGTTGGGGATTTGCCTGTCCTGACAGCCAGCAGGCGTCTTGTGTGATGCCCTGCACTATTTTTGTATGCAGCCTTTGCTAATGAGCTCACGTTGGTGGTGTGGCCTACCGGTTTGTGCACTGCCATTTGTGTTACTGGTCATAGGTTTGATTCCTCTCTTTTCTCTTTCATTTGCATGCCTGTCCTGCAGAACTACTTTTCATTCCTGTGACAGTCATATCTGTGCAGATCTGTGCTGTGAGCACATTGTACCCTCATCATAGTTGTGACCCATCCTTCTGTCCATCTATGTGTGTCTGGCAGCTGTGTGCCATCCTACCCTGATGTGCATGCTGCTACCCCATGTCTTGCACTCCTACACATTCCTGCATTGCAGCTCTCCCTGGTTGCCTCTCCTGTGTGTGCTCTGCATAGCACTGCTACTCCACTGTCATCCTGACATTCCACCTATCCTGCCACTTCTGCCTCCTCTGCTGCACACATCTTCCCATCCTCTGCCACACACTGTCATTATTGCATGGTACATTACCATCACTCTGTGCATAGCTACAGCTGCCCCCGATATGTTTGTCCATTTTTCTAGCTGCCACATGGGCTGGAGGCTGATTTGTGTGGTCCATCAGCTCTGATCTACGTCCTTCCATTACTTATGCATTGTCTTTCCTTGCTGCTCTGTGCAGTGTTTGGGTTACATGTGTGTTTGGCACATACCTCTCTTGCCCTTCAAATTGGGGGACCTTACTGCTCTTGACCAACATTTTTGGGTTCACCTATACATCCTTGGGGCATCTTGCGCCACACCTTCGATTCAGGCAGCTTATGGGGTACCTACTATGGTACCTTGGGAGTTGGCAACCTTTCAACATGACCTCTGGGGCACATTATAACCCACCTTCGCTGACGTGGTTGTTTAGGATGTGCCTTCTGGTGCACCAATTTATGGCACTAGGGTGCAGTTATTTTTAGATGGCAGCACAGATTGTTATACAGTTGCAAGCAGAAAAGGGAATTACCTCTGCCAACCTTATTCATCAGGTGGACTGGGGACTTGAACTCATGACCCCTGCACCATCAGTCAGTGCATTACTCATTGTGCTACACCGCTGTTCCTGTTTGCATCTCAGCGCGCTTACTTAAGATTTTCATGCGTTAACATGCACAGTGCTGCCATCAAAAACAGTGCTGTAACCTTGCGGTGCCTCATAGGGCACCCTATAAAGCGCCTTATAGGCAACATTCTAGGGTGCCTTGGCGGACAGTGCACTTTATAATATGCCCTCTGGAGTGCCTTATAGGGCGCCTTATGCGGCACCTTACATTACGGCACTTTGAGAGTGTGTTTGCTGGCAGCACAAATTTAAATTAAAAAAGTATTATTATCCATCAGGCCCACTCAGGAATTGAACTCATGACCCTGTACCATCAGTCAGTGTATTAACCATTGTGCTACACCACGCTTTCTGTTTGTATGTCAGCGCGCCTACTTAAGATTTTCATGTGTTAACATGCACAGTGCTACCATCAAAAACAGTGCTGTAACCTTGCGGTGCCTAATAGGGCACCCTATAAAGCACCCTAAAAGGCACCCTATAGGCAACATTCTAGGGTGCCTTGGCGGACAGTGCACTTTATAATATGCCCTCTGGAGTGCCTTATAGGGCGCCTTATGCGGCACCTTATGTTACGGCACTTTGAGGGTGTGTTTGCTGGCAGCACAGATTTAAATTTAAAAAGTATTATTATTCATCTGGCTCACTCAAGAATTGAACTCATGACCCCTATACCATCAGCCAGTGTATTAACCATTGTACTACACCTCTATTACTATGCTTGCAGGTCAACGCGCCTACTTAAGATTACCACGCGTTAACATAGCAAAACGTGATTAGCACGCGATAATGTGCGCAGCGCACATTATCGTGCGATAATCACGTTTTGCTACGCTAAGACTGAAACGCCCACTCCTTATATGGCAGCCTGCACACTAGCGCCGGGCACACGTTAAGACGGTTTAGTAAACATGCCCCAAAGTGTCTGACAGTGGATGCTCTTACTTGAGTCTAATTATTTCATATGCTGGGTTGCAAGTGAAGCATCCTAGTTCTCTTGCGTATCCATTGTACTTCTTACATTCTTATGATTATCATGATTATTGCTGTTTTATAAATAGAAACATAAAAAATGAAGCAGATAAAGACCATACGGCCTATCCAGTCTGTCCACCTATTAAGCTGTATAATTTCTTTCTCTCCCTTAGAGATTTGTGCTTGTGCCATGCTTTCTTGAATTCATATCCAGTCTTCATCTTCGCCTCCTCTGCTGGAAGGCTGTTCCTTGCATCCACCACCCTTTCCATAAAGAAATATTTTCTTAGATTACTCCTGAGCCTATCCCCTTTTGCGTTACGACCCCTCATTCCAGATCTTCTTTTCAATTGAAAGAGGCCTGCCTCATGTGAATATATGCCATGAAGATGTTTAAATTTCTCTATCATATCTCTCCTCTTCTGTCTTTCTTCCAAAGTCTACATATAGAGATTTTTAACACTGTGTCCATATACTCTATAAATGCACTCAATGGACCCCAGAGATCAAAATCAATCAATGATGATATCATAATCCTCTGTGTATCATTTCACCTTAGATGTATTCAAGTGCTGTTGATGATAAATAGTTACTGGGCAGGAAAAAGACCTCAGCCAATAACATGGCTTCGAAAACTGCACCATCATAGGTCAAAAAACCTTCCACCATCTAATAGCAATTTATTTTTTCTGGAGTAATTTTTTAATAATCACACTCATAAACTCATATCAAATAACCCTCCCTTATCTTTAAGATATACTGTATGGTATACTTTATGATAAGGGAAGGTTATTTGATACCATTTTATGAGTGTGATTATTAAAAAACTACTCCAGAAAAAATAAATTATTAATGGATGGTGGAAGGTTTTTTGACCTATGATGGTGCAATCTTCAAAGCCATGTTATTAGCTGATTAATTATTAATCATCAACTGCATTTATGAGGATGTTATCCGTATTGTTGAATACATCTAAAGTGGAATGATATACAGAGGATTCTGATATCATCAGTCCATATACTTTATGACAAAGACCATTAACTATTTTAGTAGCCACCCTCTAGGCTGACTCCATCCTATTTATATCTTTTTGAAGGTGTGGTCATTAGAATTTACACAGTACTGCAAATGAGGTCTCACCAAATACTTATACAGAGGCACTATCACCTCCTTTTTCCTGCTGGCCATTCCTCTGCCTATGCATCCAATCTTCCTTCTCACTTTTTCTATCACCTTTTCTACATGTGTGGCCACCCTAAGATATGATCACACCCCAGTCCCATCTTCTTTCATGTACAAAAGTATTTTCCCCTATACTGTACTACACCTTTGGGTTTTTGTAGCCCAAATTCATGACCCTGCATTCTTTTTTGGTAATTTATTTGTTATTAATTTTCATAAACACAACAATACACCAAAACTATATATCCCGCAACACTAATATATGTAATAACCCTCATCCACCGTCCCCTCTCCTCTACCCCCCACCTCCCGCCTTTCCCTCCCCAACCCCTCCCTTCCCCCCTTATGGCTGCAGGTTCCCTCCAACAATGATTCGGTAAAGCCTCAATCACACTAAAAGCCTGTGCAGTACATAAAGTTTAGAAGTCAACACCACATGGGTTATACTAATAATCTCTAATACAAGAATTGAATATTTAATATTTATACTTGAGGATAAAGGGTTCCCACACTTTTTCAAACTCTGTTTGTCTATTTCTCCTCCAGGCAGTCAATTTCTCCAGAAGGTATATTTCATGCATATGCGCTTTCCACTCCCCTACTGTGAAGGGTCCTGCCAGCCTCCATTTTGCAGCCACCACACCACGAGCAGTCACTACATACACCTGCCCCAATCTGCATCGCTCATCCTCCTACCCTTCATCACTCACTCCCATCAGCACAAAAGCCTTACCCCATGGGACCTCCCTCCCCAGTAGATCTCTCATCTCATCTCTGATTGCGGCCCAGAATGCCTGTAGCTTGGGGCACTCCTACCACATATGAACAAAGTCCCCCACCTCTGAATACCCCTGCCAACACCTTTGTGAGGCACTGTGCAACTGACCCTGGAGTCATACCGGGGTTAAATGCCACCTGTATAATAATTTATAATTATTCACCAGGAATACGTCAGTCCAAGTATGCTCACCCAAGGTAATTCCCGAGTCTTTCTCCCAGTAGTGCTGGAAGAGCATCATTCCTACACTATGGGGTATGTTTACTAAACTGCGGTAACGTTACATAATGCGCGTTATGTAACGTTAACGCGCGTTATGTAACGTTAACCATCGTTAAATAACGTTAACGCGCGTTATGAGACGTTAACGATCCTAGACATCAAAAGGGTAGATAGAATGTGTCACATGCCTCCTCAATTCTCACCCCCACCAAAAAGTTGTCTAATAGACAATATTTTGGTGGTGGTGAGAAGCAAAGAGGCATGTGACAAATTCTATCTAACCTTTTTGATGTCTGAGAGATCTGCACATTGCCCACTCACATTCTTAAATGACAAAGGTGTAAGGCAGGGGTCTCCAAATCCAGCCCTAGAGGGCCACAAACCAGTCAGGTTGGCAGGATATCTCTAATGCATATATATCTCATGCATATTCATTAGGGCTATCCTGAACACCCGACTGGCCTAGGGGTTCAAGGAGGACTGGTTAAGAACCACTGCCCCTGGGACTACCATGTCTCTATGGCATCAGTGTGGTGCAGTACATCCAGCCAGTGTGTCCAGGAGCAGAGGGTAACAGGTTCAAATCCCAGCTGTGGCTCTAGCAGAGCATGTCCCTATATCTTACCCTACAATGCAGATACAACAGCAACATGTGCAAAGCCCAAAGCAGCGGCGAACAGGGGTGCAAACACCCACTCACACAGGCTCCACAATCCAATGATGCATGGAGCGGCAGGCTGTTGGCCCCAGCAGTGGGATGATGTTATCAGCAGAGCACTACTACTACCCCCTGCACAGTTTAGCAATGTTGGCACTGTGCTCAGGACTAGTGTGGCGGGCAGGGCTGCCAACCACCCCTATCTTTGTATAATGCTGCAAAAGGAGTGAGCGTGTTTGTATGTCTATCCATTGTTCTGTGGCTGCCCACACTTCACTGGGACCAAAATGTCCCACTGCATAATGAGGAGCAAGGTATTCTGGGTATGGCCCGGACAGGGCAGATTGGCCAGGATGCATCCTCACAGGGTGTGGGGCAATGGCAATGGCTAGGACACTGTAGTGCCTGACCACCACCTGCATGGACAGGGTGGCCACAGCATGGCATGCTGGGAGGGCACTCACTCTGAACGAACAGTGACCATGGCAGGTCTAGGTTCCCACATAGTGCTCTACACTATTTGTCTCTAATGATATATTTGTGCTCCCCCAGTGCTGGGGGTCTCAATCACTGAGATGCCTGCTTACTGCACATAGTTCCTGGTGGACTGTTTGCAGTTAGACTGTGCCTGGTTGGAACACCTTTAAGGTACAATCTGACTGTGCCTGGTGGAACACCTTTAAGGTACAGTCTGACTGTGCGGTCTGCTGGTGACTGGCATACAGTGGTGGGAGGCACTTGGGGTTTCCAGACCTAACCCCAGCAATGCTGCTGGTCTGCCATTGTCCCAGTCATAGGTATGGCTCTGGCCCACCAACCCTGGAGGGCTGTCTAGTACAAACAGGATGGCGGTTGCTTCCCTGCGGCGGGGGCACTGTTCCTTACCTACAAAAGAGTTGATGTGGACCCTTTCGGGTATGTAGTGTATACCACTGTGACCTACACAGCCACAGATACACATACCTCATGCAATTCTAGGAACCCCTCTGCCCTGATAACAGCTGCCCATGTCATCCAGACCCTCATACGGGGGGTACACACTAATCTGGCTGGTGTCTGGCCCCACAGGGCCACATGTGACTGCAGGATACAGATGGACAAAAAATTTCCTTCGGCTGCACTGCACGGAACACCTGTCACACACTGGTAGTGAGGGGGATATACAGCAGGACCTATCTCTAGTAGCACGTGTACTGCGGACCTAGTGCTGGGCACCCATCCTATCGCTCAGGGTGAACACAGAACCTGCACAATGGCATGGTCTGTAGCTACTCCGTGCCAGTATCACGCACTGTCAGTTTGTCTTTCCAAGCTGGGAGACCGGAGAGGTGCAGACCCCATTTGGTGATCAGCTGTAGACAGCTATTCAGCATGTGCATTGCATCATGGGTACTGGTGGGGATCCCTATCCTGGCACTCAGAGCAGACAATTTGTGCGGTGACCTGCAGTCCTTCTGTACCCAGACATTGCTGGGACATACACCATGGGGGTATAGCCTACTGGTTAATACAATGCCATTCTTAGCAGTGTTCATGGGTTCAGTTCCTCATTGTTCCCCCCTCTCATGCCTGTCCTACTCATATAGTGTGCATGCCTGTAGAGGTCATATTTTTGCAGATCTGTGCTTCCAGCCCATAATACCCTCGCCACAATTGCCAACATTCCCTCGGTCCGTCTATCTGCGTCTGTCAGCTGTGTAGAGTCCTGTCTGCCAGTGCAGGCTGCCACCCCATGTCATACCCTTTCCTGCATTGTGCCTCTTCATGCTTGCCTCGCCTGTGCCTGATCTGCATGGCACCACCACTCCTCTGTCCACCCATCATTGTAACTATCCTGCCACCTCTGCCTCCACTGGGGGACATGCATTCCCATTGTCTGCCACCAACTGTTTTTCTGGCACTTTACATTGCCAACACCCTGTGCTGTGGTACAGCTGCCCCACCATGTTTGTCATCGGTACTGGCAGACACATGGGATGCCCGCAGATATGGCAGGTCCAGAGGCTCCCACTTCTCCCTCCTTCACTCACCTGTTCATTGCCTTTCCTGAGTGCTCTATGTAGTGTTAGGGCTACATCTGTCTCTGTTCCGCACAGGTCATGCATGTCATCCTGAGGCACCTTGCAGTCCCTAGGGCACACTAACCTAGGACCCATAACTTTGTTAGGCCACCTTAACCTATGGTTCCATAGCCCAGGGTGCCTTCTGCAGTGCCTTGTCCAATTGTGCCTAATATGGCATTTAGCCTAGGAGGCCCTATAGGGCGCCTTATGAGGCACCTTACAGGGCACCTTACACGGCACCTTACATGGCACCTTATAAGGCACCTTACTAGGCACCTTACAAGGCACTTTACATGGTACCTTATATGGCACCTTACATGGCACCTTCTACGGCACCTTCTACGGCACCTTACATGGCACCTTATAAGGCACCTTACATGGCATCTTACTAGGCACCTTACATGGCACCTTACTAGGCACCTTATAAGGTACCTTACATGACACCTTACTAGGCACCTTACATGGCACCTTATAAGGCACCTTATACGGCACCTTACTAGGCACCTTATACGGCACCTTACAAGGCACCTTACATGGCACCTTATAAGGCACCTTACTAGGCACCTTATAAGGCACCTTACATGGCACCTTATAAGGCACCTTATACTGCACCTTACATGGCACCTTACTAGGCACCTTATAAGGCACCTTACTAGGCACCTTATAAGGCACCTTACATGGCACCTTATAAGGCACCTTATACTGCACCTTACATGGCACCTTATATGGCACCTTATAAGGCACCTTACAGGGCACCTTACTAGGCACCTTACAGGGCGCCTTGCAAGGCGCCTAACAAGGCGCTTTACAAGGCGCCTTATAACGCTCGTTAGTCTAAGGCGTCTTTTAACGCGCGTTAGTTGTCAGCTTGCTGTAACGATGCAACGCCCATGCCTTTATATGGGCATCTCTACATCGGAACCTACCGCAAATGACATTACCGCAGTTTAGTAAACATACCCCTATAAGAAGGTAAAATCATATGGTAAAGCTTCGAGAGAACTTTGCGTCTAGCTCCTGTTACCAGCATAATTTCTCAAAATCAGTAAGGCCTTTAGTTGTCGCTTCTCCCCATCCTTCCCCTGATAGCTAATGGTGTACCTGCAGATAGCCATAAAAATCGTATCGCCTCAGATTAAACTTTTCCCTCAATTCCTTAAAGGAGCAAAATGTCCCTCCAGAACACATCTGCACTACCATGTGTAAGTCCCGCTTTTCCCATCATTGAAAAAGAGAGTCACATAATCCTGGGGGGAAATCGTGGCTTGGCATAGCAGTTGGAGCAATGAATGTGTGTTCCGCTCAATTGGCAGTGTGAACTGAATTGACTCCACAGAGTGACCATATGTTGTAGGAAAGAGACAAAGATGTGCACGTTAATCCTCCTTATCCATGGTACCTTTCTTAAGGAACAATCCTGCACCTCCATCTGGGCTATCTGGACCCACTTCCGAGGTTGCTCCTCATGCCAATAGAGAATATTCGAAAGTTGGGCTGTCACATAGTACCAGTAGAGATTAGGTACCGCTAACCCCAATCGCTCCCGGGGATGATAAAGTATAACCCTTGGGGGATGATGGTTCCAGATATAGTCAAGTATTCTATGCTGCATGCCTAGTAACACCAATTTTGGCACTCGTACCAATAAGGTAAAGAAATAATAGAGTACCCTAGATGACATCATTTTTATACCTGCTATGCAACCAAGCCAGGATGAGGGGTGTCATAGTCACCTATTTAAATTCAACATTAACTTTTTCCAAAATGGTTCATAATTCAAGCAATATAGCTGTGAGGGATTGCCAATCAATCATATCCCTAGATATTGTACTGGACCCTTAACCCATCAAAAGTGGAATTGCAATACCAAGCGCATCTTCAAGTCTTCTGCCAGAGTGAGATTAAGTACTTCTGTTTTATCAATGTTGACTTTAAATCTGGACACCCCCCGGTATGCTTCCAGCTTGTCCCGCAACCCTGCTAGGGATCCCTACGGGTCAGTGCAAGTCAACAAGATATCATCAGCAAAAAGTGAGATCTTGTACTCCTGCCCTTGTATTTTAATGCCCCGAATGTCTGGCCTCTGCCTGATTCGAGCCGCAAGCAACAAGGGGGAAAGGAGGCAACACTACGGTGTTCCTCTATGAAGCACAAAGAAAGATGAATAACCTCCATTCACCTTGACCACTGCCACAGGTGCAGTGTAGAGCTTGTACCCATGCTAAATAAGCCTCACCTACTCCCATTTTATGCATGACGGCCCATAAAAGCTTACAGCTGTCTCTATCAAATGCCTTTTCGGCATCTATGGTCACCACTACAGCTGGTAACGCTTCCTGCATTGCTATGGTGCATAGGCGGACCGCCTGCTTTATGTTATCTGCTGCTACTGTATGAATCCTATCTGATTCATCTACTATATCAGGCCAGACATATTCCCACTCAATCTGTTCGCCAAGATATGCAGGGGCAGCTCAAGACAATCTGCTTCCTGAAGTGAGAGATGAGTTGGTGCCCCCCCCCCCCCCCAAGCCAAAATGGAGGAGCCTCCTCAGAGCTCTAGTCAGGGAACAGGAGTCCCGTCACTCAGGACACCAATCAGGTAGTTGCTCCATGAATAAAGGAAGCAACATTTTCCCATCATATATAATTTTTTAAAATTTTGCAATGATGTGAATATTCAGCAAAAATTGTAGCAGTTTAATTATATAGCCTGGGAATCTAATATAAAACATATTGACTCGATACTATACATGTCATGGTATTTAATGTAAATATATATTCTGCGAAAGACAAAGGAAATGCAAAGTGATCACATATCAAGGAGCAAAAAGAAAAAGTGCTATAAAGTGCGCTGTGGTTCTTGCTTTTTTTTAAATATAATATTCTCCATCCAAAGAAACCCCTCTCCCAATAATAGGTGCAAAGCAGAATTAGGACATTTCAATCAGAACTCAACATAACAGAAGTAATTTCTGATTCTAGTGTCATCTTAGTAACAGCAATATAAATCCTCACCAGTATGGGGCATATTGTGACATAATACAAAACCTTACAAAAATTACTTGACCTCTATAGAGAAAATCTACCATATCAAAACAGCATTGACTTCAAAAACTCACACAAGGGGCCTATCTAGAAAAGAGGAGCACTGTGAATATTGCAGTGGGCCATAGAAAATCCATACCCAAATCCAGAAAACTGAACAAGCTGCATTACTACCAATCCTGACATAGAAACTCCATGCCTGGGTCACACACTCAGAAGATAGAGCCTCATCACGTACGGAATAAATCAACACATTAAAAATAGGCATATATAGACCAAAATTAAGCTGAAACTCCAAAAAGCCAGGCTCTGCATCAGTGGCATAGACAGGACTGTTTTTTTGGTGGGGCCTGTGGTTAATACGGCTGGGCACAAAGCTGTGTAAATGTTGACACTGCCTCTAGTTATCCTCTCATTCAAATGCTCTGCTGCCAATGATTTGGTAGGCCTCATGCCAAAATGGAGAGGTCACGGCCCATCTTTGGCTACACCTAGGGTTACCAACTTTTTCACCGAGAAAAACCCGACACCTGTGGCTTGCCATGCTCCACCCATCATCTGCCCCTAGTCCCACCCCTGCCCCGCCCCCAGCCCCACCCACAAAAATTACCGAGGATACGTGTAGGCTAACTTCCTTGGTCAGATAACACAGGTACACTACCAAAAAACTGCCTCCAGTTTTGCAACTGATTCCTATAGATTTTGGGGTGCTGAATCCAGGAAAAATAGCCAAAATGTTCCATCACGTCACGTTTTCTTGCAAAATTAGATTTCTTACCCATATAAGGAATGTTCACATAATTTCTTTTTAGCCGACTGCAGTTTATTTTCTTGGCCCAAAATAGAGGTTGTAATGGTTAACTAACTAGAAACACTCCCTCATGATATTTTAGAGTGTTTTGTATTCATTTTATACATTAACAGGACAATTGGGAGGCGGGGGGCTAAATCCAGTACTCGCGCTGGCGCATGTTCTTTCCTGTTCGCCTCGCCTCGTTCGCTCGCTCAAACACGGTGGTTGCGACATGAACGTTCCTGTCAAATTTCAGTTTCTTGCAAGTTCATTATTACCTTTTGTTTGCTCAGTCGTAATCCAGCTTTATTCCGAAGTGGTTCACTACAGTTGTAGTTTGCAGTGCTGTGTATTTGTGATGGCTCACAGAGCCAGAGGTTGCGTCAACTCTCCGGACAGTTTTTGTTTTATTTGTGGGGAATATACCGTGAAAAAGCGGCAGAGGAACATTTCTGCATTTATTAAAAAAGTATATTTCGCCTATTTCGGTTTGAAGTTAGGCGATCAAGACAAACCGTGGGCTCCTCACAAAGTGTGCAAGACATGTGAGGAAGATCTACGCTTATGGATGAAAGGTAAAAAACAAGCATTTCGTTTCGGAATACCTATGATGTGGCGTGAACAAAGAGACCACAGCAGTGACTGCTATTTTTGCTCTTGCATTGTGAAGGGATACAACTTAAAAAATAAGAACGTAATAAGTTACCCCAACCTTCCCTCAGCAATTAGGCCTATGCCTCATAGCAACGAAGTACCTGTGCCTGAACCACCAAAATCTTTGGATCATATTTGTGTGGACAGTTCTGATCATGATGAGACTCGTCAGATGGCTTTTCCCGATGAGTCCAGTACTTCCGAGTTTGAAACTGAACCTGATCCGAAACCTGAACTTTTCTCTCAAGCTGAATTGAATGATTTAGTCTGGGATTTAGGACTCCCAAAAGATGCTGCCCAACTGCTAGGTTCTCGGCTTAAACAGAAAAATCTATTGTCACCAGGAACGACTTTTTATTGGTACCGCAACCGCGAGACACAATTTTTGAAGTATTTCAGCAAAGAGGAAGATTTGGTATTTTGCAACGATATATATGGAGTGATGGAAAAGTTTAAACTCAAGTATGATCCTGCTGAATGGCGGCTGTTCATTGATTCGTCAAAAGACAGCATAAAAGGTGTTCTTCTTCATAATGGCAACACATTCGCTTCAGTTCCTATTGCTCACTCTGTTATTCTCCAAGAAAAATACGAGAATCTGGCCCTGATTCTTCAGAAGATTCGTTATGATGAGCATAAGTGGATGATTTGTGGAGACTTTAAAATTCTATCCATGCTATTAGGGCAGCAATCCGGTTTCACCAAATATCCCTGCTTCCTTTGCTTGTGGGATAGCCGGGCCCGCGACCTACACTGGGGGAAAAAAGACTGGCCAATTCGGGAGTATTTGAGACCCGGTGAGAAAAATGTTCTTCATGAGAGCTTGGTACCTCGTGATAAAATTCTATTACCACCTCTCCACATTAAGTTGGGTCTCATTAAGCAATTCATCAAGTCCCTTCCAAAAGATGGTGAGTGCTTTCGGTACCTTTGCTCAAAGTTCCCCCGACTTTCTGAAGCAAAGCTAAAGGAAGGAGTGTTTGTTGGCCCTGATATAAGGAAACTCATTTCAGATGGAGCATTCGCTGAAACGATGTCTGAGAAGGAAAAAGAAGCCTGGGATTCCTTCAAGGATGTTGTTCTCAAATTCTTGGGGAACAGGCGGGATCAGAACTATAAGGATATTGTTGCCAGGATGCTCAATGCCTTCAAAGAACAAGGCTGTAACATGAGCCTGAAAGTCCATTTCTTGCACTCCCATGTGAACTACTTTCCCGAAAACTTGGGGGCGTACAGTGAAGAACAAGGTGAAAGGTTTCACCAGGACATCAAGGACGCAGAGAGAAGGTACCAAGGAAGATGGAACACCACTATGATGGCTGATTTCTGCTGGTTGCTGCTGCGGGAAACCCCAGATGAAAAATACGCCAAGCAGCGCACCAAGAGAAGCATTCGGGGGAAGAAGAAACGGGCCCACCAGGAGATTGATTGACCCAAGAATGACTTTAAAATCTAAACTGTGTTGACAAATATCGTGTTTTTACTAAACTTTGAAATAAAAATTTGCTAGTTATTACCACAGTGTCGGATCTCATTTATTAGAATTTTATTTTCACACCATCGGGTGTTTGTCTTCATGTATTGCAATGGTGCGGTTTGCGTTTTCTATTCTTACATACATACCTGTACAACATTTTTTGCACATTTCTTTGCTTTGCTTTGTGTCTAACCTCGCTCTTATATGCTCAATGTTTGTGCACATGTATGTGGCTGTTTTAAGTGCAGACAATTTTGCTACCATCACAGTGTGTTTTGTTGACATTACTCTATTCTCATGTCCTGCCTTGTTACAATTTTCTTTATTCTTATTTGAATAACTACTAAACAATTAGTATAAAGAATTCATCCAAGAAACTTTTATCTTGATCGCACTCAATCTGAAACGTTCACCTCAAACTGCTAACCCAATGTAGCAAAAAATCTGTACGTGATGGAGCAAATTGGTTATCAGATTTGGATTCAGCGCAACAAAAAACGTAAAAATCAATCGAAACATTAGAGGCAGTTTAAAAAAAATTTTTTTTAGTGTACCTGTGTAATAATTAAACTGGGAACCCCAAAATCCAAACATGAAATGTACAACACTGGAGAAATAAAACTATAAAGTAATTTCCTCTTGCACTAAACAAAAACGCAAAGATGTTATCAATACACACTTCCCAGACCAAACATATTCCAGCTAATAAATTCAAAATAAAAAGTATTTTTCTACCTTCTGTTTGGACGTTTTATTTTTCAGTTGCAATTGCTCCAGTCACTTTCTTCTGGTTTCTTCGTGTCTTCTGCGAGCTATCCATTTGTCCTTTCTTCTCTTTTTATTTATTTATTTATTTAGTATACATTTGTATACCGCTACTTCCAGCGATCAGCAGCGGTTTGATTACAGATTGGAAATTGTCAAATCATGACAGGAAATTTTTGAGGTATAAACACATTGATTAGACAGGAAAGCACAGCACACAGAGAACTATTTTTACAGGGAACATGGGCTATGGAGGATTAAGTGGCTTGCCCAAGACCACAAGGAGCACCTGTGGGACTAGAAACCCCAGTCCTTCCGGCCCAAGGTTGCTGTCCTCTAGTGGGATTTGAACCCCCGACCTTCCGGCCCGAAGTACCTTGCCCCAACCACTAGGCCACTCCTCCTCTTTTAGATGTTTTCCATTCTCTCTCTATTTCTGCTTTAACATACTGATTGTTTCCCTTTTGCTCTTTCCCCCAATTCTTTCCTTATTCCTTTATCATCCATTTAAATTTCACCCTTCCATTCTCAAGCCCCTCACTCTCCCAATACCCAGCCCATCATAGACTTTTCTTCCACACAAAATATTTTTCCCCTCTCCACTCATTCCCCATCTATTCTAGTCCTCCCCCAAAATCAGTTCCCTTATAGTTCTATCTAGACCCACCCAGCATCCATTCCCTTCTAATCCCATTCTCCCATGCCCCACATCAGCCCATTTCCAGTCCTATTCCAGCTCTTCATCAGCCCATTTCCAGTGCTAGCCCTCACATCACAGACCATTTCCAGTCCTAGCCCCCCCCCAATCACAGTCCATTTCCAGTCCAAGTCCCCCATCACAGCCTATTTCCAGTCCTAGGCCCCCCCCATCACATCCCATTTGCAGTCGGAGTCCCCCCCGCACCATCACAGCCCATTTGCAGTCCTACCCCCCCCCCACCATCACAGTCCATTTGCAGTCCTAGCCCCCCTAATCACAGCCTATTTCCAGTCCACGTTCCCCCCCCATAGCCCTTTTCCAGTCCAGGTCCCCGTCCCCATCACAACCCATTTCCAGTCCATGTCCCCCCCCCCCAAATAGCCTTTTTGCAGTCCAGGTCCCCCTCCCTATCAAAACCCATTTCCAGTCCATGTCCTCCCCCCCCCCCCCCCCCACACTTAGCCCTTTTACAGTCCTGGTCCCCCTCCCCATCACAGCCCATTTCTTTCCATTCCAATGCCCCCCCATAGCCCTTTTCCAGTCCAGGTCCCCCCCCCCCTTCACAACCCATTTCCAGTCCAAGTCCCCCTAATCACAGCTTATTTCCAGTCCAAGTTCCCCCTCCCTCCGCCATAGCCCATTTCCAGTCCAAGTTCCTCCCCCACCCCATAGCCCTCTTCCAGTCCAAGTTTCCCCCCCCCCCATAGCCCTTTTCCAGTCCAGGTCCCCCTCCCCATCACAACCCATTTCCAGTCCATGTCCCCCCCCAGCCCTTTTCCAGTCCAGGTCCCCCTCCCCATCAAAACCCATTTCCAGTCCATGTCCCCCCCCCCCCATAGCCCTTTTCCAGTCCATGTCCCCTCCCATCCCCCCCCTTTTCTTCCCTGTCCCAGTTCCCCCCCCCCCCCCCATCGCCCTTTTCCGGTCCAGGTCCCCCCCCCCCATCACAACCCATTTCCAGTCAAATTCCCCCCTCCTAGCCCTTTTCCAGTCCAGGCCCCCTCCCCCCATCACCGCCCAGGCAGTCCTTGGCCTCCCCCCCAAAACCGCGACTGTCTGGGGTTTTAGAGGGGGGCGGGGGAGCCCGCGCGAGGCCCCGGCTCCCTCTGAACAGCCGCCAGCGTGAAGAGCCTTTACCTTCACGCTGGCGGCTGTTCCTGTGAAGCCGCGAATGCTGGGAAAGGTTAAAGGGCATTGCCTTTAACCTTTCCCACCAATCATCCCCATATACATTTGCTCTGCAATCAGTTCTCTACACGGTACCCTGCTGAACACCACCATTGATCCCTTCAGTCCTCAATCATTAGAGTCCAATGTGGAGCTGGTATGCTGAGAATTGGATTGTCTCTTCAGTTGGTGTACTCCTTCTGCTCTCTGCCAGGCTGTTTCCTTATGGTGTTCCTCTGGCCATTCAGCTGTCAAGTCCAATGCTCCTGCAATTTGCAGCTCGTGCATTACCACCAGCACGTCTGTCCTGGTTCTGCTCCTGATAGTGCACCCGTCATGGGTAATAGCCAGCGCGAACAGCAATAGCCATTTGTATTTAATCCCCAATTCTCAAAGTTTTGAGGTTATATCTCGGAGTTCCCTGCGTCGTCAAAGAGTGGCTGAGGATAAGTCCTCAAGAATCTCTATATTCATACTATTGCATTTCAGTGTGCCGTGCTTTTGAGCCTATAGTAGTATTTGCTCTTTTACAGTATATTTATGGAAGCACACCACATATCCTGCACTTGTGATGCTCGTGGCTGGTCTAATGAGCGATGAACTCTGTCTAGCTCCATTTGCAGGCACTCTCTGTCAGGCCAGAGCTGTTGGGCTGTATGTTTCACCATGGCTCTGCAGTCTTGGTAAGCAGTCTCCTCCAGGATGCCTCAAAACGAAGATTACTCTGGTGACTCCAATTTTCAAAGTCCTCTAAGTGATCAGCAATCTCTTCCTGTACCTTCCTTAATTTTTTGAGTTGCCCCACATGTTTCATTAGCGTGGTCTCATGTGCTGCGGCCTGGTCCTCCACAGACTCAATTCATCCCCTGAACTCAATGTTTTCTGCTCTTAAGTCTGCTGCCACAGTCCCGAAGTCACTGCGCAGACTTTGGATCTCTGTTTCAGGGCCATACCGAGCCAGAATTGCACCCAGTGCGACTAGCACATTGGGCATAAGCCCCCCTCCACCCCCTGCATCTCCTTCCAGCCACTTCTGCTCTTACCTTGCTGCTGCCACCCTCTGTTTTCTCCACAGCGGTGCCAGTAGCAGGGCAAGAGCAGAAAGTGAATGGACAAAGATGGAAGAGAGGGTGTGCGTCCAATGTGCTAGTCGTCGGCACTTTAAGCAGATCTGTCAATCCCTGTACTGACGTCGTGCTTCTTTCTCTCCCTAACAGAATCAAAAGCCTGGGAAAAACTGAAATCTTTGTCCCTGTGGTAGTGTGGTGTGCATTAAGAAGGGCTTTTCTTTAAAACACAGAACTGGCAGCTTTGTTTTCTCCCAGCTTGTCAAACCTCCACAAAGCTAAAACTAGAACAGACAGCAGTTCACGGGAAACAAAATCATCTTTGTTCTGTCCCAGCTTGTTAAACCCTCAAATAGCTGTTTCTCCCAGCCCTTACTCTAGCCCCAGTTAAAGTTCCTACCTCAGAACTCCTTTGCATGGTTTGTCTTGGAAGGACTTCTGGCTCTACGGGCCTCTCTCACTCCTGCAGCCTGCTGGGGACTTAACCTCTCCCTGTGAGCCATGCCCTACAAGCCCTGAACTCTCGGCTACAGACTCTCTTAAAGGGGACTGTTGATAATCCCTTTGGAGAGGGACAGGTAACATTCTATAAACCCTATTGCAGTCTTCTCTAGCTCCTCTCTAGCTTTCTGATTGGCTAAATCCCCCTTTGTACTTCAACTGGTTCTTTTGTTCAGGGCATAGTGAATCCAATGAGGAAATGACAGACAGAATCAATCATGCCGAGAGGGACTGTAGTTCAGTACTTTCTCATCTGCGCCTTCTTGACAAGTATGAATGTAAAATGAATGTACAAAGAGCAACATAAGCCATATTTAAGCAAAGCTATCCTAGTTTGGGAAAGCAAAAACCAGTCTGGTGGCAAGATATTCTAGCTTGGGATAGACAATTCTGGTTCTCATGAGTAGCAAACCAGGTCTGGTTTTCTGAATGCTTAAATGACTATTCAGCAGATATACTTGCATAAATTTTATCTAAAAGCTCAGTCAATTAGCATGTCTTATTATCCTGAAAACCAGACTTAGCTATACTTGCCCCTGTCCTTGAAAGCTTCTGCACTTACAAGAACATCAGACTTTTGTCATAAACGTGCTTCTTTTTCATGACCTTTTAGTGTTCTATTGCATGTAACTGGAATGCAGATTTCCTGCCAATTGTTGGTTAGGTTCAAAGGTGTGCACAGATCATTCCTCTGAGTTATTTCGCTTCTCTCAAAGTACAGTGTCAGTCTTCTTAGGGAACTTTTAGCAGAGCACCATAAACTATGTTCTCAGTTTTGGATTTTGAGAAAACCATGAAAGTTTAATGAAGTGGTAATAACATACATTAACTGAGGACAGACTTTTTCAAAAAAAGATTGTAGTGACAGAAAGATTAAACAAATGGCCTTTCCATCTTGTGCAACGCAACTTCCCTTTGAAAAGTCTCATTAGAGCTGCTTAAAAAATTCCATGCAGTGAAAATGTTTGCTTAGAAAGTTAAGCACTCTGTAAAATCAGTCTGTCTACCCATTTGCTACTGTACTTTGAAACTCATATTTGTGACTTGCCTAGAGGTTATTATATTGCACATCAGCACCTCCCATGAAAATAAAAACTTAATTTTATGAAGATGGAATGAAATACAGATATTAATGTCACCAACATCTCTGAAGGCAATATAATTGTGGTTTTCCCTTTTTAAAGATGTCTCATGTTAGGCCGGGGTTGGTGATCAAATTATTTGCCTTAACAGAGCACAGCTGCAGAATAAAACCTAAATTCCACCGGAATACCCTCTCTCCAAGGAAAGAAGGAACAATAGTCAGAATGAAATATAAATCTAAAAGGAATAGAGGATCTGGGACACTTAGATGATACAATAAAAGTTTTATTTACCCAGATGGAATTTATATAACAAGCGGGTATAAAATTTACTTCCCCAAAAGTGTAATGGAAGGTGTTACAATTACTCACTGAAAGAAGAAACAAACCATTACTATGGGAACAATGGGCAGCATTTTTGAAGGCATTTACACAGGTAACTGCCCTAGTTACCTGTGTAAATGCCTTATCCGGGATTTTCAAAAGGCACCTACATGGTAGTGCCTTTCAAAAATCCTGGATAAGTCCCCAATGCACCCAGATGCTATGCAGTTAGCACCGGGGCATGTTGGGGCGTTCTGGGGTGGAACGGGGGCAGAGAAAAGGGCTAAAAGGGTAGCAGCGATTTTCGATGCTACCCTCTTAATCCTCTGTGCCTTAAAAATAGGCAAGGCTTTTCCTCGCCTATCTTTCAGGCACAGGGGCTAAGCTGCTACACGGCTAGCTCCTGCAGCTTCTGGGTTTTGTGGTGTGAACTGGATTTTCAATGCTGGGGCCACATATGACCCCGACATTGAAAATCCGGGTTAGACGGACGGTGAGCGGGCTATGTGCCAAAGGCTATCCTTAAGGCACAGAGGGCTATGCGGGTAGCATTGAAAATCGCTGCTACCCGTGTAGCCCTTTCCTCTGCCCCAGAATGCCCCTAACACGCCCCAATGCTACCTGTATAGCATCCGGGCGCATTAGGGACTTGTCTGGGATTTTCAAAGGGCACCACTCATGTAGGTGCCCTTCGAAAATCCCAGATAAGGCCTTTACATGGATAGAGAGAAGTTAACCGTGTAAAGGCCTTCGAAAATCAGGCCCATGATGTTATCTGTGTAGAGATGAAAATGCATGTTCCACCTTCTTAGTAGGTTGCAGATGGGTTGAATGTATAGATTGAATAATAATCCAGAGAGAGCTGAATCTTGAGCGATACCTTATGTTAACTTAAAGGGTGGTGCCAACCTTTACTTGCATGGTTCTGTTTGAGAGGTAGGACTTGAACCATTTTAGTGTGCCATCTGTTAGGCCAATATTGCTGAGCCTGTTTAGAATAATGTGGTGTGAAACGGAGTCAAACACTGCGCTTATGTCAAGGAACAAGAGCACAAATCCCTGTCGAGGCTTATCTAGGCCGATGATGAGTCTGTTGAAGAGGTCTATTAACAGAGTGTCAATGCCGTGTTGTAGGCGGAAGACATGTTGATTTGGGTCTAGCAGTGCACTGCCATCACCTTCCCCTTCCCCTTTTTACATGGAATTTCAATCCATAGAGATTCTACAGTAAATTTTGTTTCCTGCAAAACTTTAATCTTTTGTGACTCAATGCTCTCTCTAACAGAGTGCAACCCCTCCACCAATTAGATCTGCTCTATCATTACGATATAGTTTGTACCCAGCTATCACAGTCTCCTGCTAGCTTTCCTCCTTTCACCATGTCTCTGAGATACCAATTATATCTAACCTCTCATTTAGTGCTATATATTCTAACTCTACAATCTTATTTTTTGACTGCTAGCATTTGCATAGAAGCATTTTAGAGGCTGTATTTTATTCATATTAATCTGGCTGTCGGTAGGCAGGGGTAATTTGGAATCTTTAAGCTCTGTCTGCTCTATACTCAGGGGCATTTAGGTTACTTTTGTCTTTATTGGAATCCCTCAGTTGATATGCCCTAACTTCAGTCTTTTGCTAGTATCCTTCAAGGATACATGGGTCCCTTTTTAATAATGGTTTATGGAAGTTTCCTCCAGGAACATGTCCAAACCGTTTTTAAACCCAGCTATACTACTAGCCTTTACTACATCCTCCGGTAACAAATTCCAGAGTTTCATTACACGTTGAGTGAAAAAATATTTTCTCTTATTTGTCTTAAATAGTTTACCCTGCAGCTTCATTGCATGTCCCCTAGTCTTTCTATATTCTGATAATGTAAACAATCGATCTACGTTTACCCGTTCCACTTCATTCATTAATTTATAGACCTCTATCATATCTCCCCTCAGCAGTCTCTTTTCCAGGTTGAAGAGCCCTAACCTTTTTAGCCTCTCCTCATAGGAATAGCCTTCCATCCCCTTTATCATTTTGGTGGCTCTTCTCTGTACCTTTTCTAATAACGCTATATCCTTTTTAAGATACCTCAACCAGAATTGCACACAATATTCAAGGTGCAGTGGCACCATGGAACGATACAGAGGCATTATAATATCCTTTGTTTTATTTTCCATTCCTTTCCCTATGATACCTAGCATTCCATTTGCTCTCTTGGCCGCCACTGCACACTGGACGCAAGGTTTTAACATGTTATCCACAATGACGCCTTAATCTTTTTTCTGGGTGGTGGTTCCCAATGTGAAACCTTGCATCGTGTAACCATAGTTTGGGTCGTTCTTTCCTAGGTGCATAACTTTGCACTTGTCCACATTAAATTTCATCTGCCATTTGGATGCCCAGTCTTCCAATTTATCAAGATCCTCTTGCAATTTTCCACAATCCTCTTGGGTTTTAACAACTTTAAATAGTTTTGTGTCATCTGCAAATTTGATAACCTCACTCGTTATTCCCTTTTCCAGGTCATTTATGAATACGTCAAAAATCAGTGGACCCAGCACAGATCCCTGGGTACTCCACTATTCACCTTTTTCCATTGGGAAAATTGGCCATTTAGCCCTACCCTCTGCTTTCTATCTTTTAACCAGTTCCTGATCCAAAATAGTACACTGCCAAAAGTTTCTGATGAGGGACCTTGTGAAAGGTTTTCTGAAAGTCTAGATACACTATATCAACTGACTCACCTTTGTCGACCTGTTTATTCACACCTTCAAAAAAACATTACAGATTAGTAAGACAAGATCTTCCTTGTTTAAAGCCATGTTGGCTGTCTCCCATTAGGCCATGACTATCTACATGCTGAGTAATTTTGTTCTTTATGATGGTTTCTACCATTTTTCCCGGTACTGACGTCAGACTCATCGGTCTGTAGTTTCCCAGATCACAACTGGAACCCTTTTTAAAAATTGGCGTTACATTGATGATCCTCCAATCTTCAGGCATTACAGATGATTTTAATGAAAGTTCACAGATTACTAATAGCAGGTCTGTAATCTCATATTTCAGTTCTTTCAACACCCTTGGATATATACCATCCGGTCCAGGTGATTTGCTACTCTTCAGTTTATCAAATAGTTATAATACATCTTCCCGGTGTAGCAATATTTCTTTCAATTCCTCTGTAGTATCACCTTTAAATACCACTTCAGTCATGGGTAACATCCCTACATCTTCCTCAGCTGAGACCAAAGCGAAGAATTCATTCAGTCTCTCCGCTATAGCCTTGTCCTCTCTTACTGCCCCTTTTACCCTTCTATCATCTAATGGTCCAATTGACTCTCTCACAGGTTTTTTGCTACGAATGTACTTGAAAAAGTCTTTATTACACATTTTTGCTTCCACAGCAAGCTTCTTCTTAAATTCTAGTTTTGCCTGCCTTATCAATGCCTTGCATTTAACTTGCCAGCGCTTGTGCTGTTTCCAGTTTTCGTCATTTGGCTCTTTTTTCCATTTCCTGAAAGATGCTTTTTTGGCAACAACAGCCTCTCTGACCTCACCTTTAAACCATGCTGGCAGTTTTTTGGACTTCCTTCCACTTTTCTTAATGCGTGGAATACAGCTGGTCTGGGCTTCCAAGATAGTATTTTTAAACAACACCCAAGCTTGATGTAAGTCTTTAACCATAAACACAAGTACAGCGGAGGGCAATCAACCACGGCCAACAGATTTTGCTTGGTAAAAATGACTTTATGTTGCTGCTGTGCTTTTGCGGAAGGCCTCTTCCCTTTGATTTTTGTAAGTCTTTAACCATTGCAACTGCTCTTTTAGTTTTTTCTTAACCATTGTCCTCATTTTATCATAGTCTCCCTTTCAAAAGTTAAAAGGTAGTAATGTGGATTTCCTTACCATCCCTCCTCTACTAATTAAATCAAATGTGATCATGCTATCATCTGTAATACCTGACAATTGGAATGTTCATGCTATGATCACTATTGCCAAGTGACCCCAACACCCTTATCTCTTGCACCAGATCTGGTGTTCCACTAAGGACTAGGTCCAATATGGCTTCCCCTCTGGTCGGTTCATGAACCAGCTGCTGCAAAAAGCAGTCATTTATTTCATCTAGGAATTTTATCTCCCTAGCATGTCCTGCTGTGACACTGACCCAGTCGATACCAGGGTAATTGAAATCACCCATTAATATTACTGTGCTGTAACCTTTGTTATCTTCCTTGGTTTCTTTGCGCATTTCATCATCCATTTGTTCATTCTGGCCAGGTGGTCGATAGTACACCCCCACTGCCATCGCCTTCCCCTTCTTATATGGAATTTCAATCCATAGAGATTCTATGGCAAATTTTGTTCCTGCAAAACTTTAATCCTGTCTGACTCAATGCCCTCTCTAACATAGAGTGCAACACCTCCACCAATTTGATCAGTTCTATCATTATGATATAGTTTGTACCCAGGTATCGCAGTGTCCCACTGGTTGTCCTCCTTCCATCATGTCTCTGAGATTCCAGTCATATCTAACCTCTCATTTAGTGCTATATTCTAACTCTCCCATCTTATTTTTTAGACTTCTAGCATTTACATACAAGCATTTTAGAGACTGTATTTTATTCATATTAATCTGGCTAATGGTAGGCATGGGTAATTTGGAATCTTAAGAACATAAGAACATAAGAAATGCCATACTGGGTCAGACCGAGGTCCATCAAGCCCAGTATCCTGTTTCCAACAGTGGCCAATCTAGGTCATACGTACCTAGCAGTTTCCCCAAAAGACACAGGTTCTGCAGTGCTTGTACTAGGTCAAGCATTGATATCCTGGGTCCCTTTTTAATAGTGGTTTATGGACCTTTCCTCCAGGAACTTGTCCAAACCTTTTTTAAACCCAGCTATACTAACAGCCCTTACTACATCCTCCGGTAACAGATTCCAGAGTTTGATTACACGTTGAGTGAAGAAATATTTTCTCTTATTTGTCTTAAATAGTTTACCCTGTAGCTTCATTACATGTCCCCTAGTCCTTCTATATTCTGATAGCGTAAACAATTGATCCACGTTTATCCGTTCCACTCCATTCATTAATTTATAGACCTCTATCATATCTCCCCTCAGCCGTCTCTTTTCCAGGTTAAAGAGCCCTAACCTTTTTAGCCTCTCTTCATAGGAGTAGCCTTCCATCCCCTTCACCAATTTGGTGGCTCTTCTCTGTACTTTTTCTAATAACTCTATGTCCTTTTTAAGATACGGTGACCAGAATTGCACACAATATTCAAGGTGCGGTCGTACCATGGAGCGATACAGAGGCATTATAATATCCTTTGTTTTATTCTCCATCCCTTTCCTTATGATACCTAGCATTCTATTTGCTTTCTTGGCCGCCGCTGCACACTGGGCGGAGGGTTTTAACATGTTATCCACGATGACTCCTAAATCTTTTTCCTGGGTGGTGGTTTCTAATGTGGAGCCTTGCATCGTGTAACTATAGTGTGGGTTGTTCTTTCCTAGGTGCATAACTTTGCACTTGTCCACATTAAATTTCATCTGCCATTTGGATGCCCAGTCTTCCAATTTATCCAGATCCTCCTGCAGTTTTCCACAATCCTCTTGGGTTTTAACAACTTTAAACAGTTTTGTGTCATCTGCAAATTTGATAACCTCACTAGTTATTCCTTTTTCCAGGTCATTTATGAATATGTCAAAAAGTAGGGGACCCAGTACAGATCCCTGGGGTACTCCACTATTCACCTT
This sequence comes from Ichthyophis bannanicus, assembly GCA_033557465.1. NCBI lineage: Eukaryota > Metazoa > Chordata > Amphibia > Gymnophiona > Ichthyophiidae > Ichthyophis > Ichthyophis bannanicus. The sequence continues at coordinate 126,264,278 of CM066033.1, read as the reverse complement.
TTTCCATTGGGAATATTGGCCATTTAGCCCTACCCTCTGCTTTCTATCTTTTAACCAGTTCCCGATCCACAATAGTACACTGCCTCCTATCCCATGACTTTTTAGCTTTGCCAAAAGTCTCTGATGGGGGACCTTGTCAAAAGCTTTCTGAAAATCCAGATACACTATATCAACCGACTCACCTTTGTCTACCTGTTTATGCACACCTTCAAAAAAAACAGATCAGATTAGTAAGACAAGATCTTCCTTGTCTAAAGCCATGTTGGCTGTCTCCCATTAGGCCATGACTATCTACATGCTGTGTAATTTTGTTCTTTATGATGGTTTCTACCATTTTCCCTGGTACTGATGTCAGGCTCACCGGTCTGTAATTTCCCGGGTCACCCCTGGAACCCTTTTTAAAAATTGGTGTTACGTTGGCGACCCTCCAATCTTCAGGTATTACAGATGATTTTAATGAAAGTTCACAGATTACCAATAGCAGGTCTGCAATCTCATATTTCAGTTCTTTCAACACTCTGGGATGTATACCATCCGGTCCAGGTGATTTGCTACTATTCAGTTTATCAAATAGTTGTAATATATCTTCCCGGTGTAGCGATATTTCTCTCAATTCCTCTGCAGTATCACCTTTAAATACCACTTCAGTCTTGGGTAACATCCCTACATCTTCCTCAGTAAAGACCGAAGCAAAGAATTCATTCAGTCTCTCTGCTATAGCCTTGTCCCCTCTTACTGCCCCTTTTACCCCTCTATCATCTAATGGTCCAATTGACTCTCTCACAGGCCTTTTGCTACGAATGTACTTGAAAAAGTCTTTATTTCGTGTTTTTGCTTCCGTAGCAAGTTTCTTCTCAAATTCCCGCTTTGCCTGCCTTGTCAATGCTTTGCATTTAACTTGCCAGTGCTTGTGTTGTTTCCAGTTTTCATCATTTGGCTCTTTTTTCCATGTCCTGAAGGTTGCTCTTTTGGCTGCAACAGCCTCTCTGACCTCACCTTTAAACCATGCTGGCAGTTTTTTGGACTTTCTTCCACGTTTCTTAATGCGTGGAATACAGCTGGTCTGGGCTTCGAGGATAGTATTTTTAAATAACACCCAAGCTTGCTGTAAGTCTTTAACCTTTGGAACCGCTCCTTTTAGTTTTTTCCGAACTATATTCCTCATTCTATCATAGTCTCCCTTTTGAAAGTTAAAAGGTAGTACTGTGGATTCCTTTACTATCTGTCCTCCACTGATTAAATCAAACATGATCATACTATGATCACTATTGCCAAGTGGTCCCAACACCCTTATTTCTTGCACCAGATCTGGCGTTCCACTAAGGACTAAGTCCAGTATGGCTTCCCCTCTGGTCGGTTCATGAATCAGCTGCTCCAAGAAGCAGTCATTTATTTCATCTAGAAACTTTATCTCTTTAGCTTGTCCTGCTGTGAGACTGTCCCAGTCGATACCGGGGTAATTGAAATCACCCATTATTACTACTCTGTTGTGGCTTTTGTTAGCTTCCTTGATTTCTTTGAGCATTTCATCATCCATTTGTTCATTCTGGCCAGGCGGTCGATAGTATACTCCCACTGCCATCACCTTCCCCTTCATAAATGGAATTTCAATCCATAGAGATTCTACAGCAAATTGTGTTCCCTGCAAAACTTTAATCCTTTCTGACTCAATGCCCTCTTTAACATAGAGCGCAACCCCTCCACCAATTTGTTCAGCTCTATCATTACGATATAGTTTGTATCCAGGTATCACAGTGTCCCACTGGTTATCCTCCTTCCACCATGTCTCTGAGAGTGCAATCATATCTAACCTCTCATTTAGTGCTATATATTCTAATTCTCCCATCTTATTGTTTAGACTTCTAGCATTGGCATACAAGCATTTTAGTGACTGTATTTTATTAATTTTATTAATATTAATCTGGCTATTGGTAGGCATGGGTAATTGGGAATCCTTATGCTCTGTCTGCTCCTTACTCAAGGGCATTTGGGCTACTATACTCCCTTTTGGAACCTCACTGTTTTTGGTAGTATCCTTCAAGGATACCTTTGTCCGAACCATGCGCTCCTGGGTGACTGTCGGCTTTCCCCTATTTTCTAGTTTAAAAGCTTCTCTATCTCTTTTTAAAGGTTAATGCCAGCAGTCTGGTCCCATCCTGATTAAGGTGAAGCCCATCCCTTCGGAAGAGCCCCCCCTTTCCCCAGAATGTTCCCCAGTTCCTAACAAATCCAAAACCCTCATCCTTGCACCATTGTCTCATCCACGCATTGAGACTCCGGAGCTCTGCCTGTCTTTTGGGTCCTGCACGTGGAACAGGAAGCATTTCGGAGAACGCTATCCTGGAAGTTCTGGATTTCAACTTCCTACCTAAAAGCTTAAATTTAAGCTCTGTCTGTGCCATACTCAAGGGCATTTGGGCTATTTTACTCTTTTTTGGAACTTCTGTGCTTTTGGTAGTATCCTTCAAGGATACCTTCTTCCGAACCATGCACTCTTGGATGACTGTCTGCTTTCCCCTATTATCTAGTTTAAAAGCTGCTCTATCTCCTTTTTAAATGTTAATGCCAGCAGCCTGGTTCCATCCCGGTTAAGGTGAAGCCCATCCCTTCGGAAGAGCCCCTCCTTTCCCCAGAATGTTCCCCAGTTCCTAACAAATCCAAAACCCTCATCCTTGCACCATCATCTCATCCACGCATTGAGACTCCAGAGCTCTGCCTGCCTTTTGGGTCCTGTGCGTGGAATGGGAAGCATGTCAGAGAACGCTTAGAATGTTTAGAACTTTATACATAGAACAGGTAAATGAGGTGAAGCCTCAAACTATTTACATAAATCAGTACTAGAATGGACGCTATAACTATTTACAAAGAAAGTTTACAGTATCATTCTTACTGGTAACAGAGAATGAAGTACAACAATTCACTAATAGATTAGTTTCCAAGAAGGGAGTGGGGGGGGGGGGGGCGGCGAAGGACATCAAGGAAGGGGGGGGGAGAATGAGGATGGGAGGTGGAATAACAAAAAAATGCCCTAAGTGTTGTTGTAATGTTCTATAAATAGGTGTGTTTTTAGCTCCTTGCAAAATGATTGAAAGTCCTTGTTTCCTCTTAATGTATCCGGAAGGTTATTCCATTGTAGGGGGGCTACGTATGTGAAGGCCCTGTTGCTCGTAGATTGTTTGGTGTTGCATATAGTATGAGGTACTTTTAGTATGTTTTGGTTGTAAAATTCTTAGCTTATAGAATATGGTTCTGTTTAATATCCTTAGGTGGGGCTCCATGCTAAGTGTGCATCAAAGGTGACTCCTAGATATTTTATTTCCTGTTTGACTTTGAAAAGATTATTATTCAGGAGGATTGTTGTAGGTGGGTTGAATTCAGGTTTTTTTGAGATGAACATTACCTTGGTTTTCTTAAGATTGATGCTCATATTGTTTTCTTGAAGCCGTGCTTGGGTTTCTTCAAAGCAGGCTGCTAGTGAATCGTATATCGGGTTACATATGTCTAGATGGGGTGTACAACATAATGTCGTCTGCATATATGTGAAAATTAATTTTGTGTTTTTTTAATATTGCGCAGATTGGTTTTATGTATAAATTAAACAAGAGGGATGATAATGCTGACCCTTGGGGTATTCCCTGGTTTTGGGGGAATGTATTTAGGTGTCATCATGGATAATACATTGAAACACAGGGTGCAGTTGCAGCCAAGAAAGCAAAGAGAATGCTAGGAACCATAAGGAAAGACATGGAGAATAAAACAAAGGATATTATAATGTCTCTGTATCATTCCATGGTGTGACTGCATGGTTACTACCAGTCTTTCTTCTGGGATGGTCCCTCTAGTTGGAAGCACGCTTTGATTTGGCCATGTCTAAAAGGCCCAAAGCTTGATCCCTCTGTTCCTAGCAACTACAGACCAATATCAATTTTTAGTTTTTAGCTAAGCTTACTGAATGCTTGACCCTCTAAATTTGATGATCACCTTGAACACACCTCTGCTCTTTACCTCGTCAATCCGGCTTCCGCCCTTATCATAGCACTGAGACAATTTTACTGCCATTCTCAATGACCTATACCATATTCTTGACCAGGGTCCTCTCACACTCACCATTTCATTGGATCTTACTGCAGCATTCAATTTAGTTGACCACAATATTCTTACTTCTCGTCTCTCCAACTGTGGCCTTTGTGAACTGTTTTCACTTGTTTTTTATCATTCCTTCATGCTCACTCCTATCAGGTCTTTCTTTACAATTGCTATTCCTCCCGCTACTCTCTTTCTTGTGGTGTGCCTCAGGGCTCTGTACTCTCCCCCCTTCTTTTCAATGTGTTCCTGAGCCCCTTGGCAACCCTCATGCAATCACTCGGCATTCTTTTTGTATTTTTGCCGATGATATTCTTCTCATTTTTCCAGACCTATCTACTGCAAATTCAGCCCTTCAAGCCATCTCCAACTGGTATCCACTAATTCCTTCAAACATAGCCCTGTTAAGTCTACAGCTACCTGGATTACTGGCTCGGAGGCCATCCCGACCCTGGCACCAATCTTGGACCAGTCCGCCATCTCTCTGTATTCATCTTTCAAAATTTAGGAATCCACATCAAGTCCGCCCTTTCTTTTTCTCCCCATAGTGCATTTGTTAGATCTGCCTTTGCAGCCGTACATGGGTTTAGAGCCTTACATCCACTGTTTGACCAGTCTGCCCTTACTATTATTCTTCTTTCCACTGCTATATCTCATCTGGACTACTGTACATAATGTGGTCTATGCTGGTATCCCTCAATACCAGTTGAAGAAATTGTAATCCATCCAGAATACTGCCATCCATGCTCTTTCATATGCCCGCAAGTTTGATCACATTACCCCTCTTTTCATTCATCATCACTGGCTCCCCCTCAATGCGCCCCTCGATCTCGCCACTCTCAACTCCCTCTCACTGTTTGAGGTCCCTTCATGATCATAGGCTTGTTATCCCTTCCCCTTCTCATATTAAACTTGAATTCATGAGATGTTCAGCCTTTTTTCCCTGGTGCCATCTCTTTGGAACTGTTTACCTGCCCATATTCTGTCAGAAACGTCTTTCCCAAAATTTAAATTGCTGCTAAAAACTGACCTATTTGAACAGGCTTTCCTTAGGCTGTGATCACAATTAGGTCTCTTTATTTTTTGCTTGCTGCATTTGGTTCGAATGATTTCTGTAGTGTGTAGTCTGTTGTCTTCTCTCCTATTTTATATTGTAGTTCCAGCTCTTTTATTGTTTTATGGTTTTATTACTTACTTTATTTTATGTATACCACCCTGTATGTCCCACAAAGAGCAGTATATCAAATGCCAAATAAATAATAAACAATAATATTGTGTGCAATTCTGGTCATCATATTTTAAAAAGGATATAGCACAATTAGAAAAGGTACAGAGAAGAGCCACCAAAATGTTAAAGGGGCTGGAAAGATACCCCTACAAGGAAAGGCTTAAAACGTTAGGGCTCTTAAACTTGTAAAAGAGATGGCTGAGGGGAGATATAATAGAGATCTATAAAATAATGAATGGAGTGGAACAGGTAAACACAGATTTTTTTTTATGCCTTCAAAAAGTAGAAAAACTAGGAATATGCAATGAAGCTACAATGTAGCCCATTTAAGACTAATGGGAGAAAATATTTTTTCATTCAACGTGTAATCAAATTCTGGAATTCATTACCGGAAGATGTAGTAAAAACTGCTAGTGTAGCTGGGTTTAAGAAAGGTTTGGACAAGTTCCTTGAGGAAAAGTCCATAAACCATTATTAAAGAGGACCAAGGAAATCCACTGCTTACCCCCGGATAAACAATATGGAATCTGTGCACGTTTTTGGGAGTCTGCCAGGCAATGTTCCCACTAAACTGCGCTGAGTCCTCCACCGGCATTCCTGCTGGTGGGGGAAGGTATAAAGCGATCACGCTTGGGATCGCATGACATAGGTAGGTCCCGAGGGCCTGCTAATGATGTGTGATCCTAAGTGCGATTACTTTGCACCTCCCCCTACTGGCAGGAATGCCGGCAGGGGACTCAGTGCAGCTTAGCAGGAACATTGCTGCCAGGTACTTGTGATCTGGATTGGCCACTGTTGGAAAAGGATACTGGGCTTGATGAACCTTGGTATGAACCAGTATGGCTTATCTTATGTTCTTATAGGGGTGGCCTTTCCCTTCCACCGCCTTTAGTTTGTGTTTCCTGTAAACGTTTTTGCAGCGAAGCGGCCTCTAGGACTCAACTGTAAATCTTCAGTCTCTGGCCTCCAAAACCATGGGTTTCATCCTCAGCAAACCTTACAGAATACCTCTAGGATCTTAAAACTTGTTTTTCTGGGTGGTTATGATAGAACCAGGCCAGCAGGTCATTAGCATGGACATGGTCAGCAAACTCCCAGCAGCATTACTCCCAGCCTCCAGTCTGTGAGGTAATGCAGACATCCCCAGAGCTACTTGGGGCCTAGTATGTCCTGGATAATAAATTCTTGGTGGCCCTTCACTTTGACTGGTTGTGGGAGTGGGGTTGCTGATCAGGGAATGGGTTCTGCTTATGGGGTTTCAACAGAACCACACAGAATTCTCGATGTTCGCTGGGAGCTGCACTCGGAACCACAGGGTAGCCTTGCTCGTGGATCATGAAGGATCCCATTAATTTCTATTCGAGCTTTCCAGTAAGTCTAGACTTTATCTCCTCCTGCAAACTGAGAAGTTTTCTCAGCATCAGCATCTCTTTTCTGTTCTTCTTTTGATTTTTCTAGATCTTGATGTACTTCTAAATGATCCCTTAGAACTTTATCCCAGTCTGCAGCTACTGGAATTCTAGAGTCTCACATTTCTCTGAAATGCAAATGAGGATGAAATTCATTGTTGGCAAAGAACGATGAGGACTTGGCTGATGAATGTTCTGAATTATTGTTCCCAAAAACTGCCATGGGAAGTAACTGGATCCAGTTGTTCTGATGATAGATATTGTTCTAAGGTCTGGTTCACATTTTCTGCTTGTCCGTTGGATTGTGGATGGTAGGCTGAAGACAAGTGGATCTGAATTCTAGAAGCTTCATCACTGCCCTCCAGAATAATGCGGTGAACTGGGTACTCCTATCAGAGACTATATGGAAAAGTAGTCCATGAAGACAGACCACCTCCTGTGCCAGCATTACTGCTGTTTCACAAGTAGATGGGTGGCCAGCAGCAGCAGTGAAGTAGGCCATCGTGGAGAAAGACTCCATGACTACCAGGATGTTGGATTTTCCTTGCAACATGGTTAAATGGAAGATCATGGAAATCCATTCCAAAGGTTTATAAGGGGGTGGGAGACAGAGAAGAATAAGAGGGAATGCAATTCAGGGACAACAGTGAGGGAGTGGTGAAAGCAATACTGATCATGGGGAAGCAGGACTAGGTGTAGGAAATGACTGGAAAGACATAGCGGAACAACCAGGGTTTTATTTTTCCTTTTGAATTTTGCTAAAGATGGTTCAAGTCTGAGATGCAACAGAAGGGATTCCAGAGATGGGGGCCCTTGATATGAAAAGCAGCAGTGACAAAAGACATCAAGACAAGAGAACAGGAGGGAAGGATAAGGAGAACAGAGCAGGGAAGGTTTATAGGGACACAAAAGCAAAGCTAAATAAGGCAGAAAGAAGGCAAAACATGCTCAATGAACTGAAATCAAAATCTGTTATTGGAAACAAAAGGAAACAGGCAACCAGTAGAGGGAGAAAGGGATAACACGGTCGAAGCAACAAGCACCAGAAATTAACTATGGCTGCGGACTGAACCAACTGAAGATGCTGTAAGGTACAGATAGAAAGACCATTATAGAGGGCCTTACAGTAGTCCAGTTGTGAGAGAACAGGAGAGAACACTGAGCTGGGAGGTTGTGAGAGCTGAGTGTGCAGTACAGATATGTCTAAGCACAAAGAAAGATTTGGCTACTGTGCTTTAATCTGTTCATGGAAAGAAAGGGCTGAGTAGAGAATGATGCCAAGGGTCTTGATTAGAATCCTAGTAGTGTAACTGGACTGAGAAGAGAACTGGGGGAGGAAATGGATGGGAACAGCCTTGGGAATGGAAAAGAATTGATTCATTTTTAGAGACATTAAGTATGAGATGATCCTAGAATCAAGTAGTGACACTGAGGGAGATATCATAGAGTGGGTGTGAGCAGTAAAGAGAATTTGTATATCTGCATAGATGTATGGGCTACGGCCCATTGAGGAATAAACAGGGCATCAAAGAACTCTGGGGGACATCAGACAGAAGCAGAAAGGAGGAAGAGAAGGATGAACTTAGAAAGAACGTTCTTGTAGATAGGAAGAGAACCAATTAAGAACAGAGTCCCATATACCAATATTGAAGTCTATGAAGTAGCAAGGGGAGACTATGATAAAATGAGAAAAAAGGTTAAGAAATGAAAAGAAGCAACTGCAAAGGTTAAGAGTTTACATCAGGCCTGGATGTTATTTAAAAAGACTATCTTGGAAGCCCAGACTAGATGTATTTCTTGCTTTAGAAAACGTGGAAGGAAGGCCAAATGACAGCCAGCATGGCTTAAGGGTGAGGTCCGAGAGGCTGTTATAGCTAAGAGAGAATCTTTCAAAAAACAGAAAAAAGAGCCATATGATGCAAACAGGAAAAAGCATAAGTACTGGCAAGTTAAATGCAAGGCATTAATAAGGAAGGCAAAAAGAAAATTTGAAAAGCAGCATGCCGTGAAAGCAAAAGTGCATAATAAAAACTTTTTCAAGTATATTAGTAGCAAAACACCTGTGAGGGAGTCATTAGATGATAGAGGGGAAAAAAAGTGTACTGAGAGAGGGCAAGACCATAGCGGAGAGACTGAAAATGTATCCATGCCAGAAACAATATTTAAAGGTGATATATCAGAGGAATTTAAATAAATCTCGATAAATTGGGAAGATGTAATACAGCTTATTGATAAACTAAAGAGCAGCAAATCACCTGGAAAGAACTGAAATATGACATTGTAGAACTACTACTAGTAATCTGTGATCTATTATTAAAATCATCGGTAGTACGAAAGATTGGAGAGTGGCCAATGTAACACCAATTTTTGAAAAGGATTCCAGGATTGATCCGGGAAACTACAGACCAGTGAATCTGACATCAATAATGGGGAAAATGATAGAAACCCTTATAAAAAAGCAAAATTACTGAACATGTAAATAGTTGTGGTTTAATGACAGAAAACCAACATGGATTTAGCCAGGAAAGTCTTGTCTCACCAATCTCAATGGTTTGAAGGTGTGAATAAACAGGTAAATTAAGGTGAGCTGATTGACGTGGAGTTCAATTCTGAAAGGGGCATGACCAGGCCCCGTGCATGTCTCCAGATAGGACGTGCATGCAGAGGCCTGATTCTACAAACCTGCGCAGACATGTACAGGGTATTGTAGAATTGGCGTATGGCCATGACCGGCAAAGCACATCCAACTGGTGGTCTATCGGTCCGCCTTGCGCCACGTGCAAGTGTAGACCATGCACACACTGCCCAGCCGCTCCGTGCACCTGTAACCCTGAAAACATCCCCAACTCCATGACCAGCAGCCCACATGAACCAGTTCCAAGAAGAAGGCCCCCCAACATAATGCACACATCAACATGGCTACCAGGCAGCTCAACTTCAGCAAGGCAGAGACGAGGCTGCTGTGATCATGGTCATCGAGCAGGAGGAGATTCTTTTCCCCACTGGGTAGAGGTGACCAGCCCACACAGCAGCATGCAGAGGCTGTGAACATATCAGGACCACCTTTGCCAGTAAGTACAGCACAACAGAGTCAGACAAACCTGGAAGCAGAGAGAAGTAGGCAGGCTGGAGCAGCACCCAAGTTGGCACAGAAACAGGCATGCACCAAGGTGGAGAGGAAGGGCAGGGAACATCAGGAGCTGGCACAGGCAGAAAGCTGGCAGGCTACGAGTGACAGGACAGCACAGAAGAGCATCCTGACAGTAGTGGCCCAGGAAACAAGGGAGAACAGGATGCATGCAGGCCCACAGTGAAGGCACAGGGGGACACAGAGACAGATGGAAGGGACTCGCATAGCAGAGAGCAGTCCCAGAATGTCAGCTACATCCCCAGGTCACACAGATGCCCACTGAGGAGGCAAAATAAAAGGGCCCTGTACATGCCCCAAGGTGGGAGACAAACCAAGGACCTCAAGCACTGTAGTTCAGGGCCAGAACCATCAGGCTACAGCTGTCAGTGCACTCAGGTGTTAGGAAAAGAGAGAGCATGGCAAGTCAGAAGGGAAGGGTCAATGGGAATGGTAGAGGTACAAATGAAGTAGTCCAGGTGGGAGGCAAACCCAGGACCCCAAGCACTGTGGAACAGAGCCAGAACCATCAGGCTATAGCTGTCAGTGCTCCCAAGTCCTGGAGGTGAGGCAAAATGTCCCTGTGCATGTACACCAAAGGCAATGACCAGCTGCTACTCCCCCCCTCCCCGGTATGGCATGGCAGGGTGATGTGCCATTGAAAGTGGAGGGGGACATGGCACATGATGGCCAAGTGCAGAGTGCCATCAGAACCACCCCATAGAGTAGGCAGGTCTGTGCCCTGGCACGGGTGAATGATGAGGTATGTCTCTACACCACAAATATTTCCAGATCCTGCATGACACAGAGGTCTACCGTGTGTGGCACTGCTCAATCTGCCGCACATGTCCATGGCTCATATGGTGTATCCATCAGCAGCTGCAGGAGGAGCAGGGTGAGTAGCCATGCAGATACCCTGTCCGAGCAGCAGGCCAACAGACCCCCAACACTGAGGAGAGCCAACACATGTAAGAGCAGACACCGCTGTGACATGGACACCACAGAAACAGCATGCCCCCACCAAAGGGTCCCACAACTCTTAGTCCTGGCCTACACTGCCCCACCCACTGCAGAGATGGGATGTGCTGGAACACCCTATGTGTGTGGCTGGCCCCCTACCAATCACAGTCTTGAAACTAACCATGACCTCCACCTGCCACTGCGGCAGCACATCAGGAGGAAGACTCCCCACCCCCAAACCTAGATGGCTCCACACCGTGGAGGATGCCAGCACAGATACACCCCCAGTCCCAGTGGGAGCAGCAGCATGAACAGCAGTAGGTGGCAGCAGCGGTGCACAGCAAAGCCCCATCCTCCTGTCCAGCCTAACACCATCTGCGAATGATGAGGGACTGGCAGGGGAGGCAGTATTCTCCCACCTGAAGGGGGCAGAGCTGATGGCAGAAGGCAGGGGGGCCTATGTCCCACAGCACACCTGGGGGAAAGTGCACAGCAGGATGGTGGTCAGGTCCCACAGGTGCCATCTACAGATGGCCTGGAAACAGAGGGCAACCTCTGGACCCTCATCTTTTAGCCCCCGGTGAAGAGTGCATGTGGCATGGCAGGGCGGGTGGCTGAGGAGGCCCCATGGAGTGTGTTGGGTGAGGCTGTAGCAACACAGACTGAGGGGCCAGGCAAGGGTGGGGAGGGTGTTGCAGCTATGTGCATGCAGGAGGGTGAGTTGTTGGAGGGTGGTGGTGAGGGTGAGGTGTCTGTGTATGTGCAGGGGGAGTATGTGGGGATGTATGAGTGGCAAGAGGGGGTAGTGAAGTAGAGGGTTTGGAGTGCATGCAGGGGGAATGTGCGGGGGTGTGTGAATGGCAGGAGAGGGGTAGTGAAGGAGAGAGCTCAGAATACATGCAGGGGGAGTGTGTGGAGGTGTGTGATTGGCAGGAGGGGGGTGAGGGTGTAGGATGGAAGGGAAGCAGGGTGTGGGTGCAGGCGAGGGTGGGTGGTGAGAGTGGATGTGGTATCCAAGCCGGGATGTGGGGAGGGATGTGACATTGCAGCGGAAGGGGATTTTGGATGGCGAGGAGGCAGTAGGGGGCCCAGGTTATGGAAGCTGGTGTTGCCATGAGGCAGTGGAGTGCTGGGTGAAGTCAGTGACGGAGGTGGCAATGCTGCAGAAGTGCCATCATCCATGTCCATGTGGGAGCTACGTGGCCATGTTGGTAGACCATGTAGCCCATCTCTATTTGAAGTGGGGCTGGATGAGGAGGCCCAGGAAGCAGTCAGAGGCCCCGAAGACACACCAGCCCTGGCCCGATTGGAGCACGTGCTGGCATGCAGCCTTGCATGGCTGCGCGGGCCCCTCTCACTTCTCTTGCACCATGTGGAGGGTCTCAGGGATGAGGTGCAGGGCCTGAGAGGTAGATCAGGGGCCTGTGCCTGCTGCTGGATGCCCATCTGCAGCCCCTCACACCACCCCTCAGTCACAGAGCAGGCAGCTATGAGGGTCACTGAGGGGGCCATGTCACCTGGGAGGTACCCAGGGGCAGCAGTAGCACTAAGCAGCATGGTCAGCACCAGTGGCAGCTGGTGCAGTGACAGCCACCAGGGTGGACTGGCTGCCAATGTTCATGACTCTGTAGGTGTTGGAAGGGTGGGGCTGGGTGCCAGGGGGGCATGCCTATTGACCAGTGTATGTGGGCACTGTTTACACATATTCTCTGTTTGTCCATGCATGTTGGCTGGGAAATTAAAGTGTTATGCAGTTCGACATGTTTGCCCTGTGTGCCTATGTGTCCATTGGCCAAAGGGACACTGGCCATCAATGAACTTGGACATATGTGTCACGCCACAGGAGGAATGCTGTGCTGCATGCCACATGTAGATGGTTGCCAATGCATGTCTGAGGCATATAGCCAGGTAGACTGGCCACCACAGTTGCAAGTAACAGTGCAAACAACCAGGGGGAATGGGGAGGGGCCAAGGGGGTAGGGGAGCCATGAACATGTGGCAGCAGCACAGCCACTGGCCCACGGGGGTGGAGCAGGCCAGGACAGATGGATGGGGTCATGCTGGGGGTACCATGTATATGTGGCACACTATGTTCCTGTACCATGCCCCCCATGGTAGCCCACAGGTGTGTGCCACCTGCAGCAGGCAATGAGCAGGTGATGGACAGCCAAGGCACAGGTGGACCATGTGATGTATGGGCCCTTGGTGAATCAGCCATGGGTGCCATGCCATGGATGCCCGTGTCCAGACATAGTGGCACTAAACAGGGCAAGACTGGTGAATGCCCCCGAACACATGTCACGCCATATGTGGGATCGGGGGGGGGGGCAAATGATATGTCTTGGCAGTCACCACACACTAAGCACATGTCAGCAAAAATAGTGGCAGGGCAGGTCCCAAGCCCACCATCCCTGGACCCAGGGGCAGCCCACATATCAGCGGGCCATGGTGGAGCACCACTGTGAGCAATGTCATAGGCAGGTAATGTGCACAATATACAGGAGCATGGCCTGGACACACAGGCCATGTCTGGATGGTGTGGACATGCACAGGTCCATGCCGGCCATGGCACGTATCCCATCCCCTCCCCATTCACTGGCATGTGCTTTTTTTGTTATGGGTAGAATACAGATGTACCAGGCTGTCAGGCAAACTGTGCCTGGGCAAGACTAGCACATACCAACACACCCTGTCTGAACGGTGTGCCTACCTGCGCGTCTATGCTGGCATTGGGCTCATCCCCATCATATATGGCAGGTTCAGGCTCATCAGGCAGTGACTGTCTGTGCCACAGGGCAAAGTTATGGAGCATGCAGTATGCCATAGCGATCTCATACACCTTGTAAGGCCTGTACAGCAGCTCCCCCCCCCACCCCCACCCCGGACCAGTCCAGGCAGCGGAACCAGCACCTAAGCTGGCTGAAGGTCCTCTCTATGATACCCCTTGTGGTACAGTACATACGGTTGTACTGGTGCTGTGCTGGGCTGCTGGGGGTAATTTCTCAAGCTTTTATTTGATTTCCGGGGGGGGGGGGGGTTTGGGTGTCATCAACTAGTCATGAAGGGGGTAACCCCGGTCACCTGCAGGGGTAAATATCAGCTGGTATGCTGATGGGAGTGCCATGTGTTCTGGACACATAGTGGGCTGAGGACAGCTAACTGTGCAAGTCTGTGGACACTGTCTGGAGGGTCCCAGGGATGACAGCAGGCCACTGTATTCCACAACCCAACACGTGTGCATGCCTGCACCCAAAGGCAGTGGGGTCCCTGCTGGAGGGTATGCCTGGCCATCATGTGTGTGTCTGGTGCCCCTGGGTGGTGGTAAATGGGTCTGTATGACACACTACCATGTGCAGGCCTGCTGCCATCACCCCCAGTCACCTGCCTCAGTCCCTTGCTGCATGCACAGGGCCACTGTGCCTGCTGCAGGTGACCAGGGTGTGACACATGTGGAGAGGGTGTGTGGGGCAGCTGGAGCCAACCCCCAGAAAGACAGGGATAGGACATACCATGCCTATGTATGTGGGGGGGTTCCCAGGGGGGTGCTTTGTGCATACCCCCACCATGGTGGCAGGTGGCAGGCCACCCCTCATATGTGCCCAGCTACCCCCCCATGGCCAGGGAGTCATCACTCTGGGCCCCAGGATCATGAGGGTGGCCAACACCACCTGCCCAGTAGATCCATCACTATGTGTTGCACTCTGCCTCCCAGTCCCAGGGAGTCCATGCATATGCCCACCTAGCAGCCATCCACCACTGATATGGTGCCTCTCGAAGTGTACATGGATCCCTGACCAGCTCAGGACATAGGCATCATGGCAGGAACCTGGGTACCTGGTGCATACATCTGTGATCTCCCCATTTGCATTGCAGACCACCTGCACATTCACAGAGTGGAATGCCTTGCAGTTGTGGTATGCAGCCTCATTCTGTTGGGTGGCTGGAGGACAATATGTGTGCCATCCACCACACCTAGGACTTACAGGAAGCCTGCCACAGCATAGAATTCCTGCATGGCCTGGTGCTGGTCCTGTTACATTGATGGGAAGCAGATGTTCTGCAACATGGACTGCAGGTAGGCGCCCAGAAACTGGGTTAGGCACAGTGAAACTACAGGCTGGCTGAGTCCCCCGACAGCCTAGAGCACCATTTGAAATGATCCCGGGACCAGGAAGGCCAGTGCTGTTGTCACCTTCAGGTGCACTGGAATAGGATCGCCCCTTTGCATGGGGCTTTCTAGCCATGGCTCAAGCTGCTGGCGAGGTCATATATGGCAGCCCTGTCAAAACAGTACCTTGCCACACATAACGCATTGCTCATGTCCATGTACTGGACCCTCTGCTGTGTGACACGGGTGTGGAGATGCCTGTGAATCATGTCTTTCCCACCACAGGTGCAGCTATACAGGAGGGCCAGAGCATACTAGCCTGGATATCCTGCATGTTGTCATCGAGCAGCCAGCTGGCTGCACAATAATTAGTGGCTATCGCACACATAGTGGAGTGTAATAGAAAGCTGCAGGTGGCACCGTCACTGTCACGTACTGTGTCGATCCTGCCACAAAGCAGTTTGAGCCAGGGCGTGCACAGTCATATACGCAGCACATGCGCACACATTCACAGACATGCACATGTGTGGTGATGTTATGTGAGTATGCACATGCACGTCCATGCACTGTAATGTTTGCATGTGGCTTAACTTGACCTCACCATGTCCCCTATTGCCAAAGTACCGTATCTGCTCCCCTCTGTAGCTGCTGACCATGCATTCACAGTCACCTCTATTGTGCCAGCTGCAGAGGGCATTCCATGCACATGCCATCTCCTCCACTCTGCGGCTCTGGTACCTTTGTGGGTGTCCTGGCGCAGGTATGTGTGTGTGTGGACATGGTCAAGTCAGTGCCAAGATGTATGCATTGGCATGTCCCAGTATGAATGTCCAAATGGGCCCATCACAGGCTCCCATGCATTGCCTCCGTGACACAGACAGTCCATGTCATGGCACCTAAGGTCGCTATCAGGAAGACAAAGTTCTCCCAGGGTGAGGTGACCCTCATGCTGGAGGAGATCCTCCAGCGGCTGCCACAATTGGTGGGGGATGCATCCATACAGGTGGGTGCCTATGAGAAGCAGCAGCTATGGCTTGATGTGTGCTGCTGTATCAATGCCATATATCACCAGAACCAGTACATCAAGAATGTGAAGTGCAGGTGGTGTCAGGCATGATGTTACACAACCCAGAATGCACTGCAAGGGTCATCGGGCATGCAGGGGGAGCAGCTGACTGATCTGGAACAATGCATCCTCACTACATTTGACCCTGCCACCTCAGAGGGGATACATCTCTCGATACATCTGAGCCATCTCAGAAGCAAGGTACATGTTGTGAGAAAGGAAGGACTGACCAAGGCCCCAGAACAAGGTTAGAGACTATAGCAGAGACTGATGGGCTTTTGTGTGATAAGGCAACTTACACTAATATAAATCATCCTGTCTATGGCAACCTTGATTTGGCCATGGATAGTGACGACCCTATTTATGGTACTCTTGAGAAAGATACAGACAGTGATGCAAGCACAGATAATGACGAAGAAACAGGGCTGTGAAGGTGGCTATAGCCATATACCTTTACTTAGGTAAAAAATATATGCTTATTGAAATGCTAGGCTGAACTGCAAAATATACATTTTTAGATTGAAGCTTCTGTCTCTGTGAAAAATAGCTGACAGCTATTGCAAAAGAGATTAACTAACAAAGTTGTGTACACAGCTACTGTTACAAAGGGTAGCTTCTACAAATTTTGGGGACCTTTTGTGCAACAGACAGTTCTTCCTCTTTTCTTGTGGTAAATGATAGGTCAAAATTTAGATAACAACTAATGTCAGCATTATTGCATGAACTTTCCGAGACTCAGAGACCTTAGGTCACATATAACTGGAAATCAAATAAAAGCTTGAGAAATTAGTAGAATTTAGAAAGAAATTATAGTGTAACTAATCAGCTCTTGTTTAATGAAAGAATTACAGCGACACCTACTGTCATTTGGTGATTATAATCATGGCCTTGTAACGTCTGCTTTTATATTTATTTTATTTATTTATTTATTTTATTTACAGTTCTTCTATACCACGCTTTTTTGTATCAGTGCGGTTTACAAATAACGGAAAAATTGCAACAGACAAAACGGCCATAGGCTTACATTATAACAGGATGGATAACTTGGGAAAGAACTGGGGAACTATGTACAGTTGCAGTATAAACTATATACTATATGCAGTATAAACTATATACAAGTATATAACTTTTGCAAAGCATCAGCAGAAAAATTGATCCTGTTAAGCATTCCAGGCCTGTAATTTTGTAACATGAATATCATCCGATGTTAATCAAAAATTAACTCTGTCAGCTGATACTTCTTAATAAAAGGCAGATCTCTGGTGGAAGATTTTCGAAGGTAGTTAGAGGAGAAGCCATGATTTGCACCCCCTGACGATCTTCCTTCTAGAGCTCTGGAATTAATATAATTTTCTGTGTATGTGTCTTGTTTTTTTCCTTCCTGTTAGAAGGGCCAGGTAAGACTAAGGGGTATGTTTACTAAACTGCGTTAGTGCAATTCGCGTTAGGAGCCGTATTAGTGGAAGGAAAGCCAAAAAAGGACATGGGCGGTACATCGTAACCGATAACGCGCAGTTGCGCGTGATATTGCACACCGCGCAGCAACAATCGCTACAGCGCGCGTGCTACTGCGTGCAAGCTTAAGACAGTGCGCAGACACCCAAATACAGAAACAGAGCTGTAGCACAATGGTTACTACACAGACTGATGGTACAAGGGTCATGGGTTCGATTCCCCAGTGTGCCTAATGAAGAAGGCTGGCTGAGGCATCATGTGCAACCCTTTGAAGGCCTACTATAATATTTTATCCACATTCTGCAGCTGGGTTAATGTTTGCACATGTCAGGAAAATTGTACCCATCGTATCCAATATGTTCCAAAATTGACGTTCCCTCTGGCATGGTCATGTATGCTATACCATTTGATAGGAATATATAGGCAGAGGTTTGGATCCCGAAAGGACTGGGCTTGGCCTGGAAAGGGTTAAGTAGTGGGCTGTGAGGAAGGCTACTTGTACCTGAATAGGGCTGCCAGCAAACACACCCTCACAGTGGCGTAACCTAAGGTGCCACATAAGGCACCCTAGAGGGCACTCCATAGGGCACATTATAAAGTGCGCTGTCTGCCAAGGCACCCTATAATGTCCCCTATAGGACACCATATAAGGCACCTTATAAGGCGCTTTATAGGGCGCCGAATAAGGCGCCTATAGGGCGCCTTATGAGCCACCCTAAGGGGACAGTACCCTGAGGGTGGTCCTGCTGGCAGAACTAATATACAATAAAAACAGACAATGCCTAAGATAGCCCTATTGATGAACCCCACTGTGGGTTTAGGACCCATGACCTCTGGCTCCACAAGCAGTGTAGTAACCAGTGGGCTAGAGCTGCTAAAAAACAACTGGCTGGCTACAGGAGGACTGCACGGCACCACACCCACATTCTGCTGTGGTTACCAGGATAGGGTTAACCCACCCATACCCATGATGCACTGCACATGCAAATCAGCAGTTGAGAGATGGGCACAAGAGTGGGTATGCACCCCCACAGCACCTCGGCCCTGTAGGGGGGACAGACCGTGTGTGGCACTGCCACAGAGTAGCCACAGACACTCACATTGTGCGGATACAGTGCCCACCCTGAGGTTGAGGTGGGGCCCCCAGCACCAGGTCCACAGCACCTTTCATGGCTGAGATACGCCATGCTGCAGGTCCCCTTCAGTGTATGATAGGTAGCTCCGTTAGACACACCTAGGATACATCTGTGCCCTGCTGTATGTCTCGGTCATGTCTAGTCCTTATGGGCGATGATGCACTCAGAATAGTGCATAGCCTGTGTTGGTGCCAAGGTTACCTGCTGTAGGTGAAGGGGGGGGGGTGTATGGACCCATGGGCAGATCATCGACCACCACACAACCCACCCTCTGGGGCTAAGGGTGGGAAACAGGGTCAGCCACCAATAGATTCACAGTCTACCCCCCTGCAATGGCAGCGGTAGAGGGGACCAGCAACAGCAGTTCTGCTGGGGAACAGACAGAGCAGTACACATCCATAACACAATAGCGGACAGACGGCAGTCCTGGATATGCTCAGCTGCCCCCCACCATTATCTGACATTCCCCAGCAGCAGGCCTCCAACCGCTGCACAGTATTCCAGCAAGACACATACTAGCTGCAGACAATCCGTCAGCTAGTCCATAGTGCATGGTCCTGGAAGAGATGCATGTACCCAGAACATGTCAGCATACACACCAAGCAAATAAGTCAGTGATTGGGCCCCAAAAGGAAACCCATATATATCACATGAGCAAAATGCTATATAGCACTGTGGGGGAACCTAGCCATGCCGTGGTCACTACTCAGTCAGGGCGAGAGTGACCTCCCAGCAGGACATGCTGTGGCCACTCTGTCTGTGCAGGTGGTACCGGGCACTACAATGTCCGAGCAATTGCCCTATGCCCAGCACAGATGCGGCCAGGCCAGGCCACCCTATCCAGGCTATTCCCATGGTACCTTGCTCCTCATTATGCACATTGGCAGGCCAATACTGGGAACAGTGCTAGCAGTGTGGGCTGTGGAGGGTGTTGGAAGCCACACACACTGGATAGACAGACACACACTCCTCACACCTATGCCAGCATTGTGCAACTATAGAGGTGTTGGGCAGCCCAGGCCACCACACAAGTCCTGAGCACAGTGCAGGCATGGCTATGGTACGCAATACTGTAGGAATCACTCCCCAGGTTGGTAAACACTGTCAGACACATGACCTGTAGCACACTTCACATACATCAGAAAGGTTGCTATGATGCAGCTCACTCAGACACTTGTACCTAACCTAGGAATTGCTATCTGCCAGTAATCCTAGCAATCTTTTGATATATGTGTACCATATTCCCCGGTTTAGGGTGGCATTACTAAGGTATGCAAGTGCTAGTATTGGGAGATGCACGAAGAGCCCACAGTCCTGCCTCTCCAGAAGGCTGTGGATAATGGGGCCTGTGGGTGCGGGTGTGTCTGCCCCTGTTGGCTGCTGCTTTACGGCAGAGGCTCCCAACTCCAGTCCTGGTGTGCCAAACACTGTTCGGGTTTTCATGCTGACCCTCATGAATATGCATGAGATACATCTGCATACCATGGGGGTGGCACATAGAAATGCAGCACAGGCATCTTTATCAGAGGCAGCATGGAACTGGAATGGTGTTTGGCCCTCCAGGACTGCATTTGGGAGGCTTTGCTCTAGGTAATGTGCATGTTTATGGTGTCTGTGCTCTGTAGGGTAAAATGTGGGTGTTTTGGGCATGTTTACATCATCTGCAAGAACGGTTCTGCCTGTATTAGCACGTTATAGTAGTGGGTAAAATATGAGGACTGGGTTGGCGGAAACCACAGCTGGGACATGAACCTGTGACCGTCTGCTTCCGAATACAGTGGTTCTGTGCACTGCACCACCATGTTCTCACAGAGATGGTGCATTCCCTGGTGATATCATGACTGTTGGTCAGACAGGGCCTGTCTGTTGCAGTGCATGGCACCCACCTACACAGGGCTAGGCCACGGTCTGCTCCGGGCAGCTGCCACTGCCCCCTCCACCACCAGTATCCCTCGGCCACCATGCTGACATGCCCTTCTGCTGGTGGAGCTGGTGGTGCGCGGTCTCAGGCCATCCAGTGTGCAGGTAGGCGGCTGCCTATGGTGCGTGTTCTGGGGTAGGGGTGCCTGCATAGACGTCCACTCTCCCCCCCCAGCCCCGCCTGCCAGTGTTCCGTGCCCTTGGGGGTTGCTGTTGAGTACTCTCCCCTGTGACGCTTTGGGAGACACACTCGTGCCCATGTTGGGCCCTCATCAGTTGCTGTCTGGCTCTACTGTTTACGCATTCCTATGGGCCAACTGAGCATCACCCTAGTCCCCACTGTGGCCCAGCTGCGCCACTGCATGTGCCGCCTGCAGTCCTCTGTATCCCCTTTTCCAGCATCTGCCCGGTTGCCCATTCCAACATGCCTGTCCTGATGTTGCGGGACATGTGCACGCCATAGGAACCCTGTCCGATGGTGGGGAAATCCCTGAGCAGCGCTATTTCACTGTGGGCCCATGCACCTTGTATGGGGACGGAGTATGGACCCTTCCACGAATTATATCTGTTCTATGGGGCTTACTCGGTGGGGGGTTGATGTTTTTCATTGCTACCACTATTGGCCAGCTTGGTTGTTGTTTTTTTCCAGTTTGTTGGGGCCATTTTCGGTGTTTCTGTGCCCTTTTGTTCTGTGCACATGTATCACACTTATCACCTGTTTTTGGTTTCCCTGCCTAGGCTGTGCATTGCTGACACGTAAATGGTTTTTCTCCCCTTTAAAGTGCTTTTACCGGTAGGTTTTCATTCGCATTGGAATTCAGCTCTGAAAATCAGCGCGTTAGCCTCTCCCCGCCCACTCTCCACCCATTGACCCCTTCTCTCCGCCCTCTCTCCACCTTCTGCAATGTTTTACCTCGCCGCGGAGCATTACGTGCGTTAGCACGTGATAGCGCGTGCTATAGCGTGTTTACGATCGTTAATGCGCTATAGCGCATGCTATAGCACGCTAACGATCGTTAACGTCGTACAATGCACGTTATTCACGTTTACCGCAGTTTAGTAAACATACCCCTAAGAATCCCAGGTTAAGGAGGTCCTGCCCCAAGACGGGCGCAACAGTTGGTGCCGTAGACTCCGATTACCTGTAATAACCGGTACGTCTCTACAGTGAATACAGTAAAGCCGGCTGCCCTTCAAACAGGTACGAAAAAAGCGTGGACGTGGGCAGTGGTCTGTCGTGAGTATTAAAAAGTATTAAAAGGCAGTTTTCTGTCATGGGTGTGGTAGGCAGGTTTCTGTCGTGAGTTTTAAAATGGGCAATAAGGCCGGTAAAATTAAACAGAAAACTCAGTTAGACGAGTGGGGCAAAAAAGCCCGCAGTATAGGGCTGAGAAAGGGAAACCCAAATTATGAAATGAAGCGCAGGTTTGGTGATAGCGCCCTTGATTATGTTGGCCGTTGGCATTCGATGACTGCCTCTAACCCCAGTTTGCAGTTCCCGCTTGGTGGAACCTTTCAGGAGGACAAACTGCGTTGGTTACAGTATGAGATGGCCCTTGATGACTTGGGGCGACCTCATACCAGTCACGATTGGGTCATGTATGGGTGGTGGCAGTCTAAGGCTGCCGAAAAAGCTCAAAAAGCCACCGATTCTGTGTTTGAAAAATGTAAAGATCAAGTGTTTAGAATGGAGGAACAAATATGTGTTTGACTAAACAGACAGAAGCTGAAATTAAGACTATTAATTCTAACAGTAATCCTCCTCTGAAAAATTGTGAACCCAGTACTGTTTCTTCTGCTCCTCCAGCCTATGAGGAGGAGTTCACTGCACTGGCTGTATTGCTAACTATGAATAATGCTGCAGCACCGGCATCCCACCAAGATCAGGAGTCAGTGCTCATCCATGTGGATGATATGCCTGGTGCTTCTACCCCTATTAAATCCATGGCCGATACACACCCCTCAAGCTCTATTTTGGGTGTAATGCTGCCTTTCCCTGGTTCCCCAATCCCTATATCTGTGGCCGATGCCACCTCTTTAATTACGCCAGGTGGTCCCTTTCCTGCTATCCCAGAAGAACCTGTGGTCATACCCTGTATTACCCGGGCTCAACAGTTAAAAAAGGAAATTTTGGATCTTGAACAATTAATAGGGGTAGAAGCAAGTCAACTTGAATTAATAACCATTAAAGAGCAGTTGACTCTATATCTTACTCACTTAGCAGAAAAAGCCCGCACGTTGACTGAGGTCATCATAACTACGCTTGAGGCACTTGACCTACAAGTAAAACAGCATACGCTAACGCTGTTGCCATGCAGTCAAAATAAGGAGCTGGTAGCGGAAGCCATGGCTGCAGTTGCCAAAGGAACTGGCCAATGGACCAAGGCTCCTTTGATTCCTAAATGGAAACACTTGCAGTGCTTGACTTTAGAGCTAGGGGAATTTTTAACCTTAAACCAGGAGGTTAGAGAGGAGAAAGAACAGAGTAAGAAAATAGATCTGCTTGCTCCATTCAGAGCATTCCCTAGGGGGGATGGTGGTTTAGTTACTTTAGCATCTCATTGGTCCCCAGCTGAAGTTTTTAATTTGGCTAGATCTTGCCCTGACTCCTGAGAAAAACCTGGTCAGTTTGTAGATTATTGGCGCCAGCTAATAACTATTTATGACCCCTCCTGGGTAGATTTGCAAAATTTATTGAAATCAGTCTTTTTAAATCCATTAGAGTTGTGGGCAGTCACCCACCCCCAACTGCAGGATTACGCAGCATGGGAGTGGCCCCTTGCAGACCCTGTCACCAATTCTTCTGATATTACCCAAATGACCGCCTTCCGGGAAGACCGGAATAATTTGTTAAAAGCTATTGAAAAGAAATGTACCCCTGTGAAAGATTTGTCCAAGCTATTAGACCTGAAGCAGGGGAGGGATGAGGCTGTTGCCCAGTTTCATACCCGGTGTTGTCTAGCGTTCCGAGATTTTTCCCCTCAGAATGGTGAAATGGAAGGATCTGCCTCGATTTTTGTGAATGGATTACAGTCAGAAATAAAAGCAATTCTTGAAAATGCTTTGCTTGGATGGTCTACCATGTCTGCACAGGAGATTGGAAGCTGCCTTGCATGCGGAAAAGCGGATCCAGAAGCAGAAAGATGAAGACAAAGGTAAAGTGGAGAAACAATGCCAAAAACCTTTAAATCTCCAAGTAGCAAGTTATGAATCAAATTTTAGGGGATGAGGCAGAGCAAGTGGTGGTAGAGGTGGCAGGGGCGCCATACCCTTTAGGGGTAGGGGCCGTGGATATATGGGGGGATATCAAGGAGACCTCACCTGTTTTAGGTGTGGCAAATTGGGGCATATTGTAAGAGATTGTACTATGCCAAGGAGCGACCCTCCCCAATCTGATGCTGTCAGAGCCAGTCACTCGCATGCCCCATATCCTGTTTTCACCCCTAATCAGCCTTCAGTCATGACTCAGTATTACGCCGAAACTGATTTTGACTATAGTGAGTACTGACTAGGCTTGGTTGTGCGCCCCAGTACACAGGGAGAAATACTCGCTACAATCTTGGGGTATGAATTGCTCTTCCTGTTAGATACAGGTGCCTCCACGTCTGCCATAGCTCGATCATAATTGCCCCCTCCCCTGTTTGAGGTGCTGCCTACAGTTACTAGAGTCCTTTGTGAAGGAATAGAGGGAAGAACTATAATGCACCAAAAATTGACTGATGTACCCCTTCTAGTGGAAGGCAAATTGTATCATACAGATTTCATGGTTGGCCCTATTTTGCCTGTCTTTGCCTTGGGCGGGATTTTCTCTCCAGGAACAAGACTGTTATCAGCTGGGAAACAGGCACTTTGACCTGTACCTTGTGTCCCCTGCAAGTCCAACAACCTGTAGCTGTGACCCTGACTGCCGTGATCGCTCCACCCTTGGACACCCTTCCTTCAACTTTGTGGGCTGTACCAGGTAATGATATTGGACATCTCAACATTTCCCCAGTCAAGATTGAAGTACAGCTGGGAGCTCCATTGCCTTATGTGCGTCAGTATCCTCTGCCTGCTGCTTCAGTGGCTGGAATACGGCCAGTGATTGAAAACCTGCTAGCCCAGGGTGTGTTGGTACCAACTTCTTCTCCTTGCAATACTCCTATTTTACCTGTACTAAAGGCCGATGGTAAGTCTTACAGATTTGTGCAAGATTTGCGAGCCATTAATCACATTGTTTTACCAGTTTTTCCCCACGTACCCAATCCTCATGACATTTGGACTCGTATACCATGTGGCTCCACCCACTTTTCAGTCATAGATTTAAGCTCCGCCTATTATTCTATACCGGTAGGGGAGGAGTCGAGGTACTTATTTGCCTTCTTGTACGAGGGGCGTCAATATACTTGGACCACCCTTTCTCAAGGATACACCGAGAGTCCTGCTTATTTTTCACAGGCCCTTAAAGCTGTTTTACAGGACCTGGCATTGGACAAATCTACCTTGATACAGAATGTTGATGATTTACTTATTTGTTCCCCTTGTTATGATGTTTATGTTACTGATACTATGTTAACTCTTGTACATATCTCTCATTTGGGATTGAAAGTTAATCAGTCTAAGCTGCAATTTTCCCTTCCACAAGTAATATTTCTTGGTGTATGTCTCTCCTCAGCTGGCCGCTCTATTACGTCTATGCCTTCCCTGCTACTGTTCCTTATATACGCCGCTTTTTAGGCCTTTTAGTATTTTGCTGCCAGTGGATCCCTGACTTTGCTGAGCTTGCTGCTCCACTGTATGCCCTGCTTGGCCGTGAGGCTCCGGAGAGTATTATCATTCCTACTGAAGCACAACATAATGCTTTCCACTCCCTGGCCAAGCCCTACTGACTACACCCTGTCTTTCTTTCCCTGACTATGCTTTGCCCTTCTGTCTCTATGTGGCTACTTCCACCAGTGCCGCTGTCTGTGTTTTGGCACAACGTTTCCCTATTTTTCCCAAGTTTTTGATCCCATTGTCTCTGGCATGCCTCCATGCTTTCAATCTTTGGCTGCTGTCATTTTTGCTATACAAACTACGGATTTTCTTGTTCTCCAGCATGAATTGCATGTATATACTTCCCATTCAGTTGCTCGTCTTTTACATTTAGCCAAAACTCAGCCTCTCTCCAGCTCTCATTTATTGTTGTTTGATTTAGCTATTTCCCAAGCACATGTCACTTTACATGAAGTTTCACTTTTACAACCAGCTCAAATCCTGGCTTCGCTTGATCCCCTTTTACACCTATCTGATCCGGATGGAACTCATGATTGTCTTTCCTCCGTAACGGCCTATTCAAAAGCTAGGCCCGATCTCTCCTCTGTCCCTTTGTCCATTCCTGACTGGACTCTATTTACTGATGGCTCTGCTTTTCGCAATGAGCAAGGGGATTTACTTGTTGGCTATGCTGTTACCACTGTTAATTCTGTAATAGAGTCAGGAGCCTTGCCATTTGCTAGTGCCCAGTTGGCTGAAGTGTTTGCCCTCATTTGGGCCCTGGAAATGTTTGCGCACTTGGTTGTAAATATCCATACTGATAGCACTTATGCACTTGGGGTTCTCTGGGATTTTGGTAATATTTGGGCTCAACGTGGATTTTTAACAGCTGCTCATAAGCCTATCAAGCATACCCACTACATTGAACGTTTGCTTGCTGCAGTGCTTAAACCGGTTCAGGTGGCTGTGTTAAAATGTAAAGGACATGATCTTACTGGTTCTGTAGTGTCACAAGGCAATCAGTTTGTGGACCAAGCTGCTAAAGCTGCAGCGGCGGGGCCTGCGGTTCCATCGCATCTGCTATTAACTCTTTGTTCACCTGCAACTTCCACTTCTGCCTCATTATCATTGGACTTGATGCATTCCCATCAGGATTCTGCAGACTTCACCGAAAAGCAGGAATGTGGAAAGTGACATAGAAAAAGCAAAATTCCTAAACAAATACTTCTGCTCTGTTTTTACTAAAGAAAATCCTGGAGA
This sequence comes from Ichthyophis bannanicus, assembly GCA_033557465.1. Classification (NCBI taxonomy): domain Eukaryota; kingdom Metazoa; phylum Chordata; class Amphibia; order Gymnophiona; family Ichthyophiidae; genus Ichthyophis; species Ichthyophis bannanicus. The sequence continues at coordinate 126,237,792 of CM066033.1, read as the reverse complement.
TGGACCAGCTGTGACTCCCAAATATAAAAATGGGAATGTAGTAGATACCACACCATTCACAGAAGATGAGGTGTTGGAACAACTTGCTAAACTGAAAGTGGACGAAGCCATGGGACCAGATGGGATACATCCCAGGATACTGAAAGAGCTCAGAGAGGTTCTTGCAGGGCTGTTAAAGGATGTATTCAACAGATCCTTGGAAACAGGAAAGGTTCCTCAGGACTGGAGGATGGCTGATGTCGTACCGCTACACAAAAGTGGTGACAGGGAAGAAATGTCAAACTACAGACTCGTGAGCCTTACCTCGGTGGCGGGAAAAGTAATGGAGGCACTCCTGAAAGAGCGAATAGTGAACTTTCTCAAAACCAACAGGTTGCAAGATCCGAGGCAGCATGGCTTTACTGAAGGATGGTCTTGCCAAATAAATCTGATTGAGTTCTTTGACTGGGTGATCAAGGAACTAGATCAGGGGCATGCGATGGATGTCATCTACCTGGATTTCAGCAAAGCCTTTGATACTGTTCCTCATCGGAGGCTTGTCAATAAACTCAGTAGCTTGGGGATGGGTACCAAGATGGTAAACTGGATTAGAAATTGGTTGACTGACAGACGACAGAAGGTGATCGTACATGGAGCTCACTCGGATGAAAGGAAGGTGATTAGTGGGGTGCCTCAGGGTTCGGTTCAGGGCCCGGCACTGTTCAATGTATTTTTGAGTGATATTGCTGAAGGACTGAATGGAAAAGTCTGTCTTTTTGCAGATGACACAAAAATTTGCAACAGAGTAGACTCCCCCGAGGGAGTGGATAACATGAGGAAAGATCTACAAAAGCTGGAAGAATGGTCTAATGCTTGGCAATTACGATTTAATGCGAAAAAATGCAGTGTCATGCACTTAGGCAGCAGAAATCCAAGGGAAATGTACCCAGTAGGGGGCGAGAGGTTGGTGTGCATGGTTCAGGAGAAAGACCTTGGTTTGATTATCTCTGATGATCTCAAGGTGGCAAAACAGTGCAACAAGGCGGTGGCAAAAGCCAGGAGGATGTTGAGCTGCATACAAAGAGGGATTGCCAGCAGAAAAGAAGAGGTACTTATGCCACTGTACAGGTCGCTGGTGAGGCCTCACCTGTAATACTGTGTTCAGTTTTGGAGACCATATCTTGCAAAAGATGTAAAAAGACTGGAAACTGTTCAGAGGAAGGCGACCAAAATGATTTGGAGCCTGCATAAGAAACCTTATGAGAAGAGACTTGAAGACCTAAATATGTACACTTTGGAGGAGAGGAGGGATAGGGGAGATATGATTCAGACCTTTAAATACTTAAAGAGGAACGATGAACAAACAAACCTCTTCCAAAGACGGGGAAGCTTCAAAACTAGAGGGTATAACATGAAGCTGCAAGGTGGAAAATTGAAAGGCAATGTCAGGAAATATTTTTTCACTGAAAGGGTGGTGGATGCTTGGAATGCTCTCCCGATGGAAGTGATGGGGGCAAACACGGTGATGGAATTCAAAACAGCATGGGTCAAGCACAGCGGATCTCTTTACAACAACAGGATAAAAACAACATAAACTGAACCAACTAACTTCTCAACAAATAGGGGTGTCCTACATGGAGTGGTGGGTCCACCCCTAAACAAAGAGCGACAGGTGCACCTACTCTTGCCGTATTGCTGGGCAGACTGGATGGACCATGCTGGTCTTTATCTGCCGTCATTTACTATGTTACTATTAGGGTTGCCAACCAGCCGGTTTTCAGCCGGTCTGGCCGGTTTTTCCATGGCCAGACCGGCTGCCGGCGCAGAGGTAAAACCGGCCCTTGAAAAGCCGGTTTTTTGCTCTGGCCGCAAGATCAGAAGCAGCCAGATTAAAAAACCGGCTTTTCTTCCGATCCGAAGAAGTTCGCGGAGTTAAAAAAAAAACAGCCCGCACACCGGAAGGCTTCAGAGGGAGCCGGGGAAGCCCGCGCGAGGCCCCGGCTCCCTCTGTACAACTGCCAGCGTGAAGATCCTTTTCCTTCATGCTGGCGGCTGTTTCTGTGAAGCCGCGATTGCTGGGAAAGGTTAAAGGCATGCCCTTTAACCTTTCCCAGCAATCGCGGCTTCACAGAAACAACCGCCAGCGTGTAGGAAAAGGATCTTCACGCTGGCAGTTGTACAGAGGGAGCCGAGGCCTCGCGCGGGCTTCTCCGGCTCCCTCTGAAGCCCCTCAGACAGCCGCGGTGCTGGTCGGGGGGGGGGGGAGAGGCCAAGGACTGCAAGGGCTGTGATGGGGGGGGGGGGGCTAGGACTACAAATGGGTTGGGGGGGAGACCTGGACTGGAAAAGGGCTATGGGGGGGAACTTGGACTGGAAAAGGGCTATGGGGGGGGACTTGGACTGGAAATGTTGCTGTGATGGGTGGGGGGGGGACCTGGAATGGAAATGGGCTATGAGGGGGGGAACTTGGACTGGAAAAGGGCTATGGGGAGGGACTTGGACTGGAAATGTTGCTGTGATGGGGGGGGGACCTGGACTGGAAATGGGCTGTGAGGAGGGGAACTTGGACTGGAAAAGGGCTATGGGGGGGACTTGGACTGGAAATGTTGTTGTGATGGGGGGGGGGATCTGGACTGGAAATGGGCTATGAGGGGGGGGAACTTGGACTGGAAAAGGGCTATGGGGGGGACTTGGACTGGAAATGTTGTTGTGATGGGGGGGACCTGGACTGGAAATGGGCTATGGTGGAGGGAGGGGGAACTTGGACTGGAAATAGGCTGTGATTAGGGGGGCTAGGATTGCAAATGGACTGTGATGGTGCGGGGGGGACTAGGACTGCAAATGGGCTGTGATGGTGGCGGGGGCCTAGGACTGGAAATAGGCTGTGATGGGGGGGGGCTAGGGCTAGAAAGAGGCTGTGATGGGGGACTTGGACTGGAAATGGGCTGTGATTGGGGGGGGGCTAGGACTGGAAATGGCCTGTGATGTGAGGGCTAGCACTGGAAATGGGCTGATGAAGAGCTGGAATAGGACTGGAAATGGGCTGATGGGGGCTACAATAGGACTGGAAATGGGCTGATGTGGGGCATGGGAGAATGGGACTAGAAGGGAGTGGATGCTGGGTGGGTCTAGAACTATAAGGGAACTGATTTTGGGGGAGGACTAGAATGGATGGGGAATGAGAATGGAAGGAGAAAAGATATTTTGTGTGGAAGAAAAGTCTATGATGGGCCGGGTATTGGGAGAGTAAGAGGGGCTTGAGAATGGAAGGGTGAAATTTAAATGGATGATAAAGGAATAAGGAAAGAATTGGGGGAAAGAGCAAAAGGGAAACAATCAGTATGTTAAAGCAGAAATAGAGAGAGAATGGAAAACATCTAAAAGAGAAGAAAGGACAAATGGATAGCTCGCAGAAGACACGAAGAAACCAGAAGAAAGTGACTGGAGCAATTGCAACTGAAAAATAAAATGCCCAAACAGAAGGTAGAAAAATACTTTTTATTTTGAATTTATTAACTGGAATATGTCTGGTCTGGGAAGTGTGTATTGCTAACATCTTTGCGTTTTTGTTTAGTGCAAGAGGAAATTACCTTATAGTTTTATTTCTCCAGTGTTGTACATTTCATGTTTGGCTTTTGGGGTTCCCAGTTTAATTATTATCTGACCAAGGAAGTTAGCCTACACGTATCCTCGGTAATTTTTGTGGGTGGGGCTGGGGGCAGGGCGGGGCAGGGCAGGGGTGGGACTAGGGGCAGAGAATGGGTGGAGCATGGCGAGCCACAGGTGTCGGGTTTTTCTCGGTGAAAAAGTTGGCAACCCTAGTTACTATGTTACTATGGATGTCTTGGGGAGCATCGCCCGATGGTACTGGACTATGGAAAAAGAACCAATTATTTATTTGTCCTAAATCATTATTTTATCCTGTTGCCCTGTTCTTACATCACAAGTTTCATTTAAGTGTTCCAGCTATGATGAATGCTTTTGCGCAGTTATGGTATAATCCTGCATTTGCCTTTGTTGCTCATGCTGTATATATTTCTTGTCTCCCGTGTTTACAAGCAGGAAAATCTGGATGCACCCTTCGCACATTACCTTCTCCATCCTTGCCTAGGCCTCAAGGACCCTTCCTCTTCCTGCAAATGGATTTTACTGATCTGCCTTGTGCCAAGGAGGGAAGGAAACACCTTTTGGTTTTTACATGTTTATACTCAGGATGGCCTGAAGCCTATCCTACCAATTTGTTATCTGCTGCTACAGTTTTGAAGTGTTTGCTTGCCCAGTTTATTCCTTTGTGGGGAGTGCCCCTGGTTTTGTCTTCCGATCAAGGCCCAGCATTCACGGCAGAAGTCTGGAAAGGCATAACCACATTTTTTGGCCTTCATCAGCAGCTTCATTCTCCGTATCATCCGCAAAGCTCTGGCCAAGTGGAACAGATGAATCGGATGCTGAAGGCGCTCCTCCGTTCCCTAACTCATGATTGGAGTCGGGATTGGGTGGAAGCTCTGCCATTTGCTTTATTTTCGATCCGCAACTCTCCTCAAAGAACTCGACAGGACCTTACCCCCTATGAAATTGTGACCGGACGTCCGGCAAGAACCCCAGTCCACGTTATAGTGGTACCTAATCAATTGCCCGATCCACAACTGCTGTGCAGTGACCTATTATCCTACTGTAAATATCTGTACCAAACGTTGGTATCTCCTTCCTTTTTGCAGCTTACGAAACAGGGTGCTCAGGCATCGCGACCACCTCCAGCCGTGGAGCCTGGAGATTGGGTGCTCATCAAGGATACAGTGCCAAAGTCTGCTCTGGCAGCAAGGTTTCTGGGACCATTCCGAGTGTTGCTGGTGGGATATTCTGCATTGAAAGTGAAAGGACGGATAACTTGGGTACATTTGGAACAGTGCAAGAAAGCACCGCAACCTGGATGAGACAACTTCCCTGTACTCAGCCCAAGCCGGAACCAGAGGAATTTATGATTGAACTGGAGTCACTTCCCCCGATTTTAATGCCGCTCAACCAAGAAAGTGGGTGTGAAGTTATTGGACAGTTACAATCCACCTCGGACTTGTCCTCACAGCATTGGCTGATATGTATGCTTTCAGTGGCATTGGCCCTGTTTTTCTGTTTGTTAATCTGTTGTGTGGGATTTCTCTCCCAAGAGTAGGGGGTGTGGAGGCTTTGGTGAAAAAGATATTAGGGATAGGTACACCAGGGCTAGGGCTTATTCAAAAGGCAGTAGGAGAATCGATTGTAGCCCTGGCCCCAGCCCCCACACCCTCATTGGTTCATGATCATATGGTTCCTGCGTATGATCCACATGCTCCTTGGGCAATACATGGTGGTTTTTATAATGTGTTTCATTCTCAAATTTATTCCTTAATTCAGCGCTTTAAAATTTCTAATTGCACTGTGTGCTTACCTCACCCAGCAGCTACGCAGTTTGGATTTTTGCCCTGACCTCGACTCATTTCTCTGCAAGAATTAAAGGAGTTGTCTGTGAATGAAACCTTATTCAATTTTACTGTAACATGGCCAGATGTGGCAACCCCTGCTCAAAGAATCAGTTCTCAGCCAGTTACCAACCCCCCTATTTGCTTTCAGCGGGAGAGGACATACTCTGTGGGGGAAACCCCTCTATCTAGTTGTCAGACCATTATGACTAACAATCATGTGTATTTGGTGATGGACAATCCCATAGTGAGTTCTGTATGAGCCCATTCTAATCTAAGGGTTATTAATGCTCTCACTGGTCCTAAAACACATCCTGACCAGTGCGGATTACAGTATTATGACCAGAATGGGCTACCAATACATGGACAATATAGAATGGAGAAACATACAAATGGTTCAGGTTATGACTATGTTGACAACTATGTATATCCCTATTTAGAATATTATCACCCGTGGTTAAGGGATATTTGGCCTGGGACTGAAGTTTTGCTTACAGAACCTAAAGATTATAAAATTTGGCCTGATGGACTCCTTGCATTGGTGGACCATTACTTTGTGCGTGGAACCCTAGCTTATGTTCGGTTGCCTGCTGATTGGTCCGACAACTGCTACATAGCTACCCTTGACCTGCCATGGAAATTTGTCCCTTATGAGAATTTGCTTGGGGTGTCCCCTAGCCATTATTGCAGAGCTGCGAATGACCACAGTGCAGATATAAGTGTAGCATGTAAGCTGCTAGATGATACTACTATGCTTACTCAAAAAGAAGTAAACACCTTTACTGGAACAGTTTGTATCAGTACCTTTGGTTCCATACGTCCTACAGCACATTATGGTGAACAAATATTATGAATACACATCTTGATAGAAGTAACAGCTCAGGATTTGACTGATGCCCTCACAGTCATGCAAGGCACTGTTGAAAAACTAACCGCTTACACCACTCAAAACCATATGGCCTTGGTTTATTTATTAGCCAAGGAAGGCGGAGTTTGTAGTGTCGTCCACGAGCACTGCTGTACGTTCGTTGACTCCCAGAGAAAGGTGGTAACTAATATCCTAGATCAGGTAAGAAAGGAAACCCATTTTTCCAAAGATAATATTGAAGGTACTTCTCATTCCGTATGGCCCTGGTTTGAAAATATGTGGGGTGGCCAATCAGGTCCCTTAAAGGCCTTACTGACGGGCCTTTTCAGCTTTCAAGTAGCCCTCCTGCTTCTAGGGATAGGCCTTGCCTGTTTTATGAAATGTTGTACTTCATATATGGCTAAGACCACAAACACTATTGAAGTCCTTAGGCTATGAAGTGTTCCCAGTTCTAGGGATTTACTCTGAGAATTGCCTTTTTATGTAGAATGTGGTTCTGAGCAGAACCAAAGGGAGGACTGTGAGAAAGGAAGGACTGACCAAGGCCCCAGAACAAGGTTAGAGACTATAGCAGAGACTGATAGCTTTTGTGTGATAAGGCAACTTACACTAATATAAATCATCCTGTCTATGGCAACCTTGATTTGGCCATGGATAGTGACGACCCTATTTATGGTACTCTTGAGATAGATACAGACAGTGATGCAAGCACAGATAATGACGAAGAAACAGGGCTGTGAAGGTGGCTATAGCTATATACCTTTACTCAGGTAAAAAAATATATGCTTATTGAAATGCTAGGCTGAACTGCAAAATATACATTTTTAGATAGAAAGCTTCTGTCTCTGTGAAAAATAGCTGACAGTTATTGCAAAAGAGATTAACTAACAAAGTTGTGTACATAGCTACTGTTACAAAGGGTAGCTTCTGCAAATTTTGGGGACCTTTTGTGCTACAACAGTTCCTCCTCTCTTCTTGTGATAAATGATAGGTCAAAATTTAGATAACAACTAATGTCAGCATTATTGCATGAACTTTCCGAGAATCAGAGACCTTAGGTCACATATAACTAGAAATCAAATAAAAGCTTGAGAAATCAGTAGAATTTAGAAAGAAATTATAGTGTAACTAATCAGCTCTTGTTTAATGAAAGAATTACAGCAACACCTACTGTCATTTGTTGATTATAATCATGGCCTTGTAACTTCTGCTTTTATATAACTTTTGCAAAGCATCAGCAGAAAAATTGATCCTATAAGCAGATTTTATTCCAGGCCTGTAATTTTGTAACATGAATATCATCCGATGTTAATCAAAAATTAACTATGTCAGCTGATACTTCTTAATAAAAGGCAGATCTCTGGCGGAAGATTTTCGAAGGTAGTTAGAGGAGGAGCCATGATTTGCACCCCCTGACGATCTTCCTTCTAGAGCTCTGGAATTAATATAATTGATTTTCTGTGTATGTGTCTTGTTTTTTTCCTTCCTGTTAGAAGGGCCAGGTAAGACTAAGAATCCCAGGTTAAGGAGGGCCTGCCCCAAGACGGGCACAACACATGTATGACATATGTGTCCCTGGCCCTTACTCCATGTACTCTTTTCCCACTGTGTGCATGTGCGTACTTGCATGCAGCCATCAACACTGGCTGCCATAGTGTCCCAGTCATGCCATCGCTGCCAGGTACACTCACAGTGCCTGTGGTTGCTTCGCTGCTGGGTTGTGTGTTGGGGACATTGACAGGGCTGAGTACACAGGCCACCAGGGTATCTGTCTGTACATGGGCCTCTGTGCCCATCTGGCTCAACACAGGAGGACAGGGTGTGTCACACACCAATGTGCCAGCCCCTCTCAGCCCATGTAGCCTCTTGCCTGACCCACATGGCTGTGACACTGCCACTCCATCGGTAGTGGCATTGACAGATGCAGGTATGATCCACAATGTTGTCTGTGTCTTCACAGGTGCCCCTGCTGTAGCTCCACAGGCAGCAGTGCTTGATCTGCTGACAGTGTTCATGGAGAATGCCACGGGGGGAGCCAGGAGGCCCCGGACGATACCCCACTGCCATGCACCACTGCTGACACCGTACTGCAGCAGACATATGATGTCCCAGGCCCAGATGATCTGGAGTTTCATGTCCCCTCCCCATTGCCTCCACCAGTGTGCACTATTGACAAAAGTAATGTCCAGGAGGGGTGCATCCATAGGGGTGAACAGCATGACCTGCGGCAATGTGCTGAGTGTCTGCTTGCACACGACATTGCCCAGCAGGCACAGCCCGAGCAACAGCTGGAGCTGCTGCGACAGTCCATGATGATGCAGGAACGGCATGTCGTGGCCACAGAGAAGCTGACCGTGGCTATCAGCACCCTCCAGGCAACCATGGTAGAGATCCTGATGGAGCTGCGGCATGTCCCTTGCCAATCCATCCCTGAAACACCCTGTGCAAACTCCAGTGTGCCTCTCACGGGGTCTAGACAGGGGCATAGTGAGGCAACTCCCACAGCTGCACCACCATGGAGTGGAGGAGTAGCCTAGTGGTTGGGGCAAGGTACTTCAGGCCGGAAGGTCGGGGGTTCAAATCCCACTAGAGGGGGTTCAAATCCCACTAGAGGACAGCAACCTTGGGCCAGAAGGACTGGGGTTTCTAGTCCCACTGGTGCTCCTTGTGGTCTTGGGCAAACCACTTAACCCTCCATAGCCCATGTTCCCTGTAAAATAGTTATCTCCAAGTTATAATGCCCTGTTCAATGTAATTTCAGTTTGTTCAATGTAAACCGCACTGATGCAGAATAGCGCGGTATATAAGAGAAAGTAAATAAATAAATAAATCCTCAGCAGCAGTTGCACCTGTGCCTCCACAACCAGGCACCAGTGGTGTCACAACGCAGGTCAAAGCATGTACCTGCACCACTGTTGGTCCACCCACCACACAGACATCACCTTTTCTTGGACCAGTTTCAAGGGGCACAGGTCCCCAGATGGTGCTTCCTCAATTCCATGAGGGTGTCATGGAGTCAGGGAGCATGAACTGGAACACCTTAGGCTCTGAGGAAATACTACCATGCACACCTGTGACCACGGGGACCAAGACACAGGTGCATGTGCCCTCAGGGAAGAGAATGGGCAAGGGCCAGGCATGGGGGAGAGGACACAGGGATTGGGGGTACAGAATTCTTGGTGTGTGGGCTTGAGTCCCAAGGGGGTGAACAGGCAGGATGGTTTTGTGCAGGGATGTGTGGGGTGGGTGTCAGTCACATTCCAGGGCTGTCTATATGAAATTGTGCCATGTGGGTGGGCATGGATGGTTGGGGGGATCCAAGGGGTGGCACTGCCTCATAGTTCTGGCATTGGGTGTGTGCTGGGGTCACACCATTCTGCATGACATGGATGCCTATGTTCATGTGTTGCTACGTGACTCACACATGAATATATCCACAACATCCACACACTGTCTAGCCCAGGAGCCTGGTGTGTGGGGCATCAGTCTGCTGGCCAGTGCCCCTCTGTGACTCCTCAGGTGGACACTGCAGGGGGAATTTGTCAGCATCAATACATGCATGGGGTACCTGTCCATGCTGTGCCTGTTGTCACTTTTGTCACGTCCTCCTCTCATCGATATCTGCTTAGGGACACATCCACTACCATAAGATTTGGTACTTACCCTGGTGCACCCTCCACAACTGATCCTTCCAGGGTATTGGGAGGCCCTTTACCTGATCGCTGCATGCACCGCAGGGTGGTGGGACTACTGCCTATCATGGACAGATAGATGGGTGTTGTGGTGCCTTGTCCAGCATCCAGTCCCTTACTTCTTGCTACTGGCATTTCCATGGGCCTATGGTGTTGGGGCAGGTCAGCCATGTGCTGTGTCAGGCCATTCTCCCATACTAGCTCTTTGCAGTCGCAGCTCTCATTCACCATGACCATGCACTGGTTACACGCAGTGGGCCATTGATGGGTTCAGGACACAGACACTACATATCTTACACCTGCAAATCTGTCAGTCCACCATGACACAATGTGGATGGTGCATGGTAGGGTTCCCTCCTACTACCCTCTACAGTGTTTATCCACATATAAGAACATAAGATATGCCATACTGGGTCAGACCAAGGTCCATCAAGCCCAGTATCCTGTTTCCAACAGTGGCCAATCTAAGTCATACGTACCTAGCAGTTTCCCCAAAAGACACAGGTTCCACAATGCTTGTACTGGGTGAAGCATTGATATCCTGGGTCCCTTCTTAATAATGGTTTATGGACCTTTCCTCTATGAACTTCTCCAAACCTTTTTTAAAGCCAGCTACACTAACAGCCTTTACTACATCCTCCGGTAACAAATTCCAGAGTTTGATTACATGTTGAGTGAAAAAATATTTTCTTTTATTAGTCTTAAATAGTTTACCCTGTATCTTCATTGCATATCCCCTAGTCTTTCTATATTCTGATAAGGTAAACAATCGATCTACGTTTACCCGTTCCACTCCGTTCATTAATTTATAGATTTCTATCATATCTCCCCTCAGCCGTCTCTTTTCCAGGTTAAAGAGCCCTAACCTTTTTAGCCTTTCTTCATAGGAGTATCCTTACATCCCCTTTACCATTTTGGTGGCTCTTCTCTGAACCTTTTCTAATAACGCTATATCCTTTTTAAGATACGGCGACCAGAATTGCACACAATATTCAAGATGCGGTCTCACCATGGAACGATATAGAGGCATTATAATATCTTTTGTTTTATTTTCCATTCCTTTCCTTATGATACCTATCATTCTATTTGCTCTCTTGGCCGCCACTGCACACTGGGCCGAGAGTTTTAACATGTTATCCACAATGACGCCTAAATCATTTTCCTGGGTGGTGGTTCCTAATGTGGAACCTTGCATCGTGTAACCACTTGCAATTTCCACAATCCTCTTGGGTTTTAACAACTTTAAATAGTTTTGTGTCATCTGCAAATTTGATAACCTCACTCGTTATTTCCCTTTCCAGGTAATTTATGAATATGTCAAAAAGCAGCGGACCTAGCACAGATCCCTGGGGTACACCACTATTCACCTTTCTCCTTTGGGAAAACTGGCCATTTAGCCCTACCCTCTGCTTTCTATCTTTTAACCAGTTCCTGATCCACAATAGTACACTGCCTCCTATCCCATGACTCTTTAGTTTTGCCAAAGGTCTCTGATGAGGGACCTTGTCAAAGACTTTCTGAAAGTCCAGATACACTATATCAACTGACTCACCTTTGTCCACCTGTTTATTCACATCTTCAAAAAAACATAACAGATTAGTAAGACAATCGGATCACCCCTGGAACCCTATTTAAAAATTGGCGTTACATTGGTGATCCTCCAATCTTCAGGTATTACAGATGATTTTAATGAAAATTCACAGATTACTAATACCAGGTCTGCAATCTCATATTTCAGTTCTTTCAACACCCTTGGATGTATACCATCTGGCCCAGGTGATTTGCTACTCTTCAGTTTATCTAATAGTTGTAATACATCTTCCCAATGTATCTATATTTCCTTTAATTCTTCCGCACCTTTAAATACCACTTCAGTCATGGGTAACATCCCTACATCTTCCTCAGTAAAGACTGAAGCAAAGAATTCATTCAGTCTCTCCGCTATTGCCTTGTCACCTCTTAGTGCCCCTTTAACCCCTCTATCATCTAATGGACCAACTGACTCTCTCACAGGTTTTTTGCTATGAATGTACTTGAAAAAGTCTTTATTTTGCGTTTTTGCTTCCGCAGCAAGCTTCTTCTCAAATTCTCCCTTTGCCTGCCTTATCATGCCTTGCATTTGACTTACAGTGTTTGTGCTGTTTCCAGGTTTCGTTGTTTGGTTCTTTTTTCCATTTCCTGAAAGATGCTTTTTTGGCAACAACAGCCTCTCTGACCTCACCTTTAAACCATGCTGGCAGTTTTTTGGACTACCTTCCACTTTTCTGAAAGCGTGGAATACAGCTATTCTGGGCTTCCAAGATAGTATTTTTCAACAACACCCAAGCTTGATGTAAGTCTTTAACCTTTGCAACTGCTCCTTTTAGTTTTTTCTTAACTATTTTCCTCATTTTATCATAGTCTCCTTTTCGAAAGTTAAAAGGTAGTACTGTGTATTTCCTTACTATCCCTCCTCCACTAATTAAATCAAATGCGATCATTTTATGATCACTATTGCCAAGTGACCCCAACACCCTTATCTCTTGCACTAGATCTGGTGTTCCACTAAGGACTAGGTCTAATATGGCTTCCCCTCTGGTCGGTTCATGAACCAGCTGCTCCAAGAAGCAGTCATTTATTTCATCTAGGAACATTTTCTCCCTAGCATGTCCTGCCGTGACACTGACCCAGTCAATACCAGGGTATCTTTTGTTATCTTCCTTGATTTCTTTGAGCATTTCATCATCCATTTTTTCATTCTGGCCAGGCGGCCGATAGTACACCCCCATCGCCTTCCCCTTTTTACATGGAATTTCAATCCATAGAGATTTTACAGCAAATTTTGTTTCCTGCAAAACTTTAATCCTTTCTGACTCAATGCCTTCTCTAACATAGAGCGCAACCCCTCCACCAATTTGATCAGCTCTTTCAGTACGATATAGTTTGTACCCAGGTATCACAGTGTCCTACTGGTTGTCCTCCTTCCACCATGTCTCTGATATTCCAATCATATCTAACCTCTCATTTAGTGCTATATATTCTAACTCTCCCATCTTATATTTTAGACTTCTAGCATTTGCATACAAGCATTTTAGAGACTGTATTTTATTCATATTAATCTGGCTATTGGTAGACATGGGTAATTTGGGATCTTTAAGCTCTGTCTGCTTCATACTCGAGGGCATTTGGGCTACTTTACTCTTTTTTGGAAACTCTCTGCTTTTGGTAGTATCCTTCAAGGATACATTCTTCCGAACCATCCGCTCTTGGGCGACTGTCGGCTTTCCCCTATTATCTAGTTTAAAAGCTAGTTTAATATAGCAGCCACATACTGCCACTCTGCATCTGGTTCACTGCAATCACACCTTGTACATCTCTCCAGCTGATTCACATATCCATGTCACAGCTCTGGTATGCAGGTTTCTCTCAAACCATGGCTGGGATTTTAGACATTGGGCATCCATCCACCACTGGCAGTTGTCATCTGCATATTTCAGGCCTACCCCTGGGGGATAATGTACTTGGTAACATGATCATGGTGGAACAATTCACAGTTGTGGGGCACAGCTAAATCTCTCTGCAATCTCTTTGTCCATTTATTTGTTATATATGTCATGTAAGCCTGGTAGCACATATCTTCACAGACATGTTTGGGGGGTTGTTTCAGAGGTGTGCTCATGTCACAGTAGCAGCAGTGACATGTGTGGACTGCCATTCACATAGGTTTTCTCTCTTCGCCATCACATTGCTGTCAGGCAGCATAAATTGTTAACATTCACCTGAGTGGGGGGTGTGGGTAGTCCAAGGGGAGTCTTGGACAGGCCCACGGTGTGGACATGGGTTCTGCTGTTTACATATCATGCTACGATTGTATTGCATGCACGTCAAGCCCAGGGAAATGTCTATAGCAGACACGGTGACCGTTTGCACACACCACCATATCCACGGGTGAGCATGTGCATGGAAACATGTTCTGCAAGGCTTGTGCAGGTGCTCTTCAGCAGCCTCAGCCCTCGGACACGGGGAATGGTTTAGAACGTCCAATGCATATCATATTCTAGGATGTTGGACGTTTCTAACTCTACATGTCTCCACGCTGTACCACTGATGCCATGCCCCTTGGGTGGAACGTGCATCTCCTAGGCTGGCCGTCACAGCCAGCAGTGTGTTGATGCACAGTGGACATTACTAACACTGTGCTATTGCAGACTGCATCAGCCTGCCCATGTCTCAGTCCCCCTCATGCCCTGTGGGGCACTGCCTAAGACCAGTGCACACATGTATGGGGTCGAAATTGCAAATATCAACATATATGCCGCAACATAACTACTATCACATGGTGTATCGCATTCCGGGGCAGTCCTGGTGATTTCCACCATAGTCAGCTGTACAGACCTGGGCATGCATTAGTGCTGTTTGCAATGTTGGGTGCCCCTATTATGGGGGGGAGGGGGCGGTGCTGATGCCACCGCCATCCATGTGTACCACTGCCGCGGTCCATCTGGGCCGGCTGCCCTAGGCAGTTGCCTAGTTTACCTAGTGGTTGGGCTGGCCCTGAATAGCAAGGCAAGCATATCCCCCATCTTCCCAATCCTTTGAAGAGTGTCAGCAGACAGGCAGCAAAACTGGCCACTGCAGAGCCTACCCCAAGCATATCATAAATCTTTGGAAGTATGCACTTTTAAAATTAATGATCATAGAAGGAAGAATGGAAGAAAGGTGAGAGCAGTACTGGCAGAATGGTGCAGAAATAGGTTGTTCCCAGAGTATGCTTATGAGCTCTTCTAGTGTTCCATCCCAGTTAAAAAGAGATGGCTTTAAAATGAGAGTAGAAAGAGTTATAGCTTTCAGTGCAACTGTGAAAGAGAAGGTGCATTTTCCAGAGAGGGGCAAAGGCGATGACATAGTGCAGAATTAAGGGGTACAAGAGAAGCAGCAGGTGAATACAATGCAACATAGCAGCAAGCACAACGTATTTCTCTGCTGAAAAGTGTGTGGAGATGTCTTCACTGATACCAAATCTAAGGGATCCACATGAGTGGAATTTACATCTGAATCATCAGATATTGAAAGTGTACTGGTTGAAGAGGTTGTTCATTGCATGTTAAGTGTTGAGGAGGTAGAAAGTGATACTGGCAGTGCCAAGGCTAAGATCACTGTAGAGGGAGAGGGGGCAATAGAGACAGAAGGATGACATTGACCTTTCTTCCGCTCTTCCATCCCTAGCCACAGGTCCAGCAGCAGCAGCACCAAGAAAGTAGAGGGGAAATCTCATAAAACCTCACACATGTGGAGGCATTTTTGAGAACTTCAGGAGCTGTGGTATACAGAATGCAATTATTGTAAGAAATACATTAGTAGAGGGAAGCTGATGGGTCATCTTATGAACAGTGGCATGCCTCATCATTTGTCAAAACAACACCCTTTCCAGTTCAGTAAAAGGTGAGCAGTGATTCTAAGCAGAGGACTTGATCCAGGAGTTGAAATAGCAGGGGTGGGAAAGGAAAAGAAAAAACAAAATCCCCTAGCCAAGCGGAGCCCCAACTCTTTTCCACTAGTCAGATGGCATGCCAGCAGGTCCTGCAGGCATTGCATCAAGCCATCGTGGAAGACATGAGGTGATATTCAGCAACAATGTCACGGGGCAGGTGGCAGGTAGAAACATAGAAACATAGAAATATGACGACAGAAAAAGACCACATGGCCTATCTAGTCTGACCTTTCATATCAACAACTACAACAGTCCCCTTTTTACCTTTAGAGATCCTCTGTGTTTGTCCCATGCTTTTTTGAATTCAGTTACTGTCCTCATCTCTACCACCTCCACTGGGAGACTATTCCACATATCCACCACTCTTTCCATAAAGAAATATTTCTGCATATAACTCCTGAATCTATCTCCCTTCACCCTCATCCCATGTCCTCTCGTAGCAGAACTTGCTTTCAATTGAAAGAGGCTCTGTCCCTGAACATTTATGCCACGGAGGTATTTGAACATCTCAATCATATCACCTCTATCCTGCCTTTCCTCTAAGGTGTACATATTAAGATCCTTAAGTCTGTCCTCATAAGCTTTATAATGAAGACCACTAATCATTTTAGTAGCCACCTTCTGCACCGACTCCATCCTGTTCACATCCTTTTGAAGGTGGGTCTCCAGAATTGCACACTATACTCCAAATGAGGTCGCACCAAAGACTTATACAGAGGCATTATCACCTCCTTTTTTCTGCTAGCCATTCCTCTCCGTATGCACCCCAGCATCCTTCTAGCTTTTGCCGTCGTCTTTTCTACCTGTTTGGCTACCTTAAGGTCATCAGACACAACTACACCTAGGTCCCGCTCTTCTTCAGTGGACAAAAGTACTTCACCCCCTATACTATATTGCTCCCTTGGATTTCTGCAGCCCAAATGCATGACCTTACATTTTTTAACATTAAATCCCAGCTGCCAAATTCTAGATCATTCTTCAAGCTTAGCTAGATTCCTCCTCATCTTATCTACACCTTCCTGGGTGTCTGCTCTATTGCAGATTTTGGTATCATCCTTAAAGAGGCAAAACTTACCCGACAGCCCTTCCACTATATCACTAACAAAAATGTTAAAAAGAATCGGACCAAGGACAGATCCCTGGGGCACACCACTGGTAACATCCTTCTCCTCAGAGTGAGCTCCATTTACCTGTACTCTTTTTCGCCTCCCACCCAACCAATTTCCAACCCAAGCAGTAACTTTAGGGTCCATCCCTAGGGTGCTCAGTTTATTTATAAGTCACCTGTGAGGAACAGTGTCAAAGGCTTTACTGAAATCTAAATACACCACATCTAGGGCTCTCCCTTGGTCCAACTCCCTGGTCACCCAGTCAAAGAAATCAATCAGATTTGTCTGAAAAGACCTGCCTCTGGTGAATCCATGCTGCCTCGGATCCTGTAATCTGCTGGACTCCAGAAACCTCACTATTTTCTCTTTCAGCAGCGTTTCCAATAATTTACTCACCACCGAAGTTAAACTAACCGGCCTGTAGTTTTCAACCATATCCTTACTTCCGCTTTTGTGTAAAGGCACCACATGAGCCTCTCTCCAGTCCTTTGGCACCACTCGGACTGAACAGACTTTGGGGGGGAGGGGGGAGGGGAAGGGAGAGGGGGGAAAGGGGGGAGGGGGAGTGTTTGGAACCATAGGCAGATTATGTACCACCACCCAACCCACCCTCTATGGCTCAAGGTGGGAAACAGGATCTCCCACCAACAGATCTACATTCTACCTCCCTGCAATGGTGGCAGTAGAGGGGGGAACCATCAACCCCAGTCCTGCTGGGAAACAGACTCCCTACAGGGCAGTCAATGCAGATCTGCACACATCCATAAGGCAAGGCAGACAGTAGGCCTGGACATGCTCAGCTGCCCCCCACCACTATCTGACATTCTCCAGCAGCAAGCCTCCAGCCACTGCACCCTGCAAGGTGTTCCAGTCAGACACATACTAACTGCAGACAGTCTGCTAGCTAGTCTATAGTGCATGTTCCTGGAGGAGATGCATGTACCCAGAACTGGGATGTCAGCATACACGCCAAACAGATAAGTCAGTGATTGGGCCCCAAAAAGAAATCCATAAATATCACATAAGAGAAATAATAGACAGCACTATGGGGGAACCTAGCCATGCCGTGGTCACTGCTCAGTCAGGGTGAGAGTGACCTCCCAGCAGGACATGCTGTGGCCACCCTGTCCATGCAGGTGTTTGTCGGGCACCACAATGTCCGAGCCATTGCCCTATGCCCTGTGCAGATGCATCCTGGCCAGGCCATCCTGTCTGGGGTATACCCATGGTACCTTGCTCCTCATTATGCACCTTTGCAGGCTTACACTGGCAACAGTGTGGGCTGAGGAAGGTGTTGGCAGACACCACACACTGGATAGACAAACACACGCTCCCACACCTATGCCAGCATTGTGAAAATATAGAGGCTCTTGGCAGCCCTGGCCACCGCACCAGTCCTGGGCACAGTGCAGGCATGGCTATGGTACGCAATACTGTTGGGGTCACTCCCCAGGGTGCTAAACACTGTCAGACACCAGACCAGAAGCACACTCCACAGACATCAGAAAGGTTGCTATGATGCAGCTCAATCAGCACATTGTGCTTAACTTAGGAATTGCTATCTGCCAGTAATCATAGCAACCTTTTGATAGGTGTGTACCGTATTCCCAGGTTTAGGGTGGCATTGCTAAGGTATGCAAGTGCTAGTATTGGGAGATGCACGCAGGGCCCAACATCCTGCCTGTCCAGGAGGCTTTGGATAATGGAGCCTATGGGTGCGGGTGTGTCTGCCCCTGTTGGCCGCTGCTCTAGGGCAGAGGTTCCCAACTCCAGTCCTGGTGGGCCAAACACTGTTCGGGTTTTCATGCTGTCCCTAATGAATATGCATGAGCTACATCTGCTTACCATGGGGGCGGTGCATAGACATGCAGCACAGCAGTGTTTATTAGAGGCAGCATGGAACCTGAATAGTGTTTGGCCCTCCAGGACTGCATTTGGGAGACTCTGCTCTAGGTAATGCGCATGTTTATGGTGTCTGTGCTCTCTAGGGTAAAATGTAGGCATATTGGGCATGTTTCTGTTATCTGCAATAAAGGTTCTGTCTGTATTAGCACGTTTTAGTAGTGGGTAAAATATGGGGACTGGGTTGGCAGGAGCCACAGCTGGGACTATGAACCTGTGACCTTCTGCTCCTGTACACACTGGCTGTTTTCACTGCACCACTGTGTTGCCACAGAGACTGTCCATTCCCTGGAGATATCATGACTGTTTGTCAGACAGAGCCTGTCTGTTGCAGCGCACGGCACCCACCTAAACAGGGCTACGCCATGGTCTGCTCTGGGCAGCTGCCACTGCCTCCTCCACCACCAGTACCCCTCTGCCACCATGCTGACATGCCCTTCTGCTGGTGGTGCTGGTGGTGCGCAGTCTTGGGCCATCCAGTGTGCGGGTAGGCGGCTGCCTATGGTGCGGGTTCTGGGGTAGGGGTGCCTGCATAGCTGTCCACGCTTCCCCCCAGCACCACCTGCCAATGTTCTGTGCCATTGGGGGTACCTACTGGGTACTATCCCCTGTGACACTGTGGGAAGCACACTCGTGTCCAGTTGCTGTCTGGCTGCTCTACTGTTTCAGCATTCCTATGGGCCAGCTAGGCATCACCCTAGTCCGCACTGTGGCCCAGCTGCACCACAGCATGTGCCGCCTGCCGCCCTCTGTGTCCCCTTTTCCAGCATCTGTCCAGTTGCCCGTTCCGACATGCCCGCCCTGCTGTTGTGGGACATGTGCATGCCATAGGAAACCTGTCCAATGGAGAGGAAAATCCTGCTCAGCGCAATTTCACTGTGGGCTCATTCACCTTGTATGGGGACGGAGCATAGACCCTTCCAAAATTTGTATCTTTTTTTTGGAGCTTTCTTGGGAGTGTTTTTTTATGTTTCCCATTAATATCACTATTGCCCATCTTGGTTTTTTTGTTTTTACATTTTCTTCTGTTCATTTTCACTGTTTATTTGCCCTTTTGTTCCGTGCACATGTATCACACATCACTTTTTTTAGGTTTCCCTGGTTTTGCTGTACATTGCTGACGGAAATGGTTTCTTTTCCCTTTAAATCAGTTCTAACGCCAGGGTTTCACTGGCGTTAATTTTCAGCCTCCGATTTCACAGCTTTAGTGTGCAGGGAGCCTCTCCCCTCCCACTCTCCGCCCATTGACCCTCTCTCTCCGCCCCTGGGGAGCCTTCCTCCGCCCTCCGGGAGCCTTTCTCCGCCTTCAGCGCTCATTTGCACCGCTGCGCGCGTTAACGCGTGATAAGGCACCTTATCGCCCAGTAAAGCACCACTATCGCGCGATAAGGTGCCTTATCGTGCGATAACTTGGGAGAGCGCATGTTAAGATGGTTTAGTAAACATACCCCTAAGTTTGAGGGGAAGGTTGAATCCTCGACCACTCAAATTTCTAAATGTGAAAGTCATTGTAATTCCCTACAGGCAACTTATGCTTCTAGCATTAAAGATAGTTTGTCTATTTATCATAAATTGGAACTATATGAAAATTTATTTAGGGAAAAGAATGGTTTTTTTCTAAGTTTTCCTATATGTCGATTACTTTCACCTGAGATATTGTTACGGAAATACCTTCGGGAGGTTCTGGTGGGGCTGACTCTATGGAGTTTTCCAAATTATTTTACTTAACTGGTAGGAGAGTTTCCTCTGAGTCTCCAGAGGGGTTTGATGTGCTACAAGCATCTCCTGATATTAATTTGACTAGCTTTCTTGAAGACTTGCAAGACTCCATAACTGCTAGGGCAACTTTATTAGTTACTTTTGTATCAGAACAGGATAAATTATTTGTTTTCAAAGCTTACTTTAAAAATAAGAATGCCCTATTTTGTGGGGCAAAGATGCAGTTCTTTCCGGATGTCTCCACGGTCACACAACTCCAGAGAAGGGCCTTTTTGGCCCTGAAACCAAGAGTGTTGGCAACCTTGTTTGTCCATTATCCTTGTAAGTGTGTTATTACTTTGCAAGGTGTTAGATTTATTTTTGTGGATTCTTCTCAGCTGGAGGCGTTTTCGACTACTAGGGAAACACAAGATGTCCGTGGGTGAGGTAAAAAGGGAGTGATGTAAATTGATGGCTGCATGTTTTGAGCAATGCTTAATTTTCTTTGTATTATTAATTTTGTTTGTTATTTCTCCCTAGTATGTGGGCTTAGTAATGTGGTGGTGGTATTACTTGGCATGTTGATGCTATTACTATATTCATTATGTGTTAAACTGCTATTAAGTTTCTTGTATACTTGTTTGTAAAGTATTTGAATTATAAAGTTAGTAAAAAAAAATACTGCAGCTAGCGAGTAACTGCAGAGACCCTATATGACAAGAAGAGAGTAGAACAGCTGACACTGAATATCTACCATAAGGAGGGAGAAAGAGAAATGCCAGAGAGGCCTGAAGGTGACATGAGGCGTGTGAGTCATTTGAATTTTTTTTTGTTCCTATGCAACTCTTTATTTGGACTGTATGTTAATTCCTTTTGATTTCTTTACTGCTACATATATATATATATATTTGTTCATTTGAGGAGCACTCAATTAAGGATATTGTTTCATAAAGAAAACCAGCCAAGGACATCAGAATGTATTTTACATGCTTCACCCTTATGTTACAGGTTAGGCCTTACTCTAGCCTTTTATGTCTGTGAGCTGAGAGGAAGTGTTTTTTTAAAGGCACAAGCCAATAGAGATACTTTCTTTGTTCTGTAGCGCCTCTGGGGCATCCCTCACCCCAAGCAAGCAGTGGAAGACTAGCTACGCAAGTTAGTCAGAAGTCCTCATACACATGGGGCCATTTTCATTAGTTTTGTTTATTTTTTCCTCTCATCTCAAAATCTTCTGGAATTTTTCAGTTCTATTATGTCAAAAGAAAAAAGCATGATGGCAAATCCCAAAAAGCTCATCAGAAAGGCTGTTATGTTTGTAGAGTCACCTAGCCGCCATAATAGGCAATGCCATCAGACAAGGTGCTGATATTGAAAATAATTGACTCACACAGTCAGAACTTAAGTGGTGAATGAAAAGTCCTTTTTATTAGTACTAATCTTCTTTCATTGGCTTACTCATAATATAACTAGTTAAAGTATAGCTTTAGCTTTTCTTAGTAACCTCTTTGGTATGAGCATCCATCCATTTACATAATACAAGCAGAACAAAGGAAACTAGATAGTCCTATCACCCTTTGAGCAAAAACATGTTTCACTAAACCAAAAAGAGGAAAGTGAAGTATAACTATTAAGAAAACAAATAAATACATTAAAAATAGTTTGATGTACATTTTAACAGCATACCTGTTTGCAGCAAATATGGTAAGGTTTACCATTTAACAAAAAGTAATTCTTTTCATATATACCCTTTACCATAAATATGCTCTTTCAAAGTACAATGATACTCATGTAGAACAAGCATAATTCTTGTTACAATGATACTCATGTAGAACAAGCATAATTCTTGCTTTCTAGCATTTCATCAACCATGCAATTTCACGTCTGCAAGCTTATCATGAACTGTACTTAACATAACTTGCCCATCCTATTATGGGATAGTTACCTGACTTTTCTCACTCAAGATAATGTCGCTTCTGCACATGGAACTGATGAACTTTACCCATGCTAAACTGAATAGCAAATTTATTTGGAAGATCTCAACAAATGGAGGGAAAGATCTACATTCTTTAGGTAGCATCTAAAACAGATACGTGTTCCTACTCTGCCAATTGGTTTCTTTTATTGTTTACATTATACTGGACTCCATTTCAGACAGAGTTCATGATATGCCCCAGGGCATAGAAAGTAATTTGATTTCTTTGATTGTTCAGTAGAGTTAGAAGTAGGTTGACAGTGGGTCTCATTTAGTCATATCAGGCTGATCCAGTTGTTGGCTAACCTCATTGCATGCATGGACTGTTATTCCTGACTGTACTAAGAAAGGCAAGATTGTGAGTCAGTATACATTATAGGGCAAAACTAAGACTGAATTGAGTTATATGATTAGAAAAGATAGTAAGTTCACAGTATTTCTTTGATGTACAAACTATTTCCTTTCTTAGCACAGCAGTTACCTACATACATTCCATTTACAAGATTTAAGGAATTTCTAATTTATCTATTCTAACCAAAAAATGATTGTTTCTAAAGTCTCTCTAGCCCAACATTCATCTATAGCTTTTCCATCAAGGTACTGTGTAATATCACTTGCAATGCCTCATGGATGTTTAAGCCTCTAAAATAACTTTTCATTGTTCTTTTCATTGTAAAATGTTACTCAACATATAAGACATTTAAACATCACAATACCTGAAAAACTCAAAACAAGGTAAGTTTTTTTATTTTCGCTTTTTCTTATGGCGAAGGAGTTGTAGTTTGTGAGACCTTTCCCTTAAACAATCACAATGCATTCATTAGTTGAAACCAAAAGTAGTTGAGCTGAGTGGGTTATATGTTCAGTATGACCAGCATTGGTGGTGAACTATGAATTTTTTTATGCAAAAGAGGACTTTGCAATTTGTTTTATTATGTATGAAATGCCTAGGAATGGCTGTGCTGTTCTCCATCTTCATTGCTTTGATCTGTTTTGCTTGCATAAGTCTTTAATGCACGTAGGACTGAAAGCTGTGTAAAACATACAGGAGTGTCGTGATGAAGGCAAAAATCTGAAATGATGAAAAGAGTAAAACATTAAAAAACGAACGCTAAAATAATGATCTGTGCTGTAGCAATAGTCCTCGAAATACTGCAGTTGGTTCTCCAGGGGTTTGATTCAAACTTCGGGGTATGTTCACTAAACGGTGCTAACAATTAACCCGGGCTATTTGCAACTAGGTCTCATTGAATAACATGGGACCTAGTTGCAGATAGCCTGGGTTAACTTTCTCTGGTTTAATAATCATACCCCTTTGAGTCTATTCATGTTATCTGACCAGTGTTCACCCCCACAGATGAGAAATGCTTTATGTATTCACAGAAAAATTCCTTCAAACCTTTTGCAAATACTCTATAAAAGGGGTGCGAAAATCTGATATTGATGCTTTGCCCTCACCTTGGACCAGTTCTTCCAAGAGAACCGCAGTATAGTGAATGTGCATTCCTTTAAGGCAATGCAAACATCTGGATCCTGGAGGGATGAATTATAGACTTTGGGGCATGTTTATTAAAGGATTTTACAAGCATTAATGGACTTAATGTTTATGTTAAGTGCCCAAAGTACTTTTATTTCTATGGGCTCAGTGGCGTTTAACCCACGCTGATTATGTTAACACGCGTTAACCTTTAGTAAACATGCCCAGATAGAAAAAAAAAGGAAGCAACCTAACAAAGGATTTATGACGACTCAAATTATCATGTTTTCACTGAGAGTTACAAGAAAATACATACTGAATACAATGTGATGAATATATGTGTAATATTCTTTCATTTCAGTTATTTTCAATCACTTTGCTTATAGGGGCACATTTTCAAAGGCTTAGGAAGAAGGGCTAGTCTTCAACTCCATGAAACATTCATTCATGGCATCCAAAAACGTTACCTCCATAGCATACCCTGGTCAGACATTTACCCAATCAATATTAGCATAATTGAAATCTCCCACTATTATTCTGTACCAAATTTGTTAGCCTTCCTAATTTCTGTTAGCATTTCACTGTCTGTCTCTTCACCCTATCCAGGTAGATGGTAGTCTACTCTCATCAGACGTATATTTCTTATCATACATGGAATTTCTATCCAATTTCATTCCTGCAGAACTTTTATCCTATTTGAATATATGCCATCCTTAACATATGGTATCACCCCCTCCACCAGTTTGATCCACTCTGACATTTTGATATAATTTTATAGCTTGGTATAATAGTGTCCCATTTGTTCTCTTCCTTCCATCAGGTCTCTGAGATGCCTATAATTAATGCCTTACTCATCATTTACTGACATGTGGAGCACAGTTCAGAGAGGGGGATGTCCGGGCCATCCAGATGTCCCCGAGGAAGAAAGGCCAGTTAGGATCTGATTCTGGACCACAGGAACAAAATGTTCCCATGGTGCACAGAATTAGGCCTGTGAACGGCCTGGTGTGTCCCTTCTGCTTGGGGGAACATCTTCACTGCAGGCGCCCCCTTCTTCCCCACTGCCTGACCCATGGCTGGCCTTCCAGGGCCTGGATCGGGTGGCGGAGACCCCACCCCGTACCCAGCCCCAGCCCCGGGAGGGATCCCCAGGCCCAATCGCCGGGTCGGTGCTGTTTATTCCACCTTTGAGGTGGAAAAAGCAGCATGTCCCCTTTGATCCGGCAGGACGTACAGGGCCTGACCTGAATCAGCCTTGTATGTCCTGCCAGGCTGGCCCGCCCCCTGCTGACTCTCCCCGTCCTGCTGCTCAGTCCCGCTGGGATGTGCAGCCCTGCAACCCGCATCGCAGAATCGAGCCCTTAGTGTAACTCTTCCATCTTATTTTTACACTTCTGGCATTCACATAAAGACAATATAGTGTGTGCAGTTTTTTATTTGTATTTACAACCATGCGTAACAGTTCATGGGAGAAATTTAGAATCATTTAATCTTTGTCCTTTCTTTAAATACTCCTAGGATACTTCAGTTTTTATCATAACCTCTCTATCAGAATAGTTTAACTTTCACGTTCTTCCAGTATCTCTTGAAGATAACTCACTCCTGAGCAACTGTTGGCTTTCTCCTAAGTTCTGGTTTAAAAGATGCTCTTTATTATTTTTAAAGGTTAGTATCGTTACCCGTCAGGTTTTTTCTTCTCAGGTTTTGTTTAAATGATAAATGATTGATGGGTCTTCCTTTGGTGTAGTGGGCTATAATAGGGGCAGAAATGGCTTAGCATTTTCCTATCTATTTTCAAATTTCTTTTTAATAATATTGATGTATCAGTGTTGTTTTTTCCTTTCTGTACCCTAATTTCTATACAGGTGTGTTGATGCTTGGATTTATTGTAAAATGATAAAGATTAAATAAATAAATAAATAAATAAAAAATAAAAAGGTTAGTATCAGCAGCCTGGTTCCATTCTGGTTAAGAAAGAGTCCATTCTTTCAGAATAGGTTTCCATAACATAAGAGCATAAGAAATGGCATACTGGGTCAGACCAAGGTCCATCAAGTCCAGTATCCTGTTTCCAACAGTGGCCAATCCATGTCACAAGTATCTGGCAAAAAGGTATACAGGTTCCACAATGCTTGCCCCAGGGTAAGCAGTGGATTTCCCAGGTCCTCTTTAATAATGGTTTATGGACCTCTCCTTCAGGAATTTGTCCAAACCTTTTTTAAACCCAGCTAGACTAACAGCTTTTACTACATCCTCCAGTAACGAATTACACATTGCGTGAAAAAATATTTTCTCTTATTAGTCTTAAATGGGTTACACTGTAGCTTAATTACATGTTCCCTGGTGTAAACAACCGATCTATGTTAACCCGTTCCACTCCATTCATTAATTTATAGACCTCTATCATACCTCCTCTCAGCCTTCTTTTTTCCAGGTTGAAGAGCCCTAACCTTTTTAGCCTCTCTTCACAGGGGTATCCTTCCATCCCCTTTACCATTTTGGTGGCTCTTCTCTTTTCTAATAACGCTATATCCTTTTTAAGATACGGCGACCAGAATTGCACGCAATATTCAAAGCATTTAGCAAGGAAGACTTCCTAACCCAAACCCTGCCTAACCTACACACAAACTCCAACAATCTTGATGACCTGATCCACAACTGGAATACCACAATCTCCTCAGCAGCCAGCACAACTAGAAACAACACCAATACCAGACCCATCTCCTCAAAAGCCCGATGGTTCACCCCCAGCCTCCGAAAACTGAAAACCAGACTTAGAAGAACCGAAAGGAAATGGAGAAAAACCAAAAGCGACAGAGACAAAGCAAAATACCTCTACGAACTCAATGCGTACCATTCAGAAACTGACAATGCCAAAAAAACCTACCACACCAAAATCATCACAACAGCCATAAACAAACCTCGAGAGCTCTTCCAAATTGTCAAAAAACTAACAAGGACACCCAGTAGCTCCGACCAACTGCCAGATATCCCCCTGACCTTCTAGCCCAACAATACAAACAGCTTCAACAACCACAAAGCCCACATCACTATGCTGAAACAACCAAGGCAAATTCATACCCCATCCTGAACAGAGAGTGGAATACATTCGACACAACCTCAAAAGAAGAAATATCTTCCACCATCTCCTGCTTGAATTCCACCACCTCCCCGCTGGATCCCTGTCCTACCGAATGGATAAAGAAAACCAAAGAAGAACTCAGTGCACCACTAACCCACATCGTAAACAAATCCTTTACCCAAGGACACATGCCAGACGCCCTCAAGACCACAATCATTCGACCAACCCTAAAAAAGCACAACCTAGATCCCCTAGACCCCACCTCCTACAGACCAGTAGCGAGCCTCCCACTCACTGCAAAGATAATCGAGAAGATAGTACAACGTCAGCTTCAAGAACACCTAGACGTCAACAACATACTGGACCCGCAGCAACATGGATTCCGACCATTACATGGGGTCGAGACCCTCATGACTACGCTGATGAACACCCTCATCATAGGAACCCAAGAGAAACACTCAGGATACATCCTAATTTTCCTGGATATATCAGCGGCCTTCGACACCATCTCCCATAACACCCTTATCCACAGACTCCAAACAATTGGGATCAAAGATACTGTACTCCAATGGTTCAGGTCCTATCTAACCAACCGACAACAACTGATCCGCACCAAAACCTCAACATCACCCCCTTCCAGCAACATCAAGGAGTACCTCAGGGATCCACATTATCAGCCATGCTTTTCAACATCTACCTCCGTCCACTCTGTTCAGTCATACGCACTCACAATGTCAACTTCCACATATACGCCGACAATATAATGCTCTACGCCCCAATTACAACCACGGACCCAACAAACGACCATCTATCAACC
The DNA here is from genome assembly GCA_033557465.1 of Ichthyophis bannanicus. Lineage (NCBI taxonomy): Eukaryota > Metazoa > Chordata > Amphibia > Gymnophiona > Ichthyophiidae > Ichthyophis > Ichthyophis bannanicus. The sequence continues at coordinate 126,210,273 of CM066033.1, read as the reverse complement.
TGCTTCACCGACGTATCCAACTGGCTATAAGAGAACAACCTATCCATTAACATAAAGAAGACCGAAGCTCTTATAGTGACAAAAGACCCAGACTTCAAACCACCCACTCACCTCACCATGGGAACCACGCAAATCCAAATACAACCACACATAAGATATCTCGGCATTATCATTGACCAAGCCCTAACCCTTAAACAGCAAATCAACAAGACCACTCGAACTGTATTCCACAAGGCAAAAATGGTACAACGTCTCCGACCTCTCCTCGAACCACAGGATTTCAGGACAGTAATGCAAGCTCTGACACTCCCTCATCTGGACTACTGCAACATAATCTACCATGGCCTACCTGCCACACAAACCAATCCCCTCCGAACTGCCCTAAACACCACGGCGAGAATAATTCACAATGCAAAGAAACGGGACCACATCACCCCAATTCTGAGAGACCTTCATATTCTCCCCATCGAAGCAAGAATCAAGTACAAAGCTCTTCTACTCACCCACAAAACCATCCACCAAACACAGGGCACCCCACTCCGCACCCTACTGCCTCACCCAACCCACAGCAGAACAACCAGACAATCCTCCAACAGCTCTATTGCCGTCCCCCACAAAAGGACCAAGGCAACACAACGGACCTGCAACAGAGCCTTTGAACTCTATGCCCCATCCCTCTGGAACTCTCTACCAAGCCACATCAGGAACAACAGTGATCTCCCATCATTCAAAAAGCAGCTAAAAACTGTCCTATTCCAAGAACATCTCTGAATAGGAATCCCCCCTATTTCTCTTCAAGAACTCCAGACCAGTAACTGTGCTATCCTGTCAGTCTCTATGTTCATCCCAAAATCATCAATGTTGAACCCCTGGTGATGGGCCCCCCCCACTATTCATCCCCCCCCCCCCCTGTTATATGTCCCACCGCTTTGACCCGGTGAAAAGCGGGATATAAATACAGTTAAATAAATAAATAAATAAATAGTTGCTGGCACTTAGACTGGAGGTAGCCAAAAACAGCACGTCTGTGTATAATCTCCATTATGTACACATGAAAGATACCATGATACTGCTCTTTTTCCGCACATGTAAGTTTGAGAAATCATATTTATTTATTTTTTTATTTAAAAATATTTTTATACCGCCTTCTAACAAAATCCAACAAATATTCACAGTAAAATCATGACAACAAACATTCACAGTAAAATCATGACAATAGATAATAACAATTATTACATTTCAGAAGGGTAAAAAACCAGCTGAAAAAATAGGACTTCAACAATTTCCTTAAACTCAATATATCATCAAGTAGATGAAGGTTAGCAGGTAGTTGATTCCAGAAGCTTGGTGCAAAATACTTAAAAGCTCGAGCAGAGGTAACTTGCAAACAACTAGAAGAAGAGGATTCTGCATGCTAATGAGAGTCGGCCAACTGGAAGAATACAACTACAACTAATCAGCAAGACATGTTGCTGAAAACCCAAACACATTTTCAACCATGACACATAATGCTTTAAAATAAATCCATTGACAGGTAGGCAGCCAATGAAGATCACGCAAGCAAGGAGTGATATGATCATAATGGGATTTACATAATAAGATCTGAGCAGCTGCATTCTGCACTAACTGAAGAGCATGAAAAGTAGAGTCGGGAAGGCCAACCAGCACAACACTGGCATAGTCCAATGTTGGAAATAGTATGGCCTGAAAGATCGTATGAAAATCATAGGCAGATAGAAAAGGACGAAGGTGCTTTAAAAGCCGAATTTGAAAAAATGAACATTGGACAACCTTCCTCAGAAGCGCACACATACTCAACCTTTGACTCCTAAATAAACCACTTCATTGCTCATTTCTACCCTATTGCCATTCAGCAGAACTGACTGTGGTGGCACAAATGTTGCATCACGTGACACAAACAACACCTCGATTTTCTTGTAATTAAATGTGTAACCCATGTTCCAAGAACCAATGCGTAACAGCACAAACACAGTCAAAAATCGCCAGGACTCAAAAGCCAGGACTTAACTGCGAAACCCTAATACAGTTTAGTAGACATTTATTTATTGATTGATTTGGCTGGATTTATCTACCACTTTTCACAGAGGTCAAAGTGGTTTACATGGAACCTTAACATTTCAAACAACATCTACATTAAACAATCAACTTTGTACAATATTGAAACAGAAATTGCTGTTACAAACTTTAGGCATGGTAAGTTGCCTGAACTATTTACATAGTACTTTTCAATGGGAGGAGGGGAGAGGGAGGGGTGGTTAAGATGGGGGTGGGTTCAAAGTGTAGGGTGAAGAGAAGGGTCTTGAGGAGTTTGTGGAAGGTGGAGAGATCTGTGGTGCTTCTTATGGGGTCGGGGATGGAGTTCCAGCAAGAGGGAGCATATAGTTCAAAGGATCTGGCGTAAGCCTGTTGAGTGCTTCTTATTCTTGCTTGAGGGGTGGTCAAGGTATTCAATGTGGAGGATCTTTGTGGTCTGTTTGCCTGTAGCGGAGTGATGAGGGATTGGAGGTGAGGGGATGGTTGGTGGTTGAGAGTTTTGTGTATTATTAGTAGAACTTTGTAGAGTATTCTGCTATGGAGTGGGAGTCAATGCAAATATTTGATGATGGAGGTGATGTGGTCATGTCTGGAGGTGCCTTGGATAGTGTGAGCTGTTATGTGGAGGGCTGTTTGTAGTATATTGAACCCGTAGTATATTGAGCTGCAGTAGTCGGCATGTGGTATAATGAGGGCCTGTAGGGTTGAGCGGAAGTCTGATGGGGCGAGGAGAGGGCGGAGGTGTTGGAGGGTCCAAGTTTTGTTGATTTAGTACATTTTTACACATATAAACTAGAACTCAGATGTGAAAGCACATCTCTAATGCAAATATGTAATCAGTGAACTTACTGAGGCAGCAGCGTCTAGATGGTATGTTACAGGCGACCAGTCAGTCACTCGGGACTGCTTTTCATACATTATTGTTGCATTGACTTGCAAGACAGCAGCACTCAAATAAAAGATTGCAGTGATTCCATGGTAAATAACATCCTGGAAAAAAGCAAAAAGAAAAGATGAAGTAAGATTACAAAGCAAAGAAACTGTTGAAAACATATCAGTGAGAGACAGGCTAATCAAAAATTTATGATCCATGATCTGCAAACTCTGAGTCTAGTGTCTTGATGTTCATTTTATTTTTATGTTCCTACAGTCTAATTATGATTTAAATCAAAGTAGTTTAATGGTTAGATCAGCGAGATGAGAGTCGGGGTTCAAATCACACTGCCACTTCTTGTGATCTTGGCCAAGTCACTTCATCCTCCATTACTTCAGATATGAACTTAGATCATAAGCCCTCTTATACAGGAAAATACCTACTGTATTTGAACATAACTTACAATGTATAGACTAGACTTAGCTCACTGGAAAGCTGTGATCTAAATCCAATATCTACATGTACAAAATTCAGAGAATTGGCTACTATTTGGATAAAAATAAACAATGAGAAAAATGTGAACCCCTTTACCGTGGCAAAAGTTGATTGCATCAAATGATGCCTTGATTGATGAAGCCGGTGCTGTTGCTTCCTCACCACTGGAGTCCGCCTCCACTATAGCTTATCTCCACCATTCATTGGGTTTGATTTATCAAGGGCTTTATTTCATTGTGTATCTCTATTAAAAACATTTCTTAATCCAGGGCCATCTCTACCACTAGGTGCACTAGGTATTTGCTTAGAGAGGCAGAATTTGGGGAGTGGCAAAGCGGTTCTGTCAAAACAGATAAGAAGCACTAATTCTACTGTCCGAGTGATATGGGACCTTTCAGGACAGGCCCAGGGGACATGGGATGAGGGTGAAGGGGGATAGATTCAGGAGTGATATGCAGAAATACTTCTTTACGGAAAGAGTGGTGGATCTGTGGAATAGTCTCCCAGTGGAGGTGGTAGAGATGAGGACAGTATCTGAATTCAAAGAAGCATGGGACAAACACAGAGGATCTCTAAAGGAAAAAAGTGGACTGTTGTAATGTTTGATATGGAAGGACAGACTAGATAGGCCATGTGGTCTTTTTCTGTTGTCATGTTTCTATGTTTCTAAGAGATAGAGCAGCTTTTAAACTAGAAACTGGTTCAGAGTTCAGAGAAAAGTATCTTGCAGAGATACTGGTCAAAATGCAAAAATTAGAACATCCCAGTAGAGCTGAAATAGCCCAGGAGTATTTAAATAATGAGGTTATAAATAAATTATTACAAATTGCACCCTCAACTGCTATGCAGATAGTAAACAGCAACAAAAAGCATTCTTTAAATCATCTGTATGCAAATGTGAGAGGTTGAAAAACATAAGATGAGAGAGTTAGAACGTATGGCAGTAAATGAAGAGTTAGAAATAATGGGGGTCATTCCAGAACACAAATAAGGGGTTTGTACATGCGACGGAGGCGTATATGTGCAAAAAATGTCCCCAACCATATTCTGAAGCACAGCTGAAATGCACGTCCATGGTGCTAGCATGGGGATCTCAGAACATGGGCGGGAGAGGGCAGAATGGGGGCGTGGTCAACTGCAGAGATGTAGGAAGCATATTCAGAAAATGCCCATGTACATATTTAAGGGTAGATTCCAAACTGCGTTTAGCGGAGATGGATGTCCAGTTCGGACATCCATCTCCGCTAAACACTCAAGACTGTATTCCCTGCCCAAAGCTCCCTGCAAATACATAGGAGATTGTGGGGAGCTTTGGACGGGGGCGGGCAGGGACAGCGACAGGGAGTAGAGTGGATTATTTTTCATAGGGTACTCTAATAAGATCAGATATTGTTGACAGTGTGATAGGGCGGCCATACTTCTGCTGTGCCTGGCATTGGGAGACATGACTGATGTAGTGCCAACATTACCCAGATTCTCCCATGCGGCCTACATTCCTACGCAGGCCAGGAGCAATGAGAACTGCGAGAGTGGTGATATATCTGGAGTTTGGCTACTTGGTGTGATGGCACAGGGATCTCCTCTCCCATGCCCACACAACCCTGTTCAGGGCAGCAATGCCACAAAGCTGGCTGTGGGAAGACAGACAGGGTTGCCCCACAGATAGCGGATGTATACAGACTGACATATGCCATGATGGGACAGGTGTAGCTGCTGTGAGAAATACCAGTACCCACATAGGTGAACCTCAGATACCATAGCCAGAAGGCCCTACTACAACCTGTACAACTACTACTGATCATTTGTATAGCACTACAAGGCATACGCAGCGCTGCACAGACACACATAAAAGATGGTCCCTGATTAGCAGAGCTTACAATCTAGTTGGAACAGACAACACATCAGCTGTGAACAGGATACATCCAGGGGGAATAGTCAGAAAACACAAGGGAGCTTAGGCAGATGTAATCCAACAGTGGCAATGATGAGGTGAGAGCTCAGCTTAGATTTGAGAGGGGCCAGGGATAAAGCCTGACGTACAGACTCAGGAAGTTATACCAGCATAAGGAGCAGCAAGGTGAAGGGAGCAACGTCCAGGTTTGGCAGTAGAAGGGAAGGGCACATATAGAAGCAATCTGACAGAACAGCGGAATTCACGGGGAGGGGTGTAGAGAGAGATAAGAGGGGAATGGTAGTGCAGATCAGCAGAATGAGTGCACTTACAGACCATAGGCACGAAAAGGGCATGCATCTGTTGCTCAGCAATATAATGCATTCTTTGGGGACCTGCAAGGTTTGTTTGGGGTTTTGTGAATCTGGTGAGGGTCCATCCCTAGCAGTTTCAGATGTGTTTGTAGAGATGATCAGTGCAGGAATCACTGGAGCCGGTTACTAATGCAACGTATCATTTGATGCAAGGTATGTCCTGATATATATGTTCATATTCACATTCTTGTATACCATAATGGGATGTACTGGCACTTCTCAGGGCATGAGGGGGATTGGTATATGGTCTAGATTGCAGCAGCTGTCATTTCTCATTGGTATTTATGTCTAATTTGCATCAGCACACTACTGTCTGTCATGAGCAGCTTAGGAATGCATGTTTTTTCCAACAGGCATGGCATCCATGGGTACATCGCGGGGATGGGTAGGACCCGACAAATGTAATGAGCGAGAACGTCCAAAATGTTTACCATGTCCGAGGCACAGGGCCGGCTGGATAGTGCTTACACGTGCCTGCCAAAGACATCTGTCTCCCTGATTTCGGCCCTGTGGGCACGTCCAGACCTCTGGATGTGGAATTAGGTTCAGACGGGGCCCGTTTTTGATTTAGACATGTCCGTGGGCCAAACGTGCACATTATGGAATCGGACTTAATGGGGGTTATATTAGAAGCCTACTACTGCTACTACTACTAACCATCTGTAAGGTGTATGCCTATTTGTGCTTTGGACATCTAAAAATGAGCATGCAGATGTCCAGATCACAAAGACTTCTCTGGAATCATTTTAAAAGCTGGTTCTATAGACGCCCCCAGCATGAGGATGTCGAAGTCATGAAGGGGCTTGACAAGGGCGTGACCTGGGGCATTCTGGGCAAGTTGGACGTGCACTCTCGATTTCAGAAATGCCGAGCATGACCCCAACCACTTGTGGGACCATCCATGTCTATTCCAGCTCTAGGGCATTAATAGGCATCAAACAAGCTCTTCTTCTGCCATCTAGACACCTGGAGGATATAGAGAGGAAGGTTCTTTCATATCCCCCTATACTTTCCATGATGATAACAAAAACTGCAGGAAAACGAGTTCACTTGCTTTCTGTTCAGCAAACCGATGCACTTCCCCACATGGAAAATTGCTTGCATGGACATACATTCAGTAGAGGATAGATATCCCCACCCCAAGTGTTTGTAGTAAGGATATCTATGAGGCCGCCCATGCGGCTGTCCATTTCAGGGATGTCCAAGTTGCTAAAATCGGACCAAAACATAAACGTCTCTGGACGTTTTTTTTGGATGTTTTGTCCGGCATGCCCCTGATTTGAACAGGACATCCTATCTAAAATGCCACTTCACAGGTATCTCTGAGTTCTGGTGGAAGGAGAACAACCAACAGGATACCATAATATCAGGGTACACATTATATTGCAATGACAGGTGAATCAAATTTGGGAAGGGTGGCACTATATGTTAAGGAAGGGATAGATTCAAATAGGATAAAAGAAAACAAGCTGGAAACAAAATGCTTTGTGAAATCTTTATGGATAGAAATTCTAAGGGTGATTGGGAGGAGCATATTAGTGGGGTAATACTATAGTCCACCTGGACAAAAAGAAGAAAGACCGTAAAATGTTAACAGAACTTAGAAAGGCTAACAAGTTTGGTAACACAATAATAATGGGACATTTTCAATTATCCCAATATTGATTGGGTAACTGTCTCTTCGGTATTACTGCAATGCTCTCTACCTAGGTTTCCCTCCCCCCCCCCCCCCATAGACACACACTCCATCTAGCATCTACAGCTGATTCAATCAACTGCTACTTCCATGCCCATCGCTACTACTACTGAACATTTGTATAGCGCTACAAGACATATGCAGCACTGCACAGATACATGTAAAAGAGATTTCCTGCTCATCAGAGCTTACAATCTAGCCAAGACAGAAACACAGTAGCTGTAGACATAGGATACATCTAGGGGGAATGGTAAGGAAAAACAAGGGAGGTCAGGTGAATCAATATCCGAAAGAGGCAGAGAAGAGGTGAGTTTTCAGCCTGGATTTGAAAAGGCATAAGGAGCAGCAAGATGAAAAGAAGCGAAGTATGGAATTAGCAATAGAAGAGAAGGGCACAGATAGAAGCGATTTGCCAGAAGAGCGGAGATCCAGAGAAGAGGTGTAGGAAGAGATAAGAGAGGAAAGGTAGTGAGGAGCTGCAGAGTGAATGCACTTAAAGGTCAGTAGGAGAAATTTGAACAGGATAGAGAGTCAATGAAGTGACTTGAGAAGAGGGGTAATATGAGTATGACGGGGCTGGTGGAAGATTAGCCGCGTAGCAGAGTGTTGAACAGATTGAAGTGTTGATTCAGAAGGAGACCAGCAAGGAGTAGGATATAAAAGTCTAGACGGGAGGAGACTAAGGGGTATGTTTACTAAACTGTGGTAACGTTACATACCGCGTGTTATGTAACGTTAACGATCATTAACGTTACATAACGTGTGGTATGTAACGTTAATGCGCATTAACGTTACTTAATGATCATTAACGTCCCTGGCCACGGTAAACACCGCAGAAGGTGGAGAAAGGGTGGAGAGCAGGGGTCAATGGGCGGAGAGTGGGCGGGGAGAGGCTCCTTTCACACCAACGCGCTGAACTGAAGGGCTGAATCCTACCGCGAATCAAAACCTGCCGTTAGATGCACATTTGCAGGAGAGAGAAACCATTTAAGCGTCAGCAATGTACAACCTAGGCAGGGAGCCCAAGAAATGTGATAGTAGTGCTCCATTTTCAGCAACACCATAGTGCCAAAGTATGAATGGCCACTATGGCGATGGTGCAAATGGGGCATAGGGGGCCGCAGGTGGGACATGTAGCATGGGCAGCTTGGGCACAGGGTGGACCAGGCGGGCGCCTAGGTGGCACATAGGAACATAGAAACTGGAAATCATCATGACAGCAGCTGACAAAGTCCAAACACAATCCACCTACATCTACCTGGTCCACCCTAGCCAATAGTTGCTAGGGCACTGACCTGACATCCCACAGCCATCCCGCCCCCATGTGGAAGGGACATAATATTGGTAGGCAGTGATGGGGGGGGATGTGAGGATGTCCATGTATGCCCCCCCCACCCCGGGATCCGCTCTCTAGGCGAGCGCCTACATATATAGTTGATGGCCTGGGACTGCGCACTACCAACACCGACAGCAAATGGCCATGTCAGCTTGGCAGGGGTGTGTGTGCCCGTGCTGGAGGGGACAGTGGCACCCGCCTGCAGTGGACCTAGGCCATGCCCTGTACCTGTACGTTGTATGCAGTGCAACATAAAAGGTCTGGCTGAGGAAAGGTACAGGTAGCCCCAGGAACCACCATGCATCTGTGGCAACAGTGTGGTGCAGTACACCCAGTGAGTGTGGCCAGAAGCAGAGGGTCACAGGTTCAAGCCTCACCTGTGGTTCCTGCAGAGCATGTCCCTATGTTTTACCCTACAATGCAGATACAACAGCAACATGTGCAAAGCCCAAAGCAGCGGCGAACAGGGGTACAAACACCCACTCACACAGGCTCCACAATCCAAAGACGCATGGAGAGTCAGGCTGTTGGCTCCAGCATTGAGCTGCAGTTAGCACCATGGCACCACTACTACCTCCTCCACAGTTTAGCAATGTCAGCACTGTGATCAGGACCAGTTTGGCAGGAAGGATTGCCAACCACCCCTATCTGTGCACAATGCTGCAATAGGAGTGTGTGTGTGTATGTCTATCCATTGTTTTGTGGCTGCCCACACCTCACCAGGCCCACAATGTCCCACTGTTACCACCATTAACCTGAATATGTGCATAATGAGGAACAAGGTGTTGTGGGTATGGCCCGGACAGGGCAGATTGGGCATATTGGCAAGGATGCATCTTTATAGGGTGTGGGGCAATGGCTGGGATATTGTAGTGCTCGACCACCACCTGCATGGACAGGGTGGCCACAGCATGGCATGCTGGGAGGGCACTCACTCTGACTGAGCAGTGACCATGGCATGTCTAGGTTCCCACATAGCACTCTATATTATCTGCCTACAGTGATCTTGTTGTGTCCCCAGTGCTGGAGCTACAATCATTGAGATGCCTGCTTGGTGCACATAGTTCCTCTGTGAGTATGCACTGTGGACTGGCTAGTGGACTGTCTGCAGTTAGACTGTGCATGATCAGAACCACTGTTCCCTCTAAGCTGTGTGCGTGTGCTCACACACCTTGCAACAGAGCGCACAAAAATTATAGCTCTGATTCTGATAGAAAACAACACAGACATTTTGTAATTACTAGACATTTCCTGCTTCATTTAGTAATCGTCTATTTTCATTTAATTTGATTAAAATCAATGTGGTGTACAATACATACTGTTTTCTGACATGTAGTCAAATTTTAAAGTATATAACTCCGAGTGTCGTTATGTGGCGCACAAAAATTTAACCTTCCTTCAAAAGCTGCACACAGCTGATATTTTATGCGCACACAGCCTACAGAAAATTAGAGGGAACATTGGTCAGAACACCTATACGGTACAGTCTGACTGTGCTGTCTGCTGGTGACTGGCAGACAGTTGTTGGAGGCAGTTGGGGTTTTCCAGACCTAACCCCAGCATTGCTGCTTGTCTGCCACTGCCCCAGTCATAGGTGTGGCTCTGGCCCACCAACCCTGGAGGGCTGTCTCATAGAAACAGGGTGGGGGCACCTGTTCTTTACCTACAAAAAGGGTGATGTGGGCCCTTTGGGGTATGTAGTACATACCACTGTAACCTATAAAGGCACTGCTGCACACACCTCATGCAATTCTAGGAACCTCTCTGCCCTGATAACAGCTGCCTGTGTCAGCCAGACCATAATACGGGGTACACACTAATCTGGCTGTTATCTGGTCCCACAGGGCCATATGTGACTGCAGAATAGTGATGACCACCAAATTGCCTTTGGCTGCACTGCAGGGAACACCTGTCACACACTGATAGTGATAGAGATGTACAGCAGGATCTATCTCTAGTATCACATGTACTGCGGACCTAGTGCTGGGCACCCATCCTATCGCTCAGAGTGAACACAGAACCTGCACAATGGCATGCATGGTCTGTAGCTACTCTGTGCCAGTATCACGCACTGTCAGTTCGTCTTTCCAAGTTGGGGGACCGGAGAGGTGCAGACCCCATTTGGTGATCAGCTGTAGACAGCTATTCAGCATGTGCATTGCATCATGGGTACTGGTGGGGTTACCCTATCCTGACACTCAGAACAGACAGTTTGTGTGGTGACCTGCAGTCCTTCTGCACCCAGACATTGCTGTGACATACACCATGGAGGTAAAGCCTACTGGTTAATACAATGCCATTCTTGGCAGTGTTCATGGGTTCAGTTCCTCATTTTTCCCTCCTCTCATGTGTCCTACTCAAATAGTGTGCATGCCTGTAGGAGTCATATTTTTGCAGATCTGTGCTTCCAGCCCATAATACCCTCGCCACAATTGCCAACATTCCCTCGATCCGTCTATCTGTGTCTGTCAGCTGTGTAGAGTCCTGTCTGCCAGTGCAGGCTGTCACTCCATGTCATGCACTGCTACCCTTTCTTGCATTGTGCCTCTTCATGCTTGCCTCGCCTGTGCCTGATCTGCATGGCACCACCACTCCTCTGTCCACCCATCATTGTAACTATCCTGCCACCTCCGCCTCCACTGGGGGACACGTATTCCCATCGTCTGCCACCAACTGTTTTTCCGGTACTTTACATTGCCAACACCCTGGGCTGTGGTACAGCTGCCCCACCATGTTTGTCATCAGTACTGACAGGCACATGGAATGCCCTCAGATCTGGCAGGTCCAGCAGCTCCCACCTCTCCCTCCTTCACTCACCTGTTCATTGCCTTTCCTGAGAGCTCTATCTAGTGTTAGGGCTACATCTGTCTCTGTTCCGCACAGGCCATGCATGTCATCCTTGCAGTCCCTAGGGCACACTAACCTAGGACACCATAACCTTGTTAGGCCACCTTAACCTATGGTTCCATAGCCCAGGGTGCCTTCTGTGGTGCCTTGTCCAAGGGTGCCTAATATGCTGCTTAACCTAGGGGGCCCTATAGGGTGCCTTATGAGGCACCTTACCGGGCACATTACTAGGCACCTTATAAGGCATCTTCCATGGCACCTTACTGGGCACCTTACCAGGCACCTTACAAGGCACCTTACAAGGCGCCTTCCAAGGTGCCTTGCAAGGTGCCTTCCAAGGTGCCTTGTAATGCTCATTAGTCTAAGATGCCTTGTAACATGTGTTAGCTGCTACAGCTTGCTGTAACGATGCAATGCCCACGCCTTTATATGGGCATCTCTACCTTTACCGCGGAACCTAACGCGAATGACATTACCGCAGTTTAGTAAACATACCCCTAAGTAGTGTGTTCAGAAAGAAATGAGTGAATTTTGTTGATGTTGTAGAGAAAGAAACAGCAGGTTTTAGCTATCAGTTGGATGTGTGTGGAGAAGGACAGAGAAGAGTCAATGGCAACTCCTAAGGTTGCAAGCTGAGGAAATAGGGAGGAGTAGAGAGTCATCCACAGAGACTGAGAAAAGAGGAAGGGGAGAGGAGAGTTTAGGGGGAAGAATAAGAAGTTCAGTTTTGGCAGAAATGGAGGGAGGGGTCAGAAGTGGAAGTATCTTGAGGAGAAAGTTGAGAGTTGTAAAGAGATGGTGAGGGTCAGAGGCAAGAGAGTTAGTCAGATGGATATAATAGTCTTGTTTGGCAAGTGCTATGGCTGACTGGAAAGAGACAAGTATGAATTTGAAGTGTAGAAAGTCTGCAAGGGTGCAGGAACAAAGTACAATCAGCTGACCGGGCACAGGAACGAAGATAGCAGGTAGTGGAAGACAGCCAGGGTTAAAGTAGAGTACACCTCACAGGACGTAGCATGGGCAGAGCAAGAGCATCCAGAGCTACAATCATACCTCCCCCTTACTTATCTTTCTCCACTGACTCCCAGTTTCTGCATGCCTGAAGTTTAAAAATTTTACTTTGGTTCATTGGGCCCACTTTGCTTCTACTCCCCCGCACCTCATGATTCTCATTACACCTTACTACCCCTCTTCCTAAGGTCTTCCCATGCCTCCTTTCTTACTTTGCTCCCCCACTCTCCTCTCCATTTAGACATCTCCTACCACTCTGCCTTTGCCTGTTGTTGTTTTTGTTAAGTGCCGTTGAGTCGGAGTCGACCCTTGGCGACCCTCTGGATAGCTATCCTAAATTGTTTTCGGTCTTGAGTCAGGCAGCTCATTGTTGACAGACTGGTACCCGTAGCTACTGTTATTGTCTCGATCCATCTCATTGCTGGCCTTCCTCTTTTGCGTTGACCTTCTATCTTGCCAAGCATGATGTCTTTCTCTAATGATCTCTCTCTTCGCATGATGTGTCCAAAGTATGAAAGTCGAAGTCTCGTCATCTGAGCTTCTAAAGAAAGCTTAGGTTTGATCTCCTCTAGTACCGACTGGTTTGTTCTTCGGGCAGTCTATGGTATACACAGTATTCGCCGCCAGCACCATAATTCAAAGGCATCAATTTTCTTCCTGTCTATCTTTTTCACTGTCATGCTTCAAAATCCATATGATGTTATCGAAAATACCATGGCTTGAACAAGTCGAATCTTTGTATGGAGAGAGACATCTCTCCTCTTGAGAATCTTATCTAGGTCTTTCATAGCCATTCTGCCAAGAGCAATGCGTCATCTGATTTCTTGACTGCTTGCAGCTTCTTCATTGATAGTTGATCCAAGTAGGTTAAAGTTGTTCACAATTTCAATTTCTTCTCCTTCAGCGATGAACCTGTTGATTATGCCAGTTGTCATGATCTTTGTCTTCTTTACATTAAGGTGCAGTCCCATTTTGAGACTATGTTCTTTGATTGTGAGAAGCAAATGTTTCAGATCATCTTCACTTTCAGCCAGTAATGTGGTATCATCAGCATAGCGAAGGTTGTTGATGAGTCTTCCACCAATCTTCACACCTCTGTTGTCTTCATACAATCCTGCTTCTCTGGATGATTTGTTCTGCATATAAATTAAACAGGTAGGGGGAAAGTATGCAGCCTTGTCTTACACCTTTGCTTATTTTAAACCATTCTGTTTCTCCTTGCTCCGTTCGAACTGTTGCTTCTTGATCAATGTACAGATTGTGCAAGAGTACGCTCAGGTGTTCTGGTATACCCATGCTTCTTAATGTGCCCTAGAGTTTCTCATGGTTTACACAGTCAAAAGCCTTGCTATAGTCGATAAAGCACAAATAGATATCCTTTAGTCTTTTCAAGGATCCAACTCACATCCGCAATGATGTCTCTCGTTCCTCGCCCTTTCCTGAACCCTGCTTGCACTTCAGGTATTTATTTATTTATTTTATTTAGCTGTATTTATATCCTGCTTTTTCACCGGGTCAAAGCGGTCAATTGGGAGATACATTTAACATGAAGGGATATGACACACATACAGGGAACATGGGCAATGGAGGGTTAAGTGGCTTGCCCAAGACCACAAGGAGTATCTATAGGACTAGAAATCCCAGTCCCTCCGGCCTGAGATTGCTGTCCCCAGGTGGGACTTGAACCCCCGGCCCTTCGGCCTGTAGTACCTTGTCCTAACCACTAGGCCACTCCTCCCTAGGTAGTTCTTGTTCCAGGTATGGTTGTAGTCTCTTTTGAATAATCTTCAGTAGAATCTTGCTAGCAGGTGGGATCAGAGCGATTGTGCGATAATTTCCACAAGTCAGTTGGATCACCTTTCTTTAGTATTGGTATAAACACAGATCTTTTCCAGTCAGTTGGCCATGATGTTGTCTTCCATATTTCTTGGCAGAGCCTTGTAAGTACGGTAACAGCTGCATCAGATTGCTGTAATACTTCTACGGGAATGCTATCAATGCCTGGTGCTTTGTTCTTTGATAAGGCTTTCAATGCTGCTTCAACTTCTTCTTTCATCACCAATGGTTCCCGATCATAAGGTTCAGGTTGAAACGGCTGTTGGTCCACTTGATCTTTATCATATAAAAACTCTGTATATTCCTTCCACCTTTTCTTGATCTTCTCAGCATCATTCAATATAGAACCTTGAGCATCTTGTAACATTCCAATTCGAGGCTGGAACTTTTTCTTTAACTCTCGTAGCTTTAGGAAAGCCGATCTTGTTCTTCCTCTAATAGTTTCTGCTTCTATATCCTTGCTTGCATGCATTGTTGTAGTACTTTTCCTTGTCCTGTCTTGCTGCACTTTGGAAATCTCTGTTGAGTTCTATTATTGTCTCTTTCTCCTCTGGCTTTAGCTTCTCTGCGTTTCTGGGCAATTTTCAGAGTTTCTTCCATCATCCATTTTGGCGGTTTTTGCTTTTTCACCTTTTGTAGAGACTTCTCACTTTCTTCCAACTCAACCTTCTTGATGTCATTCTATAACTCTTCTGGAGCTCTGTCATTTGTATCTAAAGCAGCAAATCAATTTTGCAGGCAGTCTTTAAATTCCAGTGGTATATTCTCAAGGTCATATTTTGCTGCATTCATGAGTGGTTTGCGCTTTTTCAACTTTAGCTTGAGTTTGCATACTAGTAGTTGATGATCTGTACCACAGTCAGCTCCAGGTTTTGTCTTTGTTGATGTGTTAGAACTTTTCTATCGTTGACTTCCACAGATGTAGTCAATTTGATTTTTATACAATCCATTGGGTGAAGTCCATGTGTACAGTCACCGCTTGTGTTGATGGAAGAAGGTGTTTGAGATATATAGATCTTTGGTCTTGCAGAATTCTATCAATCTTTCTCCAGCTTCATTTCTGTTGCTAAGTCCATATTTTCCAACTACTTTGTCTTCTTCTTTGTTGCCAACTTTTGCGTTCCAGTCACCCATGACTATCAGGATATCCTGTTTGCATGTTCTGTCAATTTCAGCTTGTACTTGTTCATAGAACTCTTCAATTTCATTCTCTTCTGCAGCTGTTGTTGGGGCATATACTTGAATTATATTTGTGCTGATAGGCATTCCTCGTAGACGAATAGAGATTAAGCGTTCGCTGACTGCATTGTATTTCATTACAGTTCTTGCAAGTTTCTTCTTTATTATAAATTCAACACCATTTCTTCTTTGTCTTTCATTTCCAGCATAGTAGACCATGTGATTATCTGATGCAAAGTGCCCGATGCCAGTCCATTTCAGTTCGCTGACACCCAACAGATCAAGTTGTACACGTTCCATTTCATTCTTGACCACCTCCAACTTCCCTTGGTTCATGCTTTGTATGTTCCATGTTCCAATGCGTAAGACATCTTTACAGCTTCTGACTCTCATTTCATGCACAGCTACATCAGCAGTCAGACGTCCCAAGGGCTTTGATCCAACCACATCATAAATGCTGGCTTTACTCTGAAAAGTCTTCAGCTCTTCCCCAGTAGCTAGTTGAGTGCCTTCCGACCTGGGGGTCTCATCTTCTAGCACTATAGCACAATTTGTTTTGTTGTAACTATCCATTGGGTTTTCATGGCAAGATACAGAAGTAGATTGCCGGGCCTTTCTTCCGCGTAGTTTAAGTTTGGTGTTGTTGCCGTTGTCACAGAAATGTGATCCTCCGTCGTCAACACTATCCCATTCTGCTGCTGCCCAGATGGGTGGTTTGTCTTGGTCTGGCACCTCAGCTGAGACCTGTCCATCTTGGGAGACCCTGCCAGTAGTTAAACTATCGATAGTTTGGGCCCCAATCTCTGGAATTCCCTGCCTCTCCCCCTGTGAGGAGTCATCCTTTTCCAGATTTAAGAAGAGCTTCAAGACCTGGCTTTTTCTGCAATAATTTCCTCAGGCCTCTGCTCCCTGACACCCTTTTCCCTCCTGCCTTCAGGGATACCGTTTATTCTGCCAGCTCCCTCCCCCCAGACTGCACTTGTGCTTTAGTTTACCTCCTCCTCTTATTCCTCTCCCCTGAAAAATTGCAATTTCCTTCTTCAAGCCCTTTTCTTTCTTACTTTGTCTCTCTCCCCTTTATTTGCTTTTGTAAACCATTCTGATGGCAATTTGTTCTCAGGCAGTTTATCAAACAGCAGGAAATAAATAAAGTTAAATTTCTAGATGCAATAAATGATTCCTTCATGTTGGTCCAGGATCCAACCATAGAGAAAAGGTTTTCAGATCTAGTCCTTACTGGTAAGCAGGAGCTGGTACAATGGTTATGATGATGGGATTGCTAAGCAACAATGATCACAAGGTGAGCAAATTTCTCACCACTGGAATGAGACACTATAAATAGCTACTGCTGTCACATTTAGGGGTATGTTTACTAAACCGTCTTATTGTGCGCCCGGCGATAGTGTGCAGGCTGCCATAAAAGGAGTGGGCGTTTCAGTCTTAAAGCAGCAAAACGGGAGTATGGAGCGATAACGCGCACTGCTGCGCACATTATCAGGTGAAGCGCCGCTAGGCGCGTTAACGCATGGTAATCTTAAGTAGGCGCCCAGACATACAAACATAGAAACAGAGGTGTAGCACAATGGTTAATACACTGACTGATGATACAGGGGTCATGAGTTTGATCCCCCAGTGTGCCTAATGCATAAGGCTGACTGAGGCATCAGCTTTGACATGTAAGTATTGTTTCCTGAGGCAGTTTATTTGTATTTTAATTACTGCTGCCAGCAAACACACCCTCACGTGCCGTAACCTAAGGTGCCGCATAAGGCACCCTATAAGGCACTCCATAGGGCACATTATAAAGTGCACTGTCTGCCACAGCACCCTATAATGTCCCCTATAGGGCACCCTATAAGGCGCTCCATAGGATACCTTAGAAGGCACCTTATATGGATGGTAACCATAAAGTGCCTCAGAAGGCGCTGTATAGGGCGCCCTATAAAGCGCCTTCTGAGGCACCTTATTGGTACTGTACGCTGAGGGTGGTTTTGCTGGCAGCACTAATGTACATTAAAAATAGATAATGCTTTGGACAGCCCTATCAAATAACCCCACTGTGGGCTTGAACCCATGATCTCTGGGTCCACAGGAAGTGAAGTAACCAGTGGGCTACAGCTCTATAGTTGCTAACAAGCCCCTGGCTGGCTGCAGAAGGACTGCACGTCACCACACAAACAGTCTGCTGTGATCACCAGGATAGGGTTAACCCACCCGTACCCATGATGCACTGCACATGCAAATCAGCAGTCTACAGATGAACACAAGATGGGGTATGCACCCCCACAGCACCTCGGCCTGGTAGGGGGAACTGACCGTGTGTGTTACTGGCACAGAGTAGCTACACACCGTCACATTGTGCGGGTACTGTGCTCACCCTGAGGGTGAGGTGGGGCGCCCAGCACCAGGTCCACAGCACCATCCATGGCAGAAATAGGCCATGCTGCAGGTCCCCAGCAGTGCTAGTGTGTGAGATAGGTAGTTCCTGCAGACACACTTTGGATACATCTGTATTTCTCAGTCAGGTTTAGCCTTGATGGACCCATAGGCAGATCATGTACCACCACCCAACCCACCCTCTAGGGCAGGGGTGGGGAACCCTGGTCCTGGAGAGCCGCAGACCAGTCAGGTTTTCAGGATAGCCCTAATGAATATGCATGAGATATATATGCATTAGAGATATCCTGCCAACCTGACTGGTTTGTGGCCCTCCAGGGCTGGATTTGGAGACCCCTGCCTTACACCTCTGTCATTTAAGATTGTGAGTGGGCAAGGTGCAGATGTCCAAGACATCAAAAAGGTTAGATAGAATGTGTTAGACAACTTTTTGGTGGTGGTGAGAATCGTGGAGGAATGTGACACATTCTATATACCCTTTCGATGTCTAGGACATCTGCACCTTGCCCACTCACAATCTTAAATGACAGAGGTGTAAGGCAGGGGTCTCCAAATCCAGCCCTGGAGGTCCACAAACCAGTCAGGTTGGCAGGATATCTCTAATGCATATATATCTCATGCATATTCATTAGGGCTATCCCAAAAACCTGACTGGTCTGCGGCTCTCCAGGACCAGGGTTCCCCACCCCTGCTCTAGGGTCTGAAAGTAGGAAACAGGGTCTCCCACCAACAGGTCCACATTTTACCACCCTGCAATGGCAGCAGTAGAGAGGACCATCAACCGCAGTCCTGCTGGGGAACAGACACCCTACAGGGCAGTCAATGCAGCTCTGTACACATCTAGAAAGCAATAGCAGACAGACATTAGGCCCAGAAATGCTCAGCTGCACCCCACCACTAGCTGATATTCTCCTGCAACAAGCCTCCAGCCACTGCACCCTGCAAGATGTTCCAGCACAGCACATACTAGCTGCAGACAGTCTGCTAGCTAGTCCATAGTGCATGTTCCTGGAGGAGTTGCATGCACCCAGAACTGGGATGTCAGCATACACACCAAGCAGATAGGTCAGTGATTGGGCCCCAAAAGGGAATCCATAAATATCACATGACAAAAATATTTTCAAGCACTATGGGGGAACCTAGCCATGCCTTGGTCACTGCTCAGTCAGGGTGAGAGTGATCTCCCAGCAGGACATGCTGTGGCCACCCTGTCTGTGCAGGTGGTGACCGGGCACTACAATGTCCCAGCCATTGCCCTATGCCCTGTGCAGATGCATCCTGGCCAGGCCACCCTGTCCGGGCTATACCCATGGTACCTTGCTCGTCATTATGCACATTGGCAGGCCAATACTGGCAACAGTGCTGGCAGTGTGGGCTGTGGAGGGTGTTTGCAGCCACCACACACTGGATAGAAAGACACATACTCCCACACCTATGCCAGCATTGTACAACTATAGAGGTGTTTGGCAGCCCTGGCCACCGCTCCAATCCTGGGCACAGTGCAGGCATGGCTATGGTACGAAATACTGTTGGGGTCACTCCCCAGGGTGGTAAACACTGTCAGACACAAGACCTGTAGCACACTCCACAGACATCAGAAAGGTTGCCATGATGCAGCTCAATCAGAAAATTGTACTTCAGAATTGCTATCTGCCAGTAATCATAGCAACCTTTTGATAGCTGTGTACCGTATTCCAGGGTTTAGGGTGGCATTACTAAGGTATGCAAGTGCTAGTATTGGGAGATGCACGCAGAGCCCAATGTCCTGCCTCTCCAGGAGGCATTGTATAATGGAGCCTGTGGGTGCGGGTGTGTCTGCCCCTGTTGGCTGCTGCTTTACGGCAGAGAGTCCCAACTCCAGTCCTGGTGTGCCAAACACTGTTCGGGTTTTCATGCTGTCCCTCATGAATATGCATGAGATACATCTGCATACCATGGGGGCAGCGCAAAGAAATGCAGCACAGGCATCTTTATTAGAGGCAGCATGGAACCTGAATGATGTTTGGCCCTCCAGGACTGCATTTGGGGGACTCTGCTCTAGGTAATGCACATGTTTATGGTGTCTGTGCTCTGTAGGGTAAAATGTAGGTGTTTTGGGCATGTTTACATCATCTACATTAAAGATTATGTCTGTAGTAGCACGTTTTAGTAGTGGGTAAAATATGGGGACTGGGTTGGCAGGAACCACAGCTGGGACTTGAACCTGTGACCTTCTGCCTCTGAACACACTGCACAACTGTGTTGCCACAGAGACAGTGCATTCCCTGGTGATACCATGACTGTTCGTCCGGCAGGGCCTGTCTGTTGCAGTGCATGGCACCCACCTACACAGGGCTAGGCCATGGTCTGCTCTGGGCAGCTGCCGCTGCCCCCCTCCAACACCAGTACACCTCTGCCACCATGCTGACATGTCCTTCTGCTGGTGGTGCTGGTGGTGCGCAGTCTCAGGTCATCCAGTGTGCAGGTAGTCGGCTGCCTATGGTGCGTGTTCTGAGGTAGGGGTGCCTGCATAGACGTCCACGCTTCCCCCCCAACACCGCCTGCCAATGTTCTGTGCCCTTGGAGGTACCTTCTGGGTACTATCACCTGTGACACTGTGATAAACACACTCGTGGCCATGTTGGGCCTTCATCAGTTGCTGTCTAGCTGCTGTACAGTTTCAGCATTCCTAAGTGCCACCTAGGCATCTGCCTAGTCCGCACTGTGCCCCAGCTGCACCACAACATGTGCCGCCTGCAGCCCTCTGTATCCCATTTCCAAGCATCTGTCCAGTTGGCCGTTCCGACATGCCTGCCCTGCTGTTGCCACACATGTGCACGCCATAGGAAACCTCTCCGATGGAGAGGAAAACCCTGCACAGAGCAATTTCACTGTGGGCTCGTTCACCTTGTATGGGGACGGAGCATGGACCCTTCCAGAATTCATATCCTTTTTTGGTGCCTTCTTGGGAGTGTTTTTTGATGTTTCCCATTGAGATCACTATTGCCCAGCTTGGTTATTTTATTTTTCCATTTTCTGCTGGTCATTTTCACTGTTTAGTTGCCCTTTTGTTCCGTGCACATGTATCACACTTATCACTTTTTTGTAGGTTTCCCTGGTTTTGCTGTACATTGCTGACATAAATGGTTTCTCTTCCCTTTAAATCAGCTCTAACCCCAGGGTTTCAGTGGCGTTAGTTTTGGCCTCGGATTTCACAGCGTTAGTGTGCGGGGAGCCTCTCCCCTCCCACTCTCCATCCATTGACCCCTTCTCTCCGCCCCAGGGGAGCTTTCTTCCGCCCTCCGGGAGCCTTTCTCCGCCTTCAGCGCTCGTTTGCGCCGCAGCGCATGTTATCACGCGCTAAGGTACCTTATCGCATGATAAAGCGTCATTATCATGCAATAAGGTACCTTAGCGCGCGATAACGTCACAGAGCGCACAATAAGACGGTTTAGTAAACATATCCCTTAGTTTTGAAAAAAAATGAGGATATTTGTTAGAAAAAAATAACTAAAAGGAGTGATTTCAAAAATTTGCTTGGGGCATAGATGTTATTTAAAAAGTACTTTTAGGCCAGTGTAGTTTCCATCATATCAATTATTACTGGAAGAAAACAACCTCAGAGATTATTTTTAGAAAATTCTTGATGGAAATAAAGATTAAGGGGTATGTTTACTAAAGGGCGCTATTTGCGCTGCTGCCACGTTATTGGGCGATAAGGTACCTTATCGCCCGGTAACGAGCCTTCATCGGGTGATAAGGTACCTTATCGCGCGATAACGTGCGCAGCGGCGCAAACGAGCGCTGAAGGCAGAGAAAGGCACCGGGAGGACGGAGGAAAGCTCCCCAGGGGCGGAAAGAGAGGGTCAATGGGTGGAAAGTGGGAGGGGAGAGGCTCCCTGCACACTAACGCTGTAGAATCCGGGGCTGAAAACTAACGCCAGTGAAACTCTGGTGTTAGAGCTGATTTAAAGGGAAAAGAAACCATTTCCGTCAGCAATGTACAGCAACACCAGGGAAACCTACAAAAAGTGATAAGTGTGATACATGTGCACGGAACAAAATGGCAAATAAACATTGAAAATGACCGGAAGAAAATGTAAAACAAACATAACCAAGCTGGCCAATAGTGATATTAATGGGAAACAGCAAAAAACACTACCAAAAAAGCTCCAAAATAAAGTTATTAGTTTTGGAAGGGTCTTTGCTCTGTTCCCATACAAGGTGAATGATCCCACAGTGAAATAGCGCTGATCAGGGTTTTCCCTTTCCATTAGACAGGTTTCCTATCGCATGCACATGTTCCGCAACAGCAGGGTGGGCCTGTCGGAATGGGAAACTGGAGAGATGCTGGAAAAGGGGACACAGAGGGCTGCAGGCGGCACATGCTGTGGTGCAGCTGGGCCACAGTGCGGACTAGGGTGATGCCTAGGTGGCCCATAGGAATGCTGAAACAGTAGAGCCACCAGACAGCAACTGATGAGGGCCCAACGTGGGCACGAGTGTGTTTCCCACAGTGTCACAGGGAATAGTACCCAGCAGGTACCCCCAAGGGCACAGAACATTGGCAGGCGGTGCTGGGGGGAAGTGTGGATGTTATGCAGGCACCCCTACCCCAGAACCCACACCATAGGCAGCCGCCTACCAGCACACTGGATGACCTGATACTGCACACCACCAGCACCACCAGCAGCAGAAGGGCATGTCAGCATTGCGACGGAGGGGTACTGGTGGTGGAGGGGGCAGTAGCAGCTGCCCACAGCAGACCATGGCCTAGCCCTGTTTAGGTGGGTGCCATGCACTGCAACAGACAGGCCCTGTCTGACGAACAGTTATGGTATCCCCAGGGAACGACCTGTCCCTGTGGCCACAGTGTGGTGCAGTACACACCGCCAGTGTGTTCAGGAGCAGAAAATCACAAGTTTAAGTCCTAGCTGTGGCTCCCACCAACCCACTCCCCATATTTTACCCAGTACTAAAACGTGGTAATAAAGAGGGAACCTTTATTGCAGATAACATAAACATGCCTAAAATGCCTATATTTTACCCTACAGAGCACAGACACCATAGACATGTGCAATACCTAGAGCAGAGTTTCCCAAATGCAGCCCTGGAGGGACAAACTCCATTCAGGCGTCATGCTGTCCCTAATAAAGATGCCTGTGCTGCATTTCTATGTGCCGCCCCCATGGTATGCAGATGTAGCCATGCATATTCATTAGGGACAGCATGAAAACCCGAACAGTGTTTGGCCCACCAGGACTGGAGTTGGGAACCTCTGCCCTAAAGCAGCGTCCAACAGGGGCAGAAACACCCGCACCCACAGGCACCATTATCCAAAGCCTCCTGGAGAGGCAGGATGTTGGGCCCTGCGTGCTGCACCATCTCCCAATACTAGCACTTGCATACCATAGCACTGCCACCCTAAACCTGGGAATACGGTACACATATATCAAAAGGTTGCTATGATTACTGGCAGATAGCAATCCCTAGGTTAAACACAATCTGCTCATTGAGCTGTATCATAGCAACCTCTCTGATGTCTGTGGAGTGTGTTTCAGGTCTGGTGTCTGACAGTGTTTACCACCCTGGGGAGTGACCCCAACAGTATTGCGTACCATAGCCATGCCTGCACTGTGCCCAGGATTGGTGTGGTGGCCAGGGCTGCCAAAAGCCTCTATAGTTGCACAATGCTGGCATAGGTGTGGGAGTGTGTGTCTGTCTACCCAGTGTGTGGTGGCTGCCAACACCTTCCTCAGCCCACACTGCTTGTGCTGTTGCCAGTGTCAGCCTGCCAATGTGCATAATGAGGAGCAAGGTACCATGGGTATAGCCCGGACAGGGTGGCCTGGCCAGGATGCATCTGCACAGGGCATAGGGCAATGGCTCGGACATTGTAATGCCCGGCCAGCACCTGCACGGACAGGGTGGCCACAGCATGTCCTGCTGGGAGGTCACTCTCACCCTGACTGAGCGGTGACCATGGCATGGCTAGGTTCCCCCATAGTGCTTCTTTCATGTGATATTTATGGATTCTCTTTTGGGGACCAATCACTGACTTATCTGCTTGCTGTGTATGCTGACATCCCAGTTCTAGGTACATGCATCTTCTCCAGGAACATGCACTATGGACTAGCTAGTAGACTGTCTGCAGCTAGTATGTGTCTGGATGGAACACTTTGCAGGGTGCAGCGGCTGGTGGCTTGCTACTGGAGAATGTCAGATAGTGTTGGGGGGCAGCTGAGCATTTCCAGGCCTACTATCTGTCTGCTATTGCTTTATGGATGTGTACTGCTCTGCATTCTTGCCCTGTAGGGTGTCTGTTCCCCAGCAGGACTGGGGTTGATGGTCCCCCTTTACTGCCACCATTGCAGGGAGGTAGACTGTGGATCTGTTGGTGGGAGATCCTGTTTCCCACCCTGAGCCACAGAGATTGAGTGGTGGTACATAACTGCCTATGGGTCCAAACACAATCCTAATCCTCCTCCTCCTCATCATCATCATCATCTACAGATGGACACAGATGTATCCTAGGTGTGTCTGCAGGAACTACCTATCATGCACACTAGCACTGATGGGGACCTGCAGCATGGTGTATTTCAGCCATGAAAGGTGCTGTGGGCTTGGTGCTGGGCGCCCCACCTCACCCTCAGGGTGAACACAGTACCTGCACAATGTGACGGTCTGTAGCTACTCTGTGCCAGTAACACACACGGTCAGTATCCCCTACCAGGCTGAGGTGCTGTGGGGGTGCACACGGTCAGTTTCCCCTACCAGGCCGAGGTGCTGTGGGGGTGCATACCCCATCTTGTGATCATCTGTAGACTGCTGATTTGCATGTGCAGTGCATCATGAGTACGGGTGGGTTAACCCTGTCCTGGTAACCACAGCAGACAGTTTCTGTGGTGACCTGCAGTCCTTCTATAGCCAGTCAGGGGTTTATTAGTAGTTGTAGCCCACTGGTTACTTCACTGCCTGTAGAGCAAGAGGTCATGGGTTTGATCCCACAGTGGGGTTATTTGATAGGGCTGTCTCAGGCATTTTCTTTTTTAATTTAAATTAGTGCTGCCAGGAAAAACACCCTCACGGTGTTGTAGCCTTAAGGTGCCTCATAAGGTGCCCTCTCAAGTGCTCTATAAGGCACCCTATAAAGCTCCCTATAAGGCGCCTTATAAGGCACCCTATAGAGAACATTGTAAGGTGCCTTGGCGGACAGTGCACTTTATAATGTGCCCTCTGGATTGCCTTATAGGGCGCCTTATGCGGCACCTTAGTTTACGGCACTGTGAGGGTCTGTTTGCTGGCAGCACAAATTTAAATTAAAAAAGAAAATGCCTCAGACAGCACTGATTTTAAGTAAAGGGTAATGCCTCAAACAGCCTTACTCATCAAGCCCACTGGGGGATCAAACTCATGACCTCTGTTTCATCAGTCAATGTATTAACCATTGTGCTACACCTCTGTTGCTGTGCTTGTCAGCGCACCTTGGTCAGCGCACCTAATTAAGGCTAACACGCATTAACGTGCCATGGCTCCCTCTATCGCACGAAAAGTACCTTATCGCACGATAACCCTAAATGCTACCTTAAGGGGTATGTTTACTAAACTGCGTTAGTGCGATTCGTGTTAGGAGCCGCGGTAGAGACAGAAATCCCAAATAAGGACATGGGCGGTACATCGTTACCGAGAACGCGCCGAGAACGCGCGTTACAAGGCGCCATAAATGAACGAGCGCTATAGGGCATGTTACCGCGCGTTAATCCTAAGAAGGCGCGCAGGCATACAAGCACAGCAACAGAGCTATAGCACAATGGTTACAACACTGACTGATAGTACAGGGGTCATGGGTTCGATTCCCCAGTGGGCCTAATGTATAAGGCTGGCTGAGGCAACACCCTTTACATTTAAGTAGTGATTGTTGAGGCATTTGATGTGTATTTTAATTAGTGCTGCCAGCAAACACACGCTCACGGTGGCATAACCTAAGGTGCCGCATAAGGCACCCCATAAGGCACTCCATAGGGCACATTATAAAGTGTACTGTCCGCCAAGGCACCCTATAATGTCCCCTATAGGACACCTTATAAGGCTGTGAACAAAGCCCTGGCTGTCTGCAGAAGAACTGCACGGCACCACACAAACTCTCTGCTGTGGTTACCAGGATAGGGTTAACCCACCCGTACCCATGATGCACTGCACATGCAAATCAGCAGACGAGAGATGGGCACAAGTTGGGTATGCACCCCTACAGCACCTCGGCCTGGTAGGGGCAACAGACTGTGTGTGGCACTGCCACAGAGTAGCCACAGAAAGTCACATTGTGCGGGTACTGTGCCCACCCTGAGTTTGAGGTGGGGCGCCCAGCACCAGGTCCACAGCACCTTTCATGGCTGAAATACGCCATGCTGCAGGTCCCCATCAGTGTGTGATATGTAGTTCCATTAGATACACCTAGGCTACATCTGTATCCTGCTGTATGTCTTGGTCATGTCTAGTCCTTATGGGTGCTGATGCACCCAGAATAGTGCATATCCTGTGTTGGTGCCATGGTTACCTGCTGTAAGTGAAGGGTGAAGGGTGTATGGACCCATAGGCAGATTATGTACCACCACACAACCCATGCTCTGGGGCTCAGGGTGGGAAACAGGATCACCCACCAATAGATCCTCAGTCTACCTCCCTGCAATGGTAGCAGTAGAGGGAACCATCAACCCCAGTCCTGCTGGGGAACAGACAGAGCGGTACACATCCATAACACAATAGCAGACAGACGGCAGGCCTAGAAATGCTCAGCTGCCCCCCACAATTATCTGACATTCTCCAGCAGCAAGTCTCCAGCCGCTGCACCCTGCAAGGTGTTCCAGCAAGACACATACTAGTTGCAGACAGTCCGCCAGCTAATCCATAGTGCATGGTCCTGGAGGAGATGCATGGTACCCCTCACACTTGTCATTCAACAATTTGGGATCTCTGCTTTTTACTATGCCGATGACATCCTTCTTCTTCACCACACTTCCCCACTCCTCCCTGATCTGACTCCTCTTAACAACTGCCTCACTGCTGTCACCCACTGGTTAACCCAAAATTGTCTTCACCTTAATCTAGCCAAAACCACCGCTATTTGGTTCCCCTATGGTCATCCCCCCCCCCCCCTCGTTAGCTCCATCCCTTTCTAACACTCCCATATCCTTAGTCACTACCTTCCGCTATCTTGGTGTTCTCTTTGATTCAGATCTTTCCTTTCACGCTCACATCTCACACATTACAAAGACTTCCTTTTATTTTCTGCGTCAAATCCGTGCTATCCGCCCTTTTCTTTCCTCTTCCGCCTTATATACCCTACTTCTCTCTCTTGTTATGTCCAGGGTTGATTTTGCTAATTCTGTCCTTATTGGTTTGGCCTCCTCTCATTTATACCGTCTTCAAAGAATCCAAAATACCGCAGCCCGCCTTCTCTCTCACTCATCTCATTCTCACCATATAACCCCTCTTCTTATTCACTTACACTGGTTACCTGTTCCCTTCCGCTCTCAATACAAATTACTTACTTTGGTTCACAAGGCCCTCCACACCAACTCCCCACAATATCTAGCTGACTTAATCCACTTTCACACTCCCAGATATACCCCCCGCTCATTCCACTTAAACCGGCTCATCCTTCCCCCTCCTTCTGCTGCCCACTTACAATCTACTCGTTCTTCAGCTTTCTTCTTTATAGGTCCCGCACTATGGAATTCCCTCCCCTCTGCTATCCGATTAGAGTTTTCCCATTCAGCATTTAAACAGCAGCTAAAAACCCGCACCTCTTTTCCCTAGCCTTTGACCTCCCCACTTCTCCCCCCTCTCTATACCTTACTCCCTCTCCCCTACCCTCTCTTGCCCTTTCTGTCTCTCTTTTTTTTTTTTAAATATGTAACTTCCTTTTCCTTTACTGGCTTTGTGCCCTATTTTTAATGGATTTTATGCATTGTAAACCGCTCTGCTTTTATTGTGAAGGGCGGTCAATCAAGTTTTATTAAACATAAACATAAACATGTACCCAGAACAGGGATGTCAGCATACACACCAAGCAGATAAGTCAGTGATTGGACCCCAAAAGAAAACCCATAAATATTACATAAGAGAAATACTATATAGCACTATGGGGGAACCTAGCCATACCATGGTCACTGCTCAGTCAGGGTGAGAGTGACCTCCCAGCAGGACATGCTATGGCCACCCTGTCCGTGCAGGTGGTACCGGGTACTACAATGTCCGAGCCATTGCCCTATGCCCTGTGCAGATGCGGCCAGGCCAGGCCACCCTATCCAGGCTATTCCCACAGTACCTTGCTCCTCATTATGCACATTGGCAGGCCAATACTGGAAACAGTGCTAGCAGTGTGGGCTGTGGAGGGTGTTGGCAGCCACCACACACTGGATAGACAGACACACACTCCCCACACCTATGCCAGCATTGTGCAACTATAGAGGTGTTGGGCAGCCCAGGCCACCACACCAGTCCTGGGCACAGTGCAGGCATGGCTATAGTACGCAATACTATAGGAGTCACTCCCCAAGTTGGTAAACACTGTCAGACACAAGACCTGTAGCACACTCCACAGACATCAGAAAGGTTGCTATGATGCAGCTCACTCAGAAAATTGTACTTAACGTAGGAATTGCTATCTGCCAGTAATTATAGCAACCTTTTGATAAATGTGTACCATATTCCCAGGTTTAGGGTGGCATTACTAAGGTGTGCAAGTGCTAGTATTGGGAGATGCACGCAGAGCCCAAAGTCCTGCCTCTCCAGGAGGCTTTGGATAATTGGGCCTGTGGGTGCGGGTGTGTCTGCCCCTGTTGGCTGCTGCTTTACAGCAGAGGTTCCCAACTCCAGTCCTGCGGTGCCAAACACTGTTCGGGTTTTTCATGCTGTCCCTCATGAATATGCATGAGATACATCTGCATACCATGGGGGTGGCGCATAGAAATGCAGCACAGGCATCTTTATCAGAGGCAGCATGGAACCGGAATAGTGTTTGGCCCTCCAGGACTGCATTTGGGAGACTCTGCTCTAGGTAATGTGCATGTTTATAGTGTCCGTGCTCTGTAGGGTAAAATGTAGGTGTCTTGGGCATGTTTATGTCATCTGCAATAAAGGTGCTGTCTGTATTAGCATGTTGTAGTAGTGGGTAAAATATGGGGGACTGGGTTGGCAGGAACCACAGCTGGACTTGAACCTGTGACTCTCTGCTTCTGAATACACTGGTTTTGTGCACTGCACCACCTTGTTGTCACAAGGTCAGTACATTCCTTGGTGATACCATGACTGTTCGTCAGACAGGGCCCGTCTGTTGCAGTACACGGCACCCACCTACACAGGGCTAGGCCACGGTCTGCTCTGGGCAGCTGCCACTGCCCCCTCCACCACCAGTATCCCTCAGCCACCATGCTGACATGCCCTTCTGCTGGTGGTGCTGGTGGTGCGCAGTCTCAGGCCATCCAGTGTGCAGGTAGGCGGCTGCCTATGGTGCAGGTTCTGGGGTAGGGGTGCCTGCATAGACGTCCACGCTCCCCCCCCCAGCCCCGCCTGCCAATGTTCTGTGCCCTTGGGGGTAGCTGTTGGGTACTATCCCCTGTGACACTGTGGAAAACACAGTCATGCCCATGTTGGGCCTTCAGCAGTTGCTGTCTGGCTGCTTTGCTGTTTCAGCATTCGTATGGGCCAGCTAGGCATCACCCTAGTCTGCACTGTGGCCCAGCTGCTCCACAGCATGTGTCGCCTGCGTCCCTCTGTATCCCCTTTTCCGGCATCTGTCCAGTTGCCGTTCCGACATGCCCGCCCTGATGTTGCGGGACATGTGCATGCCATAGGAACCTTGTCCGATGGAGTGGAAAACCCTGAGCAGCGCTATTTCACTGTGGGCTCATTCACCTTGTATGGGGACGGAGTGTAGACCCTTCCACGATTTATATCTTTTCTATGGAGCTTTCTCGGGGGGGGGGGGGGTTGATGTTTCTCATTAATACCACTATTGGCCAGCTTGGTTATGTTTTTTTTCCAGGTTGTTGAGGTCATTTTCAGTGTTTATGTGCCCTTTTGTTCTGTGCACATGTATCACACTTATCACTTTTTTCAGGTTTCCCTGCCTAGGCTGTACATTGCTGACACTGAAATAGTTTCTCTCCCCTGTAATGTCGATTTAACGGCAGGTTTTCATTCGCGTTAGGATTTAGCTCTTCAGATCAGCGCGTTAGTGTGAAGGGAGCCTCTCCCCGCCCACTCTCCGCCCACTGACCCCTTCTCTCCGCCCTCTCTCCACCTTCTGCGGTGTTTTACCGCGCCACGGAGCTTTACGATCGTTAACGCATCATAACGTGCGTTATGTACCGTTACCGCAGTTTAGTAAACATACCCCTAAGACCGGAATGCCCACTACCTTATATGGCATCCTGCACACTAACGCCAGCTGCACGTTAAGACTGCTTAGTAAACATACCCCTTAGTCTCAAGTGTACCAGAACAATTTATAATAAGATATTTAAAAAAAGAAAAGAAAAGAAAACAGAAGGCAAGAATCTGAACTGGATGCACAATTTCCAGACCAATATTGTGTGGCCAATTTTATTTTATTTAGACAGTTTTGTATACCGCCTTATCCTTCAATCAAAGCGGTCACAACATAATTGGGGGATACATTTAACACGTGGGGATATGAGACACATACACTAATACTTACAGGGAACATGGGCAATGGAGAGTTAAGTGGCTTGCCAAGACCACAAGGAGCATCTGTGGGACTAGAAACCCCAGTCCTTCCGGCCCAAGGTTGCTGTCCTCTAGTGGGATTTGAACCCCCAACCTTCCGGCCTGAAGTACCTTGCCCCCAACCACTAGGCTACTCCTCCCTCCAATGGTAACAGAACTGGCACAGGCAAGTTCAGAAGTCAATTATTTATTCAACTGCTTAGATCTTTACCTTATATGACACTCATAACACAGGTACACTAAAAAAAAATTTTTTTAAACTGCCTCTAATGTTTCGATTGATTTTTACGTTTTTTGGTGCGCTGAATCCAAATCTGGTAACCAATTTGCTCCATCATGTACAGATTTTTTGCTACATTGGGTTAGCAGTTTGAGGTGAACGTTTCAGATTGAGTGCGATCAAGATAAAAGTTTCTTGGATGAATTCTTTATACTAATTGTTTAGTAGTTACTCAAATAAGAATAAAGAAAATTGTAACAAGGCAGCACATAAGAATAGAGTAATGTCAACAAAACACACTGTGATGGTAGCAAAATTGTCTGCACTTAAAACAGCCACATACATGTGCACAAACATTGAGCATATAAGAGCGAGGTTAGACACAAAGCAAAGCAAAGAAATGTGCAAAAAATGTTGTACAGGTATGTATGTAAGAATAGAAAACGCAAACCGCACCATTGCAATACATGAAGACAAACACCCGATGGTGTGAAAATAAAATTCTAATAAATGAGATCCGACACTGTGGTAATAACTAGCAAATTTTTATTTCAAAGTTTAGTAAAAACACGATATTTGTCAACACAGTTTAGATTTTAAAGTCATTCTTGGGTCAATCAATCTCCTGGTGGGCCCGTTTCTTCTTCCCCCGAATGCTTCTCTTGGTGCGCTGCTTGGCATATTTTTCATCTGGGGTTTCCCGCAGCAGCAACCAGCAGAAATCAGTCATCATAGTGGTGTTCCATCTTCCTTGGTACCTTCTCTCTGCGTCCTTGATGTCCTGGTGAAACCTTTCACCTTGTTCTTCACTGTACGCCCCCAGGTTTTCGGGAAAGTAGTTCACATGGGAGTGCAAGAAATGGACTTTCAGGCTCATGTTACAGCCTTGTTCTTTGAAGGCATTGAGCATCCTGGCAACAATATCCTTATAGTTCTCATCCCGCCTGTTCCCCAAGAATTTGAGAACAACATCCTTGAAGGAATCCCAGGCTTCTTTTTCCTTCTCAGACATCGTTTCAGCGAATGCTCCATCTGAAATGAGTTTCCTTATATCAGGGCCAACAAACACTCCTTCCTTTAGCTTTGCTTCAGAAAGTCGGGGGAACTTTGAGCAAAGGTACCGAAAGCACTCACCATCTTTTGGAAGGGACTTGATGAATTGCTTAATGAGACCCAACTTAATGTGGAGAGGTGGTAATAGAATTTTATCACGAGGTACCAAGCTCTCATGACGAACATTTTTCTCACCGGGTCTCAAATACTCCCGAATTGGCCAGTCTTTTTTCCCCCAGTGTAGGTCGCGGGCCCGGCTATCCCACAAGCAAAGGAAGCAGGGATATTTGGTGAAACCGGATTGCTGCCCTAATAGCATGGATAGAATTTTAAAGTCTCCACAAATCATCCAATTATGCTCATCATAACGAATCTTCTGAAGAATCAGGGCCAAATTCTCGTATTTTTCTTGGAGAATAACAGAGTGAGCAATAGGAACTGAAGCGAATGTGTTGCCATTATGAAGAAGAACACCTTTTATGCTGTCTTTTGACGAATCAATGAACAGCCGCCATTCAGCAGGATCATACTTGAGTTTAAACTTTTCCATCACTCCGTATATATCGTTGCAAAATACCAAATCTTCCTCTTTGCTGAAATACTTCAAAAATTGTGTCTCGCGGTTGCGGTACCAATAAAAAGTTGTTCCTGGTGACAATAGATTTTTCTGTTTAAGCCGAGAACCTAGCAGTTGGGCAGCATCTTTTGGGAGTCCTAAATCCCGGACTAAATCATTCAATTCAGCTTGAGAGAAAAGTTCAGGTTTCGGATCTGGTTCAGTTTCAAACTCGGAAGTACTGGACTCATCGGGAAAAGCCATCTGATGAGTCTCATCATGATCAGAACCGTCCACACAAATATGATCCAAAGATTTTGGTGGTTCAGGCACAGGTACTTCGTTGCTATGAGGCATAGGCCTAATTGCCGAGGGAAGGTTGGGGTAACTTATTACGTTCTTATTTTTTAAGTTGTATCCCTTCACAATGCAAGAGCAAAAATAGCAGTCACTGCTGTGGTCTCTTTGTTCACGCCACATCATAGGTATTCCGAAACGAAATGCTTGTTTTTTACCTTTCATCCATAAGCATAGATCTTCCTCACATGTCTTGCACACTTTGTGAGGAGCCCACGGTTTGTCTTGATCGCCCAACTTCAAACCGAAATAGGCGAAATATACTTTTTTAATAAATGCAGAAATGTTCCTCTGCCGCTTTTTCACGGTATATTCCACACAAATAAAACAAAAACTGTCCGGAGAGTTGACGCAACCTCTGGCTCTGTGAGCCATCACAAATACACAGCACTGCAAACTACAATTGTAGTGAACCACTTCGGAATAAAGCTGGATTACGACTGAGCAAACAAAAGGTAATAATGAACTTGCAAGAAACTGAAATTTGACAGGAACGTTCATGTCGCAACCACCGTGTTTGAGCGAGCGAACGAGGCGAGGCGAACAGGAAAGAACATGAGCCAGCGCGAGTACTGGATTTAGCCCCCCGCCTCCCAATTGTCCTGTTAATGTATAAAATGAATACAAAACACTCTAAAATATCATGAGGGAGTGTTTCTAGTTCGTTAACCATTACAACCTCTATTTTCGGCCAAGAAAATAAACTGCAGTCGGCTAAAAAGAAATTATGTGAACATTCCTTATATGGGTAAGAAATCTAATTTTGCAAGAAAACGTGACGTGATGGAACATTTTGGCTATTTTTCCTGGATTCAGCACCCCAAAATCTATAGGAATCAGTTGCAGAACTGGAGGCAGTTTTTTGGTAGTGTACCTGTGTAATTCATGAAATTCACAGAGAAATGTAACTGACACACTTACCACTATCCTCCAGGTGGAACAGTTATTTTTGTGAATTCCAAAGAGGTAGACCATCAGTAAGATCAAGGAGAAGATAAATGAGGACACTGACACATACATAACCCACCCTTGGTTCTCTGGTATATGGACATGGGTAGCAGCTACAAGGATCCACACCCAACATCCGAATACCTGTCAGAAAAAAACAATGTATGCAGTTAGCGAGGAGTCACTGCTTTGCATTTCTTTACAGAAAGGGGTTTTACTTTCTTTATACTTTGAAGTGTAATAGAAGCTAGCGTTGCATTAAACATTCTAACCATTTCATGCTGGTAGCCATTTTTTGATGACTCTCCAGGACCATGGCCAGTCAGGATTAGTGAATAGTTGTCATTAATAGCCTTGAAAATATTGAGATCAATTTTTAAATGATCTTATATGTTTATCAATAGCAGCAGAATGTGTCAGTCCACTACGTGTGTATATTTTCAGCCATTATAAGAAAAGCGGCAGGCTAAAAATACATCTAACTGCGCTGCCAACTTCTGTATAGTGGACAAAGTGAGGGAGGACAGAACAGCAATATTATCTGGACAGCGTTGATATTAAGTGCTGGCACGTCAATTACATATTAAACGTCGGCACTTAATTTAAGCTATTCACTGCTACCATTGAAAATTAACCCCATTATTTCTGTGGTGTACACTTGTTTGGATTTATATTTATATAAATACATTTATATTCTGCTAATCTAAATTATTCTTAGCTGAATACAAAGTCAAACATGAAATATTAAAAGGGCATACATAGTAAAATGAAGTAAAATAAAACCAGATAAAAAATAAAATTACTTAAATAAACCATTCATGAATAAGCCTGACTAAAATTTTAAAAAAATAACCTTTCAACTTCTTTCTAAGGGGTATGTTTACTAAACAGTGGTAGCGGCTTCTGTGCAATATTGAAGCCGCAGCCCCCATTGAATTCAATGGGGCCGCGGTTCCGATATCGCTTGGAAGCCGCTACTGCTGTTTAGTAAACATATCCCTAAAATGCAGCATATCCATCAGTTGTAAATTAAAACATAAATGATTCCATAATGTTGGTTTTGTCAGTGCTGGTGTGCCAAAGCTAAATTGGGTGTAAACCTCAATAAGTGATAAGACTGTCAAAATGGACGAGCTGAAAGTATTAACATTAAGGCACCTTTTACTAAAGGGCGTTAGGGTGTAGCCCTGAATATGCCAACCAGCACTGAAACTATGGCGCATTACATGCAACACCACTATATTAACTGTAATAAAAGACCCCCTAAATTTAAATGGGGTCAACCAACCTATTAAATGGAAAAAGAATCTGAGTTTCCTTAGGAAACAAAGGGCCCTGTTTACTAAGAATTTCCCCCCATAGGCACAAAATGGGAAAATCTTTTAGTAAACAGCCCCCAAAGGATAAACCACACTCTAATCCAGTTAGTATATAAGGAATG
This sequence comes from Ichthyophis bannanicus, assembly GCA_033557465.1. NCBI lineage: Eukaryota > Metazoa > Chordata > Amphibia > Gymnophiona > Ichthyophiidae > Ichthyophis > Ichthyophis bannanicus. The sequence continues at coordinate 126,174,978 of CM066033.1, read as the reverse complement.
TACCAAGCAGAGGGGATGGATTTGGCACATCCAATATAAATGTTACTAGACATTCTGTTGTCAGTAGCTCTACAGATAATACTTGCTCTCTGGAAGGATTATAGTGTGCTTAATTCCATTTTCTGGTGACACGCCATCTGTTATGATACACAGATATGAAAGGGTTGCAGCTGAGAAACTCAATTTTATTTTATTTATACTCTTATATACTGTGCTATTCTGCATCAGTGTGGTTTACATTGAACAAACTGAAATTACATTGAACAGGGCATTATAACTTGGAGATAACTATTTTACAGGGAACATGGGCTATGGAGAGTTAAGTGGCTTGCCCAAGACCACAAGGAGCACTTTTGGGACTAGAAACCCCAGTCCTTCTGGCCCAAGGTTGCTGTCCTCTAGTGGGATTTGAACCCCCGACCTTCCAGCCTGAAGTACCTTGCCCCAACCACTAGGCCACTCCTCCACTCCATATATCCAATATGTTGCAAAGAACAGAGAAGATCTGGTAACCAGTGTTAAGAATATGTGCAATCAGTGTTAAGAACATAAGAAATGCCATGCTGGGTCAGATCCAGTTCTCTGTCTCTTTCTTCTTGTAGGAATCTTAGTTGGGGTGGGCCTTTTTTTGGCAGGGCGGGGGTAGTTAGATTTTAGTAGTAGTACTTTGTCCTTTCTTTGGTCTGAGCATGGAGCTGACTTTGTGAGCTGTTGTATTTGTATGGATGGCTGAATGTTGGATGTACGACCTTCCTTGAAAAACATTTAATATGTTGAAACATTAAAAACCTGTGCTTGAATATCCCTCAAGGACTTGTCATATCCATCTTCATAAAGCCGAAACACTTTGGCACAAACAAGTCTGTTTCAATCAGGCCTTCCTTCCAAAGTCAGTAGTTCTGGATTAAGGAAACAGCTGAGGAAGGTCCCTATGAGTCCTAAGATTTTACTTAAAAAAAAAAAAATCTACAGAGGTTCTGGCTGAGACTGAGGAAAATGTCAACAATTTCAAGATTACTCCATATACATGGTCTGTATGGGAGGGTGGTAAAAAAGAAGCTGTTGCTAAAGAAAAGCCAAATGCTCTGCTATGTAGCATTTGCAAAGAAACACCCACATAAGTGGCAGAGGATTTTGCGCTCTGGTCTCGGTGTTAAGCAATGTATGATATCAAATATATACAGCATATCATCCTATTAACACCATCACTCCAGCAAAGCATGGTAGTGGCAGCTTTATGCTATGGGGATGCATTGCTGTTGTGGGGACAGGGAAGCTTGGGAAGATCAAGGGAAAGATGGATGGTGTAAAGTACTGGCAGATACTGTTCTTGTCTGCCACAGTCTTGGGACTGGGAAGAAGATTCAACTTTCATCAGGACAATAATCCTAAACAATAGGGTGGCTTAGCAGGAAGAAAGTAAATGTCATTAGTGACCCAGCCAAAACCTATATTAGAATCCAAAGAAAATCTGTGGCAAGGCTGCAGTCTACAGATGATCCCTGGCCAGCCTGAAAGAGCCTGAAGAATTATTTTAAATGATTACTCAGTGCAACGTGGCTATACTACACAAGCCCATTAGCAAAAAATAAAAAAAAAAGAGAGAAATTCAATTCTACTGTAGCTCATGGTATCTAGCAACATTTTTTCTTATTTAAATTTTTTCATTTGTAACTGATGGTGGTGCTTTCCTTCAAATTGTTCTGTAGTAACGACATGCTTTTGTGATCCCAAACTCAGGTTATTTTAAGACCAGACACTATGGGGTATGTTTACTAAACTGCGTTAGTGCAATTCACGTTAGGAGCCGCGTTAGTGGAAGGAAAGCCAAAAAAGGACATGGGCGGTACATCGTAACCGCTAACGCGCAGTTGCGCGTGATATTGCGTGCCATGCAGCAACGATCGCTACAGCGTGCGTGCTACTGCGCGCAAGCGTAAGACAGCGCGCAGACACCCAAATACAGAAACAAAGCTGTAGCACAATGGTTACTACACAAACTGATGGTACAAGGGTCATGGGTTCGATTCCCCAGTGTGCCTAATGAACAAGGCTGGCTGAGGCGTCATGTGTAACCCTTTGAAGGCCTACTATAATATTTTATTCCACATTCTGCAGCCAGGTTAATGTTTGCACATGTCAGGAAAATTGTACCCGTCGTACCCAATATGTTCCAATAGTGATGTTCCCTCTGGCATGGTCATGTATTATATACCATTTGATAGGAATATATAGGCAGAAGATGAGATCCCGAAAGTACTGGGCTTGGCCTGGAAAGGGTTAAATAGTGGGCTGTGAGGAAGGTTACTTGTACCTGAATAGTGCTGCCAGCAAACACACCCTCACAGTGGCATAAGCTAAGGTGCCACATAAGGCACCCTAGAGGGCACCCCATAGGGCACATTATAAAGTGCGCTGTCTGCCAAGGCATCCTATAATGTCCCCTATAGGGCACCATATAAGGCACTTATAAGGCACTTTATAGGGCGCCGTATAAAGCGCCCTATAGGGCGCCCTATGAGCCACCCTAAGGGGACAGTACCCTGAGGGTAGTCCTGCTGGCAGAACTAATATACAATAAAAAGAGACAATGCCTAAGACAGCCCCATTGATGAACCCCACTGTGGGTTCTGAACCCATGTCCTCTGGCTCCACAGGCAGTGAAGTAACCAGTGGGCTAGAGCTGCTAACAAACAACTGGCTGGCTACAGGAGGACTGGACGGCACCACACCCACATTCTGCTGTGGTTACCAGGATAGGGGTAACCCACCCATACCCATGATGCACTGCACATGCAAATCAGCAGTCGAGAGATGGGCACAAGATCGGGTATGCACCCCCACAGCACCTCGGCCTTGTAGGGGGAACAGACCGTGTGTGGCACTGCCACAGAGTAGCCACAGACAGTCACATTGTGCGGGTACAGTGCCCACCCTGAGGTTGAGGTGGGGCGCCCTGCACCAGGTCCACAGCACCTTTCATGGCTGAAATACGCCATGCTGCAGGTTCCCATCAGTGTGTGATAGGTAGCTCCGTTAGACACACCTAGGATACAGCTGTGTCCTGCTGTATGTCCCGGTCATGTCTAGTCCCTATGGGCGCTGTTGCACCCAGACCAGTGCATATCCTATGTTGGTGCCATCGTTACCTGCTGTAGGTGAAGGGGGGGGGGTGGTGTATGGACCCATAGGCAGATTATGTACCACCACACAACCCACCCTCTGGGGCTCAGGGTAGGAAACAGGATCACCCACCAATAGATCCACAGTCTACCTCCCTGCAATGGCAGCGGTAGAGGGGACCAGCAACAGCAGTCCTGCTGGGGAACAGACAGAGCGACACACATCCATAACGCAATAGCGGACAGACGGTAGGCCTGGAAATGCTCAGCTGCCCCCCAACCATTATCTGACATTCTCCAGCAGCAAGCCTCCAGCCGCTGCACCCTGCAAGGTGTTCCAGCAAGACACATACTAGCTGCAGACAGTCCGCCAGCTAGTCCATAGTGCATGGTCCTGGAGGAGATGCATGTACCCTGAACGGGGATGTCAGCATACACACCAAGAAGATAAGTCAGTGATTGGGCCTCAAAAGGAAACTCATATATATCACATGAGAGAAATGCTATATAGCACTATGGGGGAACCTAGCCATGCCGTGGTCACTGCTCAGTCAGGGTGAGAGTGACCTCCCAGCAGGACATGCTGTGGCCATTCTGTCCGTGCAAGTGGTACCGGGCACTACAATGTCCGAGCTATTGCCCTATGCCCTGCGCAGATGCGGCAAGGCCAGGCCACCCTATCCAGGCTATTCCCACAGTACCTTGCTCCTCATTATGCCCATTGGCAGGCCAATACTGGGAACAGTGCTAGCAGTGTGGGCTGTGGAGGGTGTTGGAAGCCACCACACACTGGATAGACAGACACACACTCCCCACACCTATGCCAGCATTGTGCAACTATAGAGGTGTTGGGCAGCCCAGGCCACCACACCAGTCCTGGGCACAGTGCAGGCATGGCTATGGTACGCACTACTGTAGGAGTCACTCCCCAGGTTGGTAAACACTGTCAGACACAGGACCTGTAGCACACTCCACAGACATCAGAAAGGTTGCTATGATGCAGCTCACTCAGGAAATTGTACTTAACCTAGGAATTGCTATATGCCAGTAATCATAGCAACCTTTTGATAGATGTGTACCATATTCCCAGGTTTAGGGTGGCATTACTACGGTATGCATGTGCTAGTATTGCGAGATGCACGCAGAGCCCAAAGTCCTGCCTCTCCAGGAGGCTGTGGATAATGGGGCCTGTGGGTGTGGGTGTGTCTGCCCCTGTTGGCTGCTGCTTTACGGCAGAGGTTCCCAACTCCATTCCTGCGGTGCCAAACACTGTTCGGGTTTTCATGCTGTCCCACATGAATATGCATGAGATACATCTGCATACCATGGGGGTGGCGCATAGAAATGCAGCACAGGCATCTTCATCAGAGGCAGCATGGAACCGGAATGGTGTTTGGCCCTCCAGGACTGCATGTGGGAGGCTCTGCTCTAGGTAATGTGCATGTTTATGGTGTCTGTACTCTGTAGGGTAAAATGTGGGTGTTTTGGGCATGTTTACGTCATCTGCAAGAACGGTTCTGTCTGTATTAGCACGTTATAGTAGTGGGTAAAATATGAGGACTGGGTTGGCGGACACCACAGCTGGGACTTGAACCTATGACCTTCTGCTTTGAATACACTGGTTCTGTGTACTGCACCACCATGTTCTCACAGAGATGGTGCATTCCCTGGTGCTACCATGACTGTTGGTCAGACAGGGCCTGTCTGCTGCAGTGCACGGCCCCCACCTACACAGGGCTAGGCCACGGTCTGCTGTGGGCAGCTGCCACAGCCCCCTCCACCACCAGTATTCCTCAGCCACCATGCTGACATGCCCTTTTGCTGGTGGAGCTGGTGGTGCGCAGTCCCAGGCCATCCAGTGTGCAGGTAGGTGGCTGCCTATGGTGCGGGGTCTGGGGTAGGGGTGCCTGCATAGTTGTCCACGCTTTCCCCCAGCACCACTTGCCAATGTTCCGTGCCATTGGGGGTACCTGCTGGGTACTATTCCCTGTGACACTGTGGGAAGCACACTCTTGCCCATGTTGGGCCCTCAGCAGTTGCTGTCTGGCTGCTCTACTGTTTCAGCATTCCTATGGGCCAGCTAGGCATCACCCTAGTCCCCACTGTGGCCCAGCTGCACCACAGCATTTGCCGCCTGCAGCCCTCTGTATCCCCTTTTCCAGCATCTGCCCGGTTGCCCGTTCCGACATGCCCGCCCTGATGTTGTGGGACATGTGCACGCCATAGGAACCCTGTCCGATGGTGGGGAAATCCCTGAGCAGCGCTATTTCACTGTGGGCCCATGCACCTTGATGGGGACAGAGTATGGACCCTTCCACGAATTTATTTATTTATTTAGTATACATTTGTATACCGCTACTTCCAGCGATCAGCAGCGGTTTGATTACAGATTGGAAATTGTCAAATCATGACAGGAAATTATATCTGTTCTATGGAGCTTACTCGGGGGGGGGGGGGGTGTTGATGTTTCTCATTGCTACCACTATTGGCCAGCTTGGTTGTTGTTTTTTTCCAGTTTGTTGGGTTCATTTTCAGTGTTTCTGTGCCCTTTTGTTCTGGGCACATGTATCACACCTATCACCTTTTTTTGGTTTCCCTGCCTAGGCTGTACATTGCTGACACGTAAATGGTTTCTCTCCCCTTTAAAGTGCTTTTACCGGTAGGTTTTCATTCGCGTTGGATTTCAGCTCTGAAATTCAGCCTGTTGGTGTGAAGGGAGCCTCTCCCCGCCCACTCTCCGCCCATTGACCCCTTCTCTCCGCCCTCTCTCCACCTTCTGCGGTGTTTTACCACGCCGCGGAGCATTACGCTCATTAGCGCGTGATAGCGCGCGTTTACAATCGTTAATGCTCTATAGCACGTGCTATAGCGCGCTAATGATCGTTAACGTCATACAACGCGCGTTATTCACGTTTACCGCGGTTTATTAAACATACCCCTATATATATATAATTTTTTATTATATTTGTTCATGTCCATATAGTTTTAATTTATTTTATCTATTTGCTCATTATTTATTTTTTATTAACTCAAACAGACTATTTTCTTTCTCTTTTAGTGTTCCTTTCTGTTTTTAGGTAACCTCTTCTTTGGTTCTTAGAAACATAGAAACATGATGGCAGAAAAAGACCACATAGGGGTATGTTTACTAAACCGTCTTAACGTAGCAGCACCGATGTTATCGTGCGATACGTAACGTTATCACGCGATAACATCGGCGGCAGCGTTAAAGCACACTAACGCTGTGAAAGCCGGGACTGAAGGGTGGAGTAAGGATCCCCAGAGGGTGGAGATAGGGGTCAATGGGCAGAGAGTGGGCGGGGAGAGGCTCCATGCACACTAACGCCGTGAAATGAAGGTCTGAAAATTAGCACCAGTGAAAACCTCGCGCTAGAGGCACATTTGCAGGAGAGAGAAACCATTTCAGTCCGCAATGTACAGCAAAGGCAGGGAAACCCAGAAAAGTGATAGTAGTGATACATGTGCAGGAACCAAAAAGGCATATAAACATGGAAAATGACCAAAACCACATTTGAAATCCCAATAACCAAGCTGGCCAATAGTGATATTAATGATAAACATAAAGCAACACTACTGACAAAGCGTAAAAAGGAAGATATCATGTTTGGAAGGGTCTATGCTCTGTCCCCCTACAAAGTGAATGATCCCACATTGAAATAGCAGTGAACAGGGTTTCTGTCGTTTAGATTGGGCAGGTTTGTTAGGCTGTGCACATGTGCAGCAACAGCAGAGTGGGCACGTAGGAAAGGGCAACTGTACTAATGCTGTAAATGGGATACAGGGGGCTACAGGCAGGCACATGCTGTGGTCCAGCTGGGGCACAGTGCGGACTAGGCAGACGCCTAGGTGGCACATAGGAATGCCGAAACTGTAAAGCAGCAAGACAGCAACTGACAAGGGACCAACATGGGCACGAGTGTGTGTCCCACAGTGTCACGGAGATATTACCCAGCAGGTACCCCCAAGGGCACATAACATTGGCAGGCGGTGCCGGGGGGAAGTGTGCTGCCTACCTGCACACTGGATGGCATGGGACTGTGCACCACTAGCACCACCAGCATATGGGCATGTCAGCATGGTGGGGGAGGTGTGTTGGGGGCAGTGGCATCTGCCCACAGCAGACCAAGGTCAAGCCCTGTTCAGGTGGGTGGCATGCAGTGCAAAAGACAAGGTCTGTCTGATGAACAGCTATGGTATTCCCAGGGAATGATCTGCCCCTTTGGCAACAGTTTGGTGCAGTACACACAGCCAGTGTGTTCAGGAGCAGAAGGTCACAAGTTCAGGTCCCAGCTGTGGCTCCTGCCAACCCTGTCCCAATATTTTACCCAGTACTAAACCGTGGTAATAAAGACGGAACCTTTATTGCAGATAAAATAAACATGCCTGAAACGCCTATATTTTACCCTACAGAGCACAGATACCATAAACATGTGCAATCCCTAGAGCAGAGTTTCCCAACTGCAGTCCTGGAGGGCCAAACACCATTCAGGTTTCATGCTGTCCCTAATAAATATGCCTGTGCTGCATTTGTAAGGAACACACCCATTGTATGCAAATGTATCTCATGCATATTCATTAGGGACAGCATGAAAACCTGAACAGTGTTTGGCCTACCAGGACCAGAGTTGGGAAACTCAGCCCTAGAGCAGAGGCCAACAGGGGTACAAACACCCACACCCACAGGCTCCACTATCCAACGCCTCATGGAGAGTCGGGCTGTTGGGCCCCTTTCACCTGCATATCTTAGCAATGCCGTCCTAAACTTGGGAACACGTTCCACATATATCAAAAGGTTGCTATGATTAATGACAGATAACAAATCCTAAGTTAAACACGATTTGTTGATAGAGATTCATCATAGCAACCTTTCTGATATCTGTGAAGTGTATTGCAGTTATTGATTCTGACAGTGTTTACCACCCCGGGGAATGACCCCAACAGTTTTGCGTACCATAGCAATGCCTGCACTGTGCCCAGGACTGGTGTGGCAGCCAGGGCTTCCACAAACCTCTATATTTGTACAATGCTGGCATAGGTGTGGGAGTGTGTGTCTTTCTATCCAGTGTGTTGTGGCTGCCTACACCTTACTGAGCCCACAATGCTTGCACTGTTTCCAGTGTTAGCCTGCCAATGTGCATAATGGGGAGCAAGGTACTGTGGGTATGGCCCGGACAGGGTGGCCTGGGCAGGATGCATCTACACAGGGTATAGGGCAATGGCTGGGACATTGTAGTGCCTGACCACCACCTGCATGGACAGGGTGGCCACAGCATGTCATGCTGGGAGGTCTCTCTCACCCTGACTGAGCAGTGACCACGGCATGGCTAGGTTCCCCCATAGTGCTATATAGTATTTTTCTCAAGTGATATTTATGGGTTTTCTATTTTGGGGCCCAATCACTGGCCTACCTGCTTGGTGGGTGGGTGTGTGTGCGTGCGTGCGTGCTTGCTCGCTCACGTCCCATTATTAGGTGCACATAGTTCCTCCAGAAACATGAACTATGGACTAGCTAGCAGACTGTCTGCAGTTAGCATGTGTATGGCTGGAACACCTTGCAGGGTGCAGTGGGTGGAGACTGACTGTGCCCTCTGCTGGTGAATGTCAGATAGTGGAGGGGGGGGGCAGCTGAGCTTCTCCAGCATTCTGCCTGTCTGCCATTGCCTTATGTGATGTGTACAGATCTGCATCAACTGCCCTGTAGGGTGCCTGTTCCCCAGAAAGACTGGGGTTGATGGTCCTCTATACTGCCACCATTGCAGAGATGTACAATGTGGATCTGTTGGTGGGAGATCCTGTCCCCCCACCCTGAGTCACAGAGGGTGGGTTTGGTGGTGCTACACAATCCGCTTTTGGGTCCAAACACCCCCCTTCACACAGAATATGCACTATTTTGGGTGCATCATAGTCCACAAGGTCTAGACGTGACTGGGAAATACAGATAGACACAGGTGTATCCTAGGTGCATCTGCAAAGACTACCTATCACACACTGGCACTGATGAGGACCTGCAGCATAGCCTATCTCAGCCAAGCCAGGTGTTGCAGACCTGGTGCTGGGTGCCCCACCTCACCCTCAGGGTGAGCACAGGATACGCACAATGTCACGGTCTGTAGCTACTCTGTGCCAGTAACACACACAGTCAGTTCCCCCTACCAGGCCTAGGTGCTGTGGGGGTGCATACCCCATTATGTGATCAGCTGTAGACTGCTGATCTGCATGCATGTGCAGTGCATCATGGGTACGGGTGGGTTTACCCTATCCTGGTAACCACAGCAGACAGTTTGTGTAGTGACCTGCAGTCTTTCTGTAGCTTGCCAGCAGTGTGTTAGTAGCTATAGAGATGTAGCCTACTGGTTACTTCAATGACTGGGGTAGCAGAGGTCATCAGTTCAATACTACAGTGGTGTAATCTAAAAAGGCTGTCTGAGGCATTTTCTTTTATGTTAAATCAATGCTACCAGCAGAAACACCCTCACAGTGCTGTAGCCTAAGGTGCTGCATAGGTGCCCTGTAAGGCACCCTATACAGCGTCCTATAGGGCACATCATAGGGTGCCTTGGCAGACAGGGCACTTTATAATGTGACCTATGGGGCATCTTATTGGGCACCTTATGAGGCACCTTAGGTTACGGCACCGCCAGGGTGTTTTTGCTGGTAGCACTGATTTAAATGAAAAGAAAATGCCTCAGACAGCCTTTTTAGATTACACCACTGAAGGATTGAACCCATGACCTCTGATATAGCCCACTGGTTACAGTCATTGCAGTAACCAGTGGGCTATATTGTTATAACTTCTAACACTGCGCTGGCATGTACTTAGGGTTAACGTGCGTTAATGTGCCACGGCGTCCACTATTGCGCGATGCAGATTCTTGCTACCTTAGGACTGGAACGCCCACTCCTTATATGGGATTCTTCACATTATCGCTGCAACTAGCACCAGTAACATTAGGACGGTTTAGTAAACATATCCCTTAGTTTTATTTCTCCAGTGTTCTTGTTCATTCCAAGTTTGGCTTTTGAGGTTCCAAGTTTAATTATTGTCTTCCTATTTTTAAATTGTGATCCCTTGTTCTTTGTTTGGTGATGGTCTATGTTCTGCATGTGTAACCGAGCTGAGGTATTCTTTCATGTATTTTCTATTTGATAGTGCCACTTGTTCTCTTTCCCCAGTAGGTCATGTATTTGGTATTCTCTGAGATGTATTGGTTTAATATTTGCAATGTTGCTTTTTGATATGTAGGGTTTGGTGCTTTGTGAGTCCTGGTAGTGCTGTTACGATACGGCGGGTTTGCTATGGGTTCTAAATGGGCAGTTTTTTTAGTACTTCCTAATGTGCCTGGTGGTTGGCACTAGATTATAGTAATGTAGAAATCTTTTAGTCTTTCTTTATCCATACACTCATTAAGAGGCATGTTTACTAAAAGTTAGTACACTTTAACATTATGCAAATATTTATGCAAATGAAACCCTTATGCAAATGAGGCCCCACAATGAGTCTCTGTACATGGTCCCGCACCCTCCTTGGGCTGCCTCTGGATATAGGCATCTCTGTTACTTTTTTAAAATAGGCGACTCTTTGGTGCTTTGAAATAGGTACTAAACAAAATGCAAAGACGTTAACGATGCACATTTCCCAGAGCTGACATACTCCAGTTAATAAATTCAAAATAAAAAAAGTATTTTTCTACATTTTGTTGTTTGTGCCTTTGATTTTTCAGTTGCAATTGCTCCAGTCACTTTCTCCTGGTTTCTTTGTGTCTTCTGCTAACTCTCCATTGTTTGCTGCCCATTTGTCCTTTCTTCTCTCTTCTAGTTTTTTACCATTCTCTCTTTACATCTGCTTTAACATACTGATCTTTCCCCTTTTGCTCTTTCCTCCATTTCCTTCTTTATTCCTTTTTCATCCACTCAGATTTCACCCCTCCATCCTCAATCCCCACTTGCTCTCCCAATACTCAGCCAATCGTATATTTTTCTTCCCTCCCACACAAAATATCTTTTTCCCTCTCCATCATCATTCCCCCAGCACCATCCCCTTCTAGTCCACCACCCAACATTAGCTCCCTTCTAGTTCCAGCCCCACCCAGCATCCACTCCTTTCTAGTCCCATTATCCCATCCCCCCGAATCAGCCCATTTCCAGTCCTAGTCCCCAACCCCCCCCCCCCCCTCCCGTCAGCCCATTTCCATTAAAATCATCTGTAATATCTGAAGACTGGAGGATGGCCAATGTAACGCCAATTTTTTAAAAGGGTTCCAGGGGTGATCCAGGAAACTACAGACCGGTGAGCCTGATGTCCATACCGGGAAAAATAGTAGAAACCATTATAAAGAATAAAATTACTGAACATGTAGATAGTCATGGCTTAATGGAAGACAGCCAACATGGTTTTAGCCAAGGAAGGTGTTATCTTACTTATCTGTTATGGTTTTTTAAAGGTATGAATAAAGTAGACAAAGGTAAGTCGGTTGATATAGTGTATCTGAATTTTCAGAAAGCCTTTGACAAGGTCCCTCATGAGAGATTCTTGGCAAAACTAAAAAGTCATGGGAAAGGAGGCAGTGTACTATTGTGGATCAGGAACTGGTTAAAAGATAGAAAGCAGAGGGTAGGGCTAAATGGCCAATTTTCCCAATGGAGAAAGGTGAATAGTGGTGTACCCCAGGGGTCTGTGCTGGGTCCGCTGCATTTTAACATATTCTTAAATTATCTATACTAATTTAACCTGTAAATAGTTACCCCGGTTATCCTATGTTTTTTTTCCCTGTTCTATGTAAAACTCAATGTTGCTTGTATGCATTGTAGTATGTTTTGTTCGATGTACACCGCGCTGATTGTAATAGCGCGGTATAGAAGAAATGTTAAATAAATAAAAATAAATAAATCTAGAAATGGGAATAACGAGTGAGGTAATCAAATTTGCAGATGACACAATATTATTCAAAGCTGTTAAAACCCATGAGGACTGTGAAAAATTGCAAGAGGACCTTGATAAACTGGAAGACTGGGCATCCAAATGGCAGATGAAATTTAATGTGGACAAGTGCAAAGTTATACATCTAGGAAAGAACAATCCAAACTATGGTTACACGATGCAAAGTTCCACATTAGGAACCACTACCCAGGAAAATGATTTAGGCGTCATTGTGGATAACATATTGAAACCCTCCGCCCAATGTGGGGTGGCTGCCAAGAGATCATGTATGAATTATAAGAAAAGGAATGGAGAATAAAACAAAGGATATTATAATGCCTCTGTATTGTTCTATGGTGCAACTGTATCTTGAATATTGTGTGCAATTCTGGTTGCCGTATCTTAAAAGGATATATTGTTATTAGAAAAGGTACAGAGAAGAGCCACCAAAATGGTAAAGGTGATGGAAGGATACCCTTATGAAGAGAGGCTAAAAAGGTTAGGACATTTCAACCTGGAAAAGAGACGGCTGAGAGGAGATATGATAGAGATCTATAAATTAATGAATGGAGTGGAACGGGTAAACGTAGATCAATTGTTTAGGCCATCAAAAGACTAGGGGGTATGCAATGAAGCTACAGTGTAACCTAGTTAAGACTAATAAGAGAAAATATTTTTTCACTCAATGTGCAATCAAACTCTGGAATTCATTACTGGAGGATGTAGTAAAAGCTGTTAGTAGCCGGGTTTAAAAAAGGTTTGGAGATGTTCCTTAAGGAAAGGTCCATAAACTATTATTAAAAGGGCCCCAGGAAATCCACTGCTTGACCCAATACAAGCATTGTGGAACCTGTGTCTTTTGGGGAAACTGCTAGGTACTTGTGACCTGGATTGGCCACTGTTGGAAACAGGATACTGGGCTTGATGGACCTTAGTCTGACCCAGTATATGTTTGTGACATGAATTCATGTTTCTAATCTATTATTCTGCAACAAGCTCTCATTCCTCCATCTGTTCTATTTGGAAATGGAAAATATCCAGGGGCATGATGTGGTCAGGGCCTTCAAGGGATTCAGTGAATCCCCAGTTCTACTGCTGTCTTTTTTTTTTTCCTGTACCTCCAGCAGCACACAGCAGATTTGAGTGGAACGGCTGTAAGAAGGCTATTTTGTGCCTTTTTTCATTGTGCTGCTGTGTCATGCCACCCAGAATCCTCATGCTGTAGTCAGCCACACAGCTTTCTGTATTTAGAGACAGGAGTCCTGGGCAGACCGTAGTAACGCTGCACCTCCACTGGCTGAACCGCAACTCAGGGACTGGGCTGCTGAGCTGGAGTGGCAGGGAAGGCTGAAATGCCGCTGTTGAGTGCTGCAGAATAAGCCTGTATTAAGATGAGTTGTAAAAGGGTGAGTGATTGAGACTTTTAGGGGTATGTTTACTAAACAGCACTAACGTCGCAGTGGCGACGTTATCGCGCGATAATGGCACATTACCGTGCGATAACGTCACATATCGCGCGATAACGTCTCCGGTGGCTTTAAGGTGCACAGAGGGTGGAGTAAGGCTCCCCAGAGGGTGGAGATAAGGGGTCAATGGGCAGAGAGTAGGAGGGGAGAGGCTCCAGGCACACTAACGCTGTGAAATCAGGGTCTGAAAATTAACGCCAGTGAAAACCTTGCGTTAGAGGCACATTTGCAGGAGAGAGAAACCAGTTCAGTCAGCAATGAACAGCAAAGGCAGGGAGACCCGGATAAGTGATAGTAGTGATACATGTGCAGTAACAAAACATGCAGAAACCAGAGAGATAATGACCAGAACCAAAATAGAAATACAAAACACCGAGCTGGCCAATAGAAAAAACAATGATAAATGGTAATCAACACTACCCATAAAGAATGAAAAGGAAGATGTCACTTTTGGAAGGGTCAATTCTGATTCCCCCTACAAAGTGAATGTTCCAACATTGATAGTGTTGATGAGGGTTTGCTGTAGTGTATATTGGGCAGCTTGCTTATGTGGCTTTCACATGTGCAGCAACAGCAGAGTGGCCATGTATGAAAGGGCACTATGGTGATGGTGTAAATGGGGTACAGGGGGCTGCAGGTAGCACATGCAGCGGGTCAGCTGGGGCCCAGTGTGGACTAGGCAGATGCCTACCTGGCACATAGGAATTCAGAAACTGAAAAGCAGCAAGACAGCAACTGACTAGGGTCCAACATGGCCACGAGTGTGCGTCCCACAATGTCCCAGGGGACAGTACCCAGCAGGTACCCACAAGGGCACAGAACATTGGCAGGTGGTGCCAGGGGAAAGTACTGATAACCATGTCAGCACCCCTACCCCATATCATGCACCATAGGCAGCCACCTACCGGCACACTGGATAGCCTGGGACTGCGCACCACCAACACCACCAGCAAAAGGGCATGTCAGCATGGTGGCGGTGGGGTGCTGGTGGTGGAGGGGGCAGTGGCATCTGCCCACATCAGACCAAGGCCAAGCCCTGTTTAGGTGGGTGCTGTGCACTGCAACAGACAAGGTGTGTCTGACGAACAGTAATGGTATCCCCAGGGAATAACTTGCCTCTGTGGCAACAGTTTGGTGCAATACCAACAGCCAGTGTGTTCAGGGGCAGAAGGTCACAGGTTCAAGTCCCAGCTGTGGCTCCTGCAGACCATGTCCCTATGTTTTACCCAGTACTAAACCATGGTAATAAAGAAGGAACCTTTATTGCAGATAAAATAAACACGCCATAAACGCCTATATTTTACCCTACAGAGCACATACACCATAAACATGTGCAATCCCTAGAGCAGAGTTTCCCAACTGCAGTCCTGGAGGGCCAAACACCATTCAGGTTTCATGCTGTCTCTAATAAATATGCCTGTGATGCATTTGTATGCACCGCCCCCATTGTATGCAAATGTAGCCATACATATTCATTAGGGACAGCATGAAAACATGAACCGTGTTTGGCCCACCAGGCCAGAGTTGGGAACCTCTGACCTAGAGCAGCAGCCAACAGGGGCACAAACACCCACACCCATAGGCTCCACTATCCAACGGCTCATGGAGAGTCAGGCTGTTGGGCCCTGAGCAGAGCAGCATCTACCAATACTAGCACCTGCAATACCTTAGCAATGTCGTCTTAAACTTGGAAACATGTTGCTATGATTAATGTCAGATAACAAATCCTAAGATAAACACAATTTGTTGACAGAGATTCATCATAGCAACCTTTCTGATATCTGTGGAGTGTGTTTCAGGTTTTGTTTCTGACAGTGTTTACCACCCCGGGGAGTGACCCTAACGGTATTGAGTACCATAGCAGTGCCTGCACTGTGCCCAGGACTGGTGTGGTGGCCAGGGCTGCCAACCACCTCTATATTTGCACAATGCTGAAATAGGTGTGGGAGTGTGTGTATGTCTATCCAGTGTTTTGTGGCTGCTTACACCTTACTGAGCACACAATGCTTGCACTGTTTCCAGTGTTAGCTTGCCAATGTGCATAATAAGGAGCAAGGTATTGTGGGTATGGCCCGTACAGGGTGGCTTGGGCAGGCTGCATCTGCACAGGGCTTAGGGCAATGGCTGGGACATTGTACTGCCCGACCACCACCTGCACGGACAGGGTGGCCACAGCATGTCATGCTGGGGGGGGGGGGGGTCACTCTCACCCTGACTGAGCAGTGACCATGGCATGGCTAGGTTCCCCCATAGTTCTATACAGTATTTATTTCAAGTGATATCTATGAGTTTCTTTTTCTGGGACCCAATCACTGACATACTTGTGTGGTGTGTGTGCTCATGTCCCATTTTTGGGTGCACACAGTTCCTCTCAGAACATGCACTATGTACTAGCTAGCAGACTGTCTGCAGTTAGCATGTGTATGGCTGGAACAGCTTTCAGGGTGCAGTGGGTGGAGGCTGACTGTGCTCTCTGCTGGTGAATGTCAGATAGTGGTGGGGGTAGTTGAGCTTTTCCAGGCCTACTGCCAGTGCCCTATGTGATGCATACAGATCTGCATTGACTGCCCTGTAAGGTGCCTATTCCCCAGTAGTACTGGTGTTGATGGTCCCCTCTACTTGTACCATTGCAGAGATGTACAATGTGGATCTGTTGGTAGTTGATCCTGTCCCCCACTCTGACCCACAGAGAGCAGGTTGGGTGGTGCTGCTACATAATCTCCTTTTGGGTCCAAACACCACCCTTCACGTATACATTTGACCATGGCAACCACACAGATATGCACTATTCTGGGTGCATCATAGTCCACAAAGGCTAGACGTGACTGGGAAATACAGATGGACACAGGTGTATGTGTTGGCAAGGACTACCTATTACACACTGGCACTGATGGGGACCTGCAGTACAGCTTATCTCAACCATGCCATGTGCTGTGGACCTGGTGCTGGGCGCCCCACCTCACCCTCAGGGTGAGTACAGAAACTGTACAATGTCACGGTCTGTAGCTACTCTGTGCCAGTAACACACACGGTCAGTTCCCCCCAACCAGGCCGGGGGCTATAGAGGCGCATACCCCATCTTGTGATCAGATGTAGGTTGCTGATCTGCATGTGCAGTGCATCATGGGTATGGATGGGTTTACCCTATCTTGGTAACCACAGCAGACAGTTTGTGTGGTGACCCGCAGTCTTTCTGTAGCCAGCCAGCAGTGTGTTGGCTGCTATAGAAATGTAGCCCACTGGTTACTTCAATGACTGCAAAGACAGAGGTCATGGGTTTGATGCCACAGTGGTTTTATTTAATGAGGCTTTTCCTTTTAATTTCCTTTTAATAAATAAATAAATAAAAAATTTAATGGGCGTATTTGTTGAATTTTAATTATACCTAAATAAAAATGACTCAAGTAATTGAATAATGTGATAGACATTACATTGTATGAAGAGCAGAGTTTGACAAAACAGTATGTCATTTCCTAACTCAATAATATTGTAGAGATTTTTTGGTACCACAGATTTGTGTAAATATAATCCTTTGCTTGATATCACTTTATTCGATTCCTGTACCGGAGGAAATTCACTTATGTTTCTCTTTCTTCAGTGTTGCGCTGCTTACAGTGCGGATTCTTGGGTTTGCCATTTTATCCGTCTGCATATTTGTTTCTAATCTGTAGTCTCTTATTTTTTAGTGGGTGATGATCTGTGTTTTCTCTGAGTAACTGCTGTGAGGCATTCTTTTAACATGTAGGTTCTGTGTAAGAATACGTAGCAATCTGGCTTCTCCTCTTTTCCGAACTGGAGATGTGCCGGTATTCTAGAATATTTGCAGTGCTTACTTTTCATGGGCACAACCGGTGCAAGAAATGGGGGCACACTAGGCAGGCCCTCCACACCACTCCCATTGCTTTTGCTGCTGCCTCTCTCTGATACCTGCAGCAGCTCAAAAAACGTGATGCAGTGCTTACTTAAACGCTTCAGTGCTGCATCACGGTTCCCATCTGCTCCCACTTAGAGGAGGTATCTGTATATGGATATACGCATCCTTCAAATCCAGGGAACATAGCCAATATCCTTTATGAAGATCATGAAGCAGAGTGCCTAGAGAAATCATTCTGAACTTTTCTTACCAAGTACGTGTTCAGATCCCTTAAGTCTAGGATGGGATGGTATCCCCTTCATTTTTCTTAGTACCTGGAATAAAACCCTCACCCTCTTTGCTCTGGTGGCACAAGCTCAATTGAGATCTGACAAGAGGGAGGTGATTTCTCTCTGAAGCAGTTCCTGATGCAGAGGGTTGAGGTGATGCACCCTGAGAAAGCAATATGGTGTCAGATCCAATGAATGTAGTTTGTAACTACTTTGAATTATCTGTAGAACCCTTGAGTCTGAGGTTATGAAGGGCTACTTTTGGGCAAAAAGTTTGAGCCTTCCCCCGACTGGAGGATTTCCTACTGCAGTTACTGGAAGAGTGGCTATGCTTCAAAGGAACCAGTCAAAACTCTGCCTCAGGCTTTGGTGAAGAGCTAGCTGGACTTACTGAGGCTTTTCTCAACACTGTTTTGGATGAGGAGCCTGTTTGGGCTAGGAGATTTGGGACCCAGGAATGTACATATGCTTATGAGAGTAATAGTCTTTTTCTGTCCTCCTCCTTGGTACCTCCTGCAATAGGAGGCCTGCTCAGATGTGCACCTTGAGAGATTACAAAGGATGATATGCTGCTTTTTGCTGAAGCCAGCCTTCTCTTCAACCTGTTCTCTGAAGAAATTCTCTCCATGGCATGGCATGTCAGCAAGCTTGTTCTGCACTGATTGTTCCAGGTCTGAGGACTGGAGCCAGGTGAGTCTCCAGGTGCCAATACCTATGGCAGAAGCTCTCGATGCTGTTTCGAATATGTCATAGGTCTCCTGGACCATGAACTTCAAGCAGTCCTTGCTGTGAGCCACTAGGGAATGATTCTATTCCAATTTCTCTGGATGTAGAAAATGAGACAGCTCAGCGAGGTCACACACAATGTTCTTCAAGAACATGCCCATGTAGAGCTGGTAAGAGGCCATGTGGGCTATGAGCATGGAACTCTGAAAATACCTTCTCCCTAAAGAGCCCATTGTCTAAGCCTCCCTCCACAGGGGCACCAAGGAATGAGTATTGGTACTCTTGGACCTTTTAAGGGTGGATTCAACCACCAATGAATAGTGAGGAAGCTGAGGCTTCTCAAATCCGGGAATCTTCTGAACTCTGTATATGGAGTCAAGCCTTCTACTGACTGAAGGCACAGTGAGGGGGTTTCCTACATTCTCATCTGCACTCTCTACAGGATGCAGTGCACGGTCATTGTTATTGCCTCCTTAGGGGCCAAGGATATTGCACGATCTCCAACTCTTCTGCCCTGGGCTCATCTTTGGTCTCCAAAGAAAATGGTATGACTTTTGCCATGTCCCTTACAAAATCCTGGAAGGTCATGTCCTCTAGAAGAAACTTAAACCACTTATGAGGTGGAGAAGGGTTTGATGGAAGTTCAGGAGACCTGTCCTCTGACAAGTCTTCAGATTCCACATCAATCACCCAGCCTTCTGAATCGGACTCAGAGAGGAAGCCAAAGAACTGAATCTTTGCCTGGATCTCTCTCCTGACCCAAGAGGATCAGGAGCTCCTTCAGGAGCGATGATGCATTGATGCTCTTCTAGATTTCTAGGGTGCCTCAAACCCAAAATGCTAGAGAGGGATATTAGTCAGGCAGGTGGCAGTGTCGGGACTCTTCAATGCCCTGATGTCAATGCATCTCCTACAGGCAAGGCGTGAATTTCGAGGATCAGCTGTACAGTGGCTAATGTCAATGCAGCCGACATTGAGGCCCCAGCATGCTGCATCATCAAGAGCATCACAATGCATTCCTCGAGAGCTTGCAGAAGGCACTTTTCCATGGTTGCTGATTCCGAAGGCTGTGGGATCTCAGCAACTTTGAACAATGTTCCCAGTATCTGTACAAGGGTATCGATGGCTTGGTCTTGGCACTCGGTAGGCTGTCGGTGCAGTTCCGATGTTTTGGAGGATGAGCTCTCCTCCCTTCAGGGCAGCTTCGAGGGGTGCTCTCACAGACCCTCATTGCTCTCAATGCCATGCCTCGATGGGCTCTGATGCCAATGCACCAGAGCCTTGACTTGGTGCACAGTTCAAGCAGCCTTCGACGTCAACAAAGACTAAGCCGAATCCTTCCTCATCTTTGCATGGAGATCGATCGATGGCTGATGCTCGGCTCCAAGTGGGCTCAAACTCCTCGATATCAATGCAGTGCCAGCATCTGATGCAGCCTTTGAAGACATTGAGACTGGTGCCATCAATGCCGATGCCAATGGATCAGACTTGTGAGTGCCAAAAGTGATTCGTACTCCTTCTCTTGACCTTTGAGTCCTCTTTTTGTCATTTGCAAACACAAATTAGAAAAAGAGGGCTGATGATCGGGTCCCAGGCACCAACTATGGGAATCCATGGCAGGTACGGTCCTAGTGTACTGGAAACACTTTTTGAACCTGCTGGCTGGTTTCTGGGACATGTTGTCCAGAAAGATAACTGCAGTGAAACGGCTCTATTTTTAACGAAGGGCTTTGGCTGGTGCACCAGTGCCTAAGGGGGCTGAGGTGCCATTGAAAAAGAAAATTAAACTATCAAAAAAGAAATAAACAAAAGGAAAAAGGGAAAAGCTGTGATGGCAGGCAATCGCTGAGTGAAACTGGAAGTGCAGGATCCTCCACAGGGGAAAGAATCAATTACCAAGCAGAGAAGACCGGAAAATATCTTAAACAAAGATTGGTTTAAGATGGTGCTACAGCAGCAGGTGGTTAGGAGGCACACAGACTTGGTGGAACCTCCCAAAAGCTTCCAATAGGAGCAAGGAAACATTCTCACATGGGCTATGTCGGAGGATGTCACCCATACGTGAGGACTCATTCATGCTTGTCCACGGAGAATACCACAATGTATCTATGCTAGCGGCCTTGTACTCAAGACAGTCATCATTAAGTAGGATCCAATTTAAGATAATCTTACCTATATCCGGAGGATCTGGTTGTTGCCTATTTCCTAAAAAGAACCCTTTGTGTCAGGGCTTGTCACTCTGCATATAACTCAAGCAACACACAGGAAACACAACATTCCTTAGTCCACAGAACCTTTGGCATCTTGGCACTATTTCTACAGAGACAAATGCTATAAGACAGCTATTTAAATCTGAAAGAATCAAATTGGATATAATTAAATGAATTAGATTCAATTAAATTTAAATTTAATGACTTGAATCATTAAGCAAAAGCACCTTCTCACTCTCACGGCATATAATTTAAGATACATACTTGACGCTGTTTCTTTCACCGAGTTTATTTCTGTTACTAACAATTCTTGTATAAGTGCTGAATAGCAAAAGTATTTTACAGAAGTTACTGTAACTATTTAAAATCGATCTTTCAGTTCAATACAGTATCGTGTGAAGTAGGAGAGGAAAATCTGTTGCTCTGTTAGAACTGTTATATTGTGCTAAATGTTTTTCCCTCTTCTACTACATTGATCCAGTATCCAAGTAAAATTTGGCTTCACTTTGGCTATCAAAGCTGTGATTTTTATTTGCATCATACAACTGTAACTTGAACAAATACAGGAATTTCTGTTACGTTTTATGAAATGTTAAATATTAGGATAATGTGGACTGAAGTTTAGATGCTGTTGACATGTGCAAATGGTCAATTTATGCATGCAAATCACACGTACGTATAAACGGCAATTTTAGAACAGGGCAGCAGCACACAGACATTTAAGAGAGGTGCGTTCTGGGCACAGATTGGGCGGTCCTTCAAAGTGCACATGAATTCCATATTTTAATATCTTGAAGAATGTCCCTGTTAGCTTTTATTCCTGCTTCGAGTTAAGCACAACTCCCAGCATTTGGAAGAGTGCTTGAGGGGAAAATTATACTCATCTCTCTGTCATTCAAAATCACTTCCTTTTGCCAAAGGTTTGTGTTTCGGAGGATAACTCCTTAATCAAGTTTAAAACATCTAGCGCATAGACATATAAATTGCAACTTCATATCTTAACATGTATGTAGTGCTAGTTACACATTCAAACTAAAGGGCATGTTTACTAAAGGGCTAGTGCACAGTTTCAGCACGGCACTGGAAAGTACTGCAGGACCCCATGCTAACAATCCCACTGTACCCTTGTAGTGAATCGGGGCAATGACTGGGCGGGACAGGGGCATTTCTGCCATGGCATGGCTAGCATAGGATTAGTTACACCCGTGGCCGGTTTGCTACACTAATGACCAGTAACTACAAGGACATGGCTGCACCTGCCCCCTGCAGTTAGTTCCTAGCCCCATGCTACTAACATGGCCCACATGCCCGTTGCCGGTGTGGGGCTTAATAACCGTGCCCCTTAGTGGTGCTGTTCATTTTTTTGAAGTGTGTTCTTTTATAAACATGTATATATTTTGGAAAATGGGAAAGCAGGATGGATATTAAATAAAATGGCTTCTAGCAATGTACATGGCACCAAATTTATGTGCTTCTTGAGTGGCCTTTATATGAATTTTATAAAAGGCTGTGTGTTTTCTGAATCTTCTATAAAATACCAGTATTGTTTTGAACAAATAGAGCTATATGTCTGCCTCTTACCTACATGATCCTATCTAACTGCCATTGATCAACTGATTTGAGTGAAAATGTGTGTTTTTTCTTTATGATTGGTGGTTGTGTTTGCAGGGATTCTGAATGTCTAAACATATGGGGCCCGATATTAATTTGCAATAGCATAGCCGTCACCACCAAACTTTAACTCCAGATGTTCAATCTGGGGCGATATCCAGGGTTTGCCATGGAGCCGCAGTATGCGCAAAATTAACCTACTTGGAGAAACTACCCCGTAGAAGCTAACCATGCAGCTGCTGTCCGGTTAGCTCCGGCGGCAAAAGTTAGCACAGCTTTTGCTGCATCTAATTTTCACCACTGAGAGATAACCAGGCAGCGACTGAATATCGCTGCTGCACAGTTATCCCGGGGGACGGAACACAGAATGTCTGCAACACACCCCGATGCTAAGCGGTCAGCATCCGGGCATATAGCGGCATTACTCGGGGATAGTCAGCGCACTAACCATGTTAATGCCGCTGAATATCCTGCTTAAGGCATTTACGCGGTTTACAGCTCTGTAAACTATGCAAATTCCTTTGGATATCGGGCCCATGATGTTCTAGTGCATCTCTTAGAAAGCAGTAGCTTGAAGTTGTTTTGAAATGGTAGGTCTGTGATACCTGACAATATGTGATACCAGGCATTTGTTTGTTGGCACTTAAGGCTTAATGTGTTTCATTTTTCTTTAGAATAACATTTTTTATTTTTAGATGTAGTGTTGGCTTTGACATTAGATATGATTCTACTATATGAACAACACATGCAAAATCATACACACATACATAAACAAAAAAACAACTTTCATTAGTATTGTTTTTTTGTTTATGTATGTGTGTTTGATTTTCCATGTGTTGTTCATATAGTAGAATAACTTTAATACTTTGCCTTTTTAATAACAATGTTTGTTGATTTAGTTTATTAAAATTTGATATACCAACTTTTGGAAATAACAAAGCAGTTTACAGTTAAAATAAACAATTATAATCAATAAAGGAAAGGATCTCCAGGTGGCAGACAGGAAAGATAACAATCAATTGCAGCAAAAGAGAGAGAGGGAGAGAGGAAGTCAGAAGAGGAGGTAGAGAAGGCAAAACAATAAATGTTTCTGCTATAGTTGTGTGAGAGGACAAAAAGCTAGCTGAAAAAGGCTTTGCATTTTGGATAGGCGGGTTCTACTTGTTTTCTCCTTTGATTTTTGCTGAACCATTTTTTAGGGACAGGAGGAGATATTGTGCACACAGTAACATTTGCTCCTCTCATCCCATATCCGCTGTCCCTGAAGTCAGGTGCGGCCCAAAGGGGTGCAGGGCCATGTGCGGAGACTCATTGTGGGGCCTCATTTGCATAAATATTTGTATAATATTAATGTGCGCTAATGTTTAGTAAACATGCCTCTTAATGAGTGTCTGGATAAAGAAAGACTACCAGATTTCTATATTACTATATTCCAGTGCCAACCGCCAGGCCCATTAGGAAGTACTATAAACACTGACCATTTCGAACCCATAGCAAACCCACCGTTTCATAACAGTACTACCAGGACTCATAAAGCACCAAACCCTACCTATCAAAAAGGCAACACTGCAAATATTAAACCAATACATCTCAGAGAATACCAATACATCTCCTACTGGAGGAAAGAGAACAAGTGGCACTGTCAAATAGAAACTACATGAACAGAATACCTCAGCTCAGTTACACATGCAGAACATAGACCGTCACCAAACAAAGAACAAGGGATCATAATTTAGAAATAGGAAGAGAATAATTAAACTGGGAACCCCAAAAGCCAAACTTGGAATGTACAACAACACTGGAGAAATAAAACTATAAATTAAATTCCTCTTGTACTAAACAAAACGCAAAAACGTTAGCAATGCACATTTCCCAGAGCTGACATATTCCAATTAATAAATTCAAAATAAAAAAGTATTTTTCTGTCTTTGTTGTTTAGGCATTTTATTTTTCAGTTGCAATTGCTTCAGTCACTTTCTTCTGGTTTCTTTGTGTCTTCTGCTAGCTGTCCATTTGTCCTTTCTTCTCTCTTCCAATTTATTTCCATTCTCTCTCTACATCTGCTTTAACATACTGATCTTTCCCCTTTTGCTCTGTCCTCCACTTCTTTCTTTATTCCTTTTTCATCCACTCAGATTTCACCCTTCCATCCTCAATCCCTACTTACTCTCCTAATACCCAGCCAATTGTAGATTTTAATTCTCCCCCACACAAAATATTGTTTCTCCTCTCCATCCTCATTCCCCCAGCCCCATCCCCTTCTAGCCCTCCCCCAACATCAGCTCCCTTCTAGTTCCAACCCCACCCAGCATCCGCTCCCTTCTAGTCCCATTCTCCTCCCCCCGCCATCAGCCCATTTCCAATCCTATTCTAGCCCCCCATCAGTCCATATCCAATCCAAGTCCCCTCCCCAATCAGTCCTAGTCCCCCCCCCCCATCAATCCTTTTCCAGTCCAAGGCTACCCATCAGCCATTTCTTATCCTATCCTAGTCCCCCCCCCCCACCCTGCCACCCGAAGAGCCCCATGCTTGTCTAATTCTTTTCAGAAGGAGCCGGGGAGGTCCAAAGCACCGGCTCACCTCTGTACAGCCACCAGTATGAAGAGCGGCATGTTCCCTCACGCTGGCAGCTGTGTTTTTGTGAAGTGTACTGAGTGCCGGAAAAGGTTAAAGGGCATTTCCTGTTTCCCAGCACTCATGTGCTTAACGGGAACAAAGCTACTAGCATGAGGGAAAACACACTGGCGGCTGTGCAGAGGTGAGCTGGGACCTCAGGCGGGCCTCCCCAACTCCCTCTGAAGTCGGCATTGCAATGCGAACACCATGTGGGAATGAAGTTCGTGTGGGGCTCCCTGAAGCATGGGATCCTGTGCGAACAACATTCTTGCACAATGGATGGGCTGGCCCTGCCTGAAGTTCACAATCCAAATTGCTAGGAAGGACTTGGTCTGACTAGAGCGGTGCAGGGAAATGCATGACCCGATGTGTCTCTGAAGGGGCCCAGCCTTGGCCTGTCTTGTTATCTTTTATTATTAATGTTAGCATGTTGCTGATTTTCCAATTGACCTTTTGAAATGGATATCATGGTATTCACAATCACAAGATTAGCATAGTCATTTACTGTGTTTTGAAATTTATTACTCCAGTGCATTTAAAGACAATTTTCAAACAATGCAGGGGACTTGGAAAGGTTGTCTGCCCTGGGGTACATGCTGGCTGTCATGCCTGTAGGGAGGGCATACAAGAAACAGGTGTTCGTTTTTAGGAAGGCAGGAAGGGGGTGGAGACCGAAAGCAAAGAAATATGTCTGCTCAGTTGACATGGGGAAGAGGTGGTGGTGACAGCAGAGGGAGTGGGATGACTTGGGATGGTCTGGGAAAGTAGTCCAACCCTGCATTAGTATTCAAAACTGTCAATGTACCTGCTACACCACTTTGCCGCAGCCCTTCCCTTCACTACCCAGTGAATCATCCCACTACACTATCATAACGAAAGGACCTAAGCAAGAGTTCATGAAGATTAGCAACAGCATCAGATGTTCTGACAGAAATTCTTCCTGGTGAAATCAAATGCAGAGAAATCCAAAAGGACACTGACACAACAACAAAGACCAGACGATGGAACTTCCCTCTTATATTTTTCTGAGCCACACTGCTTGGTACCGTTGTGGGAGAAACAGGGTGAAAAGGGAACGGCTGTCAACACCCAATATTTTGTGACTCATATTTCTCATTTTGAAATGCATAAACAGTAGGAGGGTTTACTCAGTAAGCTTGTTCTTTTTCTAGATGCATGCATTATTTGTTTCTAAGCTTACCTATTAAGTATGTAGCAACATTTTTCAAAGTACAAATTTCAGTTAAAACAGGGTGTGGCCCTGCATTTCTGGTTCCCTTCGTAGGAATAAAAAAGAAGTAGAAAAGAAAATTGAAGGGTGGAAAGAAGACTACTGGTTTTCCCACATAATTCAGCCATTCTACCACGCTGATTACTACAGCCAACACCTCCTTTTATTATCTTTTTTACACCATATTTCTCCAGCCAACTCCTACTTTATCAAACTCCCAGACCATCTGAGGACAAGGCATCAGACTGCTTGTTTCTAGATACTCTAAGTCATGCAAAGGCACAGAGTTGGAATACTGACTACCATCTATGAAACCAAGTCTGTGAGTTTGCATGATATGTTACTATGTTAGAATAACTTACTGGTTTGTATTTTTAATAAAAATCATGACTGGCCCGGTAGATGTTATTTCAACAGAAATATGAAGAGCAATTTGTATGTTGCAACAGGACAAGTCAAACTGAAACATCTATGGATAGACTCTGACTTACTTGGATGAGATTAACAAGATTTTTGTGTACTGAAACTTGACCTGGGCATTAGGAGTATTTAAACCACTGCAGGACATGACAGAATAGACTTATTTATTCATGTCTGTAAACTCCCGAACTACAAAGCACTCACATGTACTGCTATAATGTGGTGCTTGCTGTAGGACCCATTTTATACAAGGGTCACTGTGGCAACCAAAAGCGCTCATGACACTAGCGCGTGCTGATTGTAAATAATTCCCTCAGTGTTCACGGTGAATATAAGTGAAAGGCGTAATACCGACATACAGATCTTGTTCTTAAGATATCCACAATGCATACTTAGAAGATAGCTACACTGTATCGATAGATAGATAGATAGATAGATGATATTATATAAGAATCAGGTTCATTTTTAAATTTTGGTTACTGAGAAAATGCAGGCCTATTTGCGGGCTACAGTAATTTACAATTTAAACCTGCTATTTGGCAGCCAGTTCCCATCCCTCCTCCCCTCCCCCCAATACATATATGTCCCTTTTTTTTCTAATCTCCTATTCCATGAATCCAGACCTGGAATATCACTATAAAGCCACATATTCTAAGCAAATTATGTGTTTTCCGGTGGCCAGTAAAGGCATAATTAGCTTATCCATATAGGTTGAAACTTATATGGATAGTATTGAGCTGTTTAAGGAACTCTTTTACTAAGCATCATTAACCAGTTAATTTATGTTATAGCATGTGGTACACTGGCCATGGTAAATGCTAACATGCAGTCATGTCAGCTACCAGCCATCAAAATACATGCTACCTGCTAGCAGGACCGTACCGAGCCCTGTGCGAGCAGTGCGGCCGCTCAGGGCGCAAAGACTTAAAGGGCGCATTTTGGCTCTCTGCCGTTGCCTGTCACTGCCACCTTTTCAGCGGCAGGCAGCAGCAGAGACACAAAATCCGCCCCTTAAGTCTTCGTGCCGCACACTAAGCAGGTCTGGTCTCTCCGGGAGGGACCAGACTTGCTTAGCGTGCTGGCGACTTGCAGATCGTGCGCTGCCCCCCCCCCACCTCCCGCACCCCATAAAGTGTCTAAATGGAGGTGCGGGAGGGTGGGGTGCGTGCCTGTTGTGCAAGTCGCATAGGGCGCATTTCAGTCTCAGTATGGCCCTGCCTGCTAGCAATAGCGCACGAATATGGAGAGTGGGTGGGTTAGGGGCAGAGTGTGGGCATACTAAGCACAGTAGCACACAATCACTTTAATATGGAAATTAGCATGAGTACACATAACAATACCTTTGTGGGTATCGTTAGGTGCATCCGGGTTAAGAGTAGTACAAGTTAACTAATCAGTCACGCGTTAAGTGCTGGGAACATGACTACAACAGCTAATGTGGAGACTCTGCAATTAACGTGCGTCACAAATGCATGTTAAGGCAGTATGCTGAGACATGAATAGCGGGGTTGTACGTCCTACCTGGGCGTCCAACCCCTGCTATTCGGTGGGACCCAATTCTGGGTCAAGAGCTGCCCACACATACGAGGCTGCAGTACGGGGAACTCTGGGGTGGCACTGGGAGGAGAGTGGGCAGAGCGGTTACAGCCCTGTATATCCGGCGGTGCAAATATGGACGCCGGACTTATTCGACCTCAAAGGTGGAATAAGTCCGAAAAATAGCAGGGATTGGGGCATGCAGGGCAACACAAGGTGCAGGGCAGCAGGAGATAAGTCGTTCCCCCCCCCCCCCCCATGAGGGCCAGGCAGCGAGGAAAGAAGAGCAAGATGATGGCAGCCCTTCCAGCACTTATGCATGGCGTCCCAGTGCCATGGTGATAGGACGCTCCAGCAGGAGCATGGGGAGGGCTAGGTGGGGGATGGACATCCAGGGCATTGGAATTGGGGCACAACCAGAATGTCTAGGGCCCAATTCTGCACCTGCAGGAACATCTGGCTCTCGTGGTTGTAAAATCGGGGTCTAATCCGGCCTGTCCACTTTTTGGATACCCAGATGGGCTGGACAGGCCCTTTTCTGCAATGGGTTCCAAGTGCACAGCTTTATGGGGCTTTAGTTAAAGGGCCTCTAACTTACTAAATGGCTTGATATCAGTATATAAATTGTCTGGTTTAGGGGTGGTAGAAGGTGATCCTAAAATTATCCAGCTAGTGCTCTTATTCAGCCACAATCCGGATAAGTTATAAGGGACACTTTAGAAAGGCCATATACAGTATGTGGTTGCAGCAATGTCCTTGTGAAAATGTCTGCAAATCTATGTCAATTTCAGAGGAGAGGGTGGGCACATGTAAGTCTAAAATAAACTAAACATATCTCCACCCCTCACTGTGGATATGTGTTATAAATCAAAGAAGGAAACATAGGAACACACAGTGATGGGCATCTATGTGCAGCAGGAGATGCTATTTTACAAACACATGTGGGAAAAATTGACAAGGGAATTCTGGCAGCTTACATGTGTACTGTAAGTGCCAACATTCCAGAACACGCATTTGTATCCTGTCCAGTTTGCAAACCTAGATGTCCAGCCACTCTTCCTCAATTACAGAGTACTCAGGGCCTGCCTAATTAACATTGGGGGATTAAGAAAGATATCCCCTTAATCCTTCCTCTAGAGAGATGGCTAAAGCAAGCACTTCTTAAAAAACTCAGCCATGGACGTGAGACAATGTAAATATAGATGTGGACAATTTCCATCTTCTGTGTGCATCTGAAGGGGCAGCAAATCTACTAGGTGGGCTAAGTATGGGCAGCATGGCAGCCTTGTGTCACTACTTTGATGCCTGAGGCAGCCAATGTGCTTCAGCTGATCCCCCTCTGATGCAACTTCCTGTCGGAGGGGACAGGAGTGGCAGGCCATGTGTGCCCAAAGCACATCGCCTGCCACGGGCACCAAAGCGGCAACTTTACTACTTCTGTCACCACCCCCCCCCCCCCCAACATGGAATCAACAGTGGAGGCGGCAGGGTTCGGGGGAGCGGCACTAAGAAACTCCTGCCTAGGGTGGCAGAAACCCTTGGGCATGAACACATGTAACATTGAACCTTTTTAAAATGGCTGTTTGCACACGGATGTACTTTACACATGCATGTGATGGAACAATACAAATGCAAAACCCAAATAAGCCTTCTAAAAACCAAGTGTACCACTGTGCGGTCATAGGCGTGAGGCTGCAGGTGTGTGCCCAACAAAGGGAGTGATCAAAGCGGATGCCTTTTTGGTGCAACCTCAGGGGCAATTTGGAGGATATCTTGAAGGCTTTCTCTTTTAATAATGCCTAAAGGAGGGGGTAACAGAACGAGAAGAGTGCAAAAGTCTCTTCATCATCATTATCGATCTCTAAAATGTCAACTAGTCCTATGGACAAATATATGATCGCTAAACCATCTGGAAGTGCAGTCTCTGAGGTAAGTTCCTCCGGGGTATCATTGGACGACCCAATGGAACTCCATCTCCGCTATTCGTGCCGGCTCCTGCCCCTGTATAACTTCCCTACCGGTTGTGCAGGGAAGTTATACAGGGGTAGGGAAGCGGCGGCACGAGAGCAGAGAGTGGGCAGGCAATGGGCGATCGCTGGCCCTGGATGTACAGGGCCAATTCTGATGCCGGCCCTGTATGTCTAGGGCCGGTGAAATGTCCGGGGAAGTTATTCCACCCCTTGGGTGGAATAACTTTCCTAGATGTGTTCTTTCAGCAGCTCCGGGGCCGGATCTGGGTTGGGCTGCAGGGAATTAACTTTTTAGCATGCGGCTGGCATCGCAGAGCCACAGCGCCATTGCAACATGACACAATGGTGCCACGGCTCCATTTAAATGCCCTGACTGAGTCCCGGCTGCACATACAGTGCTGTTCGCGTTTCTGATCCCGTGGGGCTAGACGTGCCCCACGAGATCAGAATCGCGATCTCCTTTGTACATCTAGGTCAGCCCGGACGTACAAAGGAGATCTACGTTGGGATCAGAATCGGGCCCTAAATGTATAATTGCGTATCAAGCTGGAGAATTTCTTGGTTGGTAAATAATGAGATGCACCCTGCCATTGTTTCCTTTCTTGATGCTTTCTGGTTCTTTTTTGAGAAGGTGGGGTTTTTTGGTAACATCATAAGCTGTGCTACACTAAACCTACATTAAGATCTGCTCATCTTCCTTGGAGATATGAGCTATGAAACATACTGACTTCCTTATTTGTATTTCCTTTCTCTATTGTGTTTCAGAACACTGGCTTGGTTAATCAAGCAACCAGGGTTCAATTCCCACTAGCACTCCTTGTGGCCTTGGGCAAGTCACTTAACCCTCCATTGCCTCGGAAGAAAGGCCTGGCAATCTACTTCCGGTGACACTGCCAAGAAAACCCAGGAGCTTCTGGGTCACCAGGAGTCAGGACTGACTCGAAGGCACACATTGCATTTGCATTGTGTTTCATGTAAACAAAGCAAAATTTACAATTAAAAGAAGAAGAAAAAAGAAATGTGTGCCTTGCTTTTTTAAGTAGCAGTTTTCCTCCTGGTTCTTTGGGCTTCTAATTCAATCAAAACCAGTATCTACAAGGTGGAACACTTTGGGGTTTGTTTACTAAGCAACAATAGCGGCTTCTGACCGATATCGGAGCCATGGCCCCATTAAATTCATTGGGGCCACAGCTCCGATATCGGTCTTAAGCTGTTACCGCATCTAAATAAACAAGCCCCTTTGTTAGGGGACACCATATTGTGCCCAAGAGACATGCACCAAAATTATTACCTGGTCTTCTCTCTACTATCACTCTGTGCACACACTCTTGACTCCAGGGGCAGATTCTTCAATGGGGAGAAGCAATTTCCCTTCATGGCCCAAGGTGTACATCTCATGTTTGCCAAGATCACTTAGGGGTATGTTTACTAAACTGCGGTAATGTTACAGACCGCGCATTATGTAACGTTAACAATCGTTAGGTAACATTAACGTGTGGTATGTAACATTAACGCGCTTTAAAGTTACTTAACGATCGTTAATGTCCCCGGCTGAGGTAAACACCGCAGAGGGTGGAGAGAGGGCGGGAGGAAGGGGTCAATGGGCGGGGAGTGGGCAGGGAGAGGCTCCCTGCGCACTAACGCACTGAACTGAAGGGCTGAATCCTACCACGAATGAAAACCTGCCGTTAGATGCACATTTGCAGGAGAGAGAAACTATTTCAGTGTCAGCAATGTACAGCATAGACAGAGAGCCCAAGAAAAGTGATAGTAGTGTTCCATTTCCAGCACAAGCATAGTGCCCAAGTATGAAAGGTCACTATGGCGATGGTGCAAGTGGGGCATAGGGGGCTGCAGGCGGCACATGTAGCGGGGGCAGCTGGGGCACAGGGTGGACTAGACAGGTGCCTAGGTGGCACACAGGAACATAGAAACCGGAAATCAGCATGACAGCAGCTGACAAAGGTCAAACACAATCCACCTACATCTACCTGGTCCACCTGAGCTAACAGTTGCCAACCCTCCCCCAAGCAGAAGGAACAGACTATTGGTAGGCGGTGATGGGGGGATGTGAGGATGCTCATGTATGCCCCATGCCCCAGATCCCGCTCCCTAGGCGACCACCTACCCACACAGTGGATGGCCTGGGACTGCGCACTACCAGCACCGACAGCATATGGCCATGTCAGCATGGCAGGGGGGTGTGCCCGTGCTGGAGGGGGCAGTGGCACCTGCCTGCAGTGGATCTAGGCCATGCCCTGTACCAGTACGTGGTATGCAGTGCAACATAAAAGGTCTGGCTGAGGAAAAGTACAGGTAGCCCCAGGGACCACCATGCATCTGTGGCAACAGTGTGGTGCAGTACACCCAGCTAGCGTGTCCAGAAGCAGAGGATCACAGGTTCAAGCCCCAGCTGTGGTTCCTGCAGAGCATGTCCCTATGTTTTACCCTACAATGTAGATACAACAGCAACATGTGCAAAGCCCAAAGCAGCGGCAAATAGGTGTACAAACACCCACTCATACAGACTCCACAATCCAAAGATGCATGGAGAGTCAGGCTGTTGGCCCCAGCATTGAGCTGAAGTTATCACCAGAGCACTACTACCCTGCACAGTTTAGCAATGTTGGCACTGTGATCAGGACCAATGTGGCGGGCAGGGTTGCCAACCACCCCCATCTTTGCACAATGCTGCAATAGGAGTGTGTGTGTGTGTAGGTCTATCCATTATTTTGTGGCTGCCCACACCTCACTGGGCCCACAATGTCCCACTGTTACCAGCGTTAGCCTGAATATGTGCATAATGAGGAGCAAGGTGTTGTGGGTATGGCCCGGACAGGGCGGATTGGCCAGGATGCATCTTCACAGGGTGTGGGGCAATGGCTGGGACACTGTAGTGCCTGCCCACCGCCTGCATGGACAGGGTGGCCACAGCATGGCATGCTAGGAGGGCACTCAATCTAACCGAGCAGTGACCATGGCATGTCTAGGCTCCCACATAGCGCTCTACACTATCTGCCTCTAGTGATATTTTTGTGTTCCCAATGGGGCCCTAATCACTGAGATGCCTGCTTGGTGCAAATAGTTTCTCTCTGAGCATGCACTATGGACTGACTAGTGGACTATCTGCAGTTAGACTATGCATGCTTGGAACACCTATAAGGTGCAGTCTGACTGTGCTGTCTGCTGGTGACTGGCAGACAGTATTGTGCGGCAGCTGGGGTGTTCCAGACCTAACCCCAACATTGCTGCTGGTCTGCCACTGCCCCAGACATAGGTATGGTTCTGGCCCACCTACCCTGGAGGGCTGTCTTATACCAGCAGGCTGGAGGTTGCTTCACCAGGGCTGGGGCACCTGTCCCTTACCTACAAAAAGGGTGATGTGGGCCCTTTGGGGTATGTAGTGTATACCACTTTGGACTTATAAAGGCACTGCTACACACACCTCATGCAGGTCTAGAAACCCCACTGCCCTGATAACAGGTGCCCATGTCAGCCAGACCCTAACACGGGGTACATACTAATCTGGATGGTGTCTGGTTGCAGAGGGCCACATGTGACTGCAGGATACAGATGGACACCGAATTACCTTCGGCTGCACTGCAAAGAACACCTGTCACACACGGGTAGTGATGGGGATGTACAGCAGGACCTATCTCTAGCACCACATGTACTGCAGACCTAGTGCTGGGCACCCATCCTATCCCTCAGGGTGAACACAGAACCTGCACAATGGCATAGTCTGTAGCTACACTGTGCCAGTATCACGCACTGTCAGTTTGTCTTTCCAAGCTGAGGTACAAGAGAGGTGCAGACCCCATTTGTTGATCAGCTGTAGACAGCTATTCAGCATGCGCATTGCATCGTGGTACTGGTGGGGTTACCCTATCCTGGCACTCAGAGCAGACAGTTTATGCGGTGACCTGCAGTCCTTCTGTACCCAGACATTGCTGTGACATACACCATGGAGGTATAGCCTACTGGTTAATACAATGCCATTCTTGGCAGTGTTCATGGGTTCAGTTCCTCATTGTTCCCTCCTCTCATGCCTGTCCTACTCAAATAGTGTGCATGCCTGTAACAGTCATATTTTGGCAGATCTGTGCTGCCAGCCCATAATACCCTCGCCACAATTGCCAACATTCCCTCGGTCCGTCTATCTGCGTCTGTCAGCTGTGTAGAGTCCTGTCTGCCTGTGAGGGCTGCCACCCCATGTCCTGCACTGCTACCCTTACCTGCATTGCACCTCATCGTGCTTGCCTCACCTGTGCCTGATCTGCATGGCACCGCCACTCCTCTGTCCACCCATCATTGTAACTATCCTGCCATCCCCACTTCCTCTGGGGGACACGTATTCCCATCATCTGCCACCAACTGTCTTTCCAGTACTTTGCATTGCCAACACCCTATGCTGTGGTACAGTTGCCCCCACCATGTTTGTCCTCAGTACTGGCCGCCACAATGGGCTGCCTGCAGATATGGCGGGTCCAGCAGCTCCCAGCTCTCCCTCCTTCATTCACCTGTTCATTGCCTTTCCTGAGTGCTCTATCTAGTGTTAGGGCTACATTTGTCTCTGTTCCTCACAGGTCATGCATGTCATCCTGCGGCACCTTGCAGCTCTTAGGGCACACTGACCTAGGGCACCGTAACCTTGTTCGGCCACCTTAACCTATGGTTCCATAGCCCAGGGTGCCTTCTAGAGTGCCTTGTCCAGGGGTGCCTACTACGGCGCTTAGCCTAAGGAGCCCTATAGGGTGCCTTATGAGGCACCTTACAAGGCGCCTTACAAGGTGTCTTATGAGGCACCTTACAAGGCACCTTGCAGGGCACCTTACAGGGTGCCTTACCAGGCACCTTAGGGGGCACCTTACAGGGTGCCTTACAAGGCACCTTACAGTGCGCCTTACAGGACACCTTACAAGGCGTCTTGTAAGGTGCCCTGTAAGGGGCCTTACAAGGCACCTTGTAAGGTGCCTTATGAGGCGCCTTGTAACGCGCGGTAGTTTGTAACATGCGTTAGCTGATATGGCTTGCTGTAACGATGCACCGCCCATGCCTTTAT
Organism: Ichthyophis bannanicus; assembly: GCA_033557465.1. NCBI lineage: Eukaryota > Metazoa > Chordata > Amphibia > Gymnophiona > Ichthyophiidae > Ichthyophis > Ichthyophis bannanicus. The sequence goes on along the minus strand of CM066033.1, from coordinate 126,139,927 downwards.
ATGGGCATCTGTACCTTTACTGCGGAACTTAATGCAAATGACATTACCGCAGTTTAGTAAACATACCCCTTAGTCATCTGTTTTTTATTTATTTATTTAGCTGTATTTATATACCACCTATCACCAGGTCAAGGCAGTTTACATAGAACAAAAGGGAAAAAAGATTGTAACAACATTGTCAACTATATACAACATGCAGTTGATAGAAGAGAGTTTATAACTACATACAGTCTTAAACTATGTGCACTATTCAGACTTAGACTATGTGTATGTGTATGTGCAGTCAGCTGGCTTATGTTATGAGAGTGAAGTGCTCGGTGAATAGGTGTGTCTTCAGATGTTTTCTGAAGGTCTTGAGGTCTGTGATAGTCCTGATTTAATCTGGGAGAGTGTTCCATATACAGGGTGCGTACAGTTGGAAGGCTCATTTACATTTATGGATGCTCCAACTAAATTTTACTGAAGACAGCAAAATAGAGATTGCTTTGAGGTAATCCTTCTTTCCAGAGGTGTGCAGCATAGAAACAGAAAAACGACGACAGAAAAAGACCACATGGCCTATCTCTCCTGTCCTTCCATATCAACAGCTACAACAGTCCCCTTTTGTTCCTTTAGAGATCCTCTGTGTTTGTCCCATGTTTTTTTGAATTCAGATACCATAGAAACATAGAAACATGATGACAGAAAAAGACCACATGGCCTATTGATTGACTAAATCCTGTTTCTGTACATTAATGCAACATACTTCTCCTTCATCTGTGTCTCTGATCCCTTTATGCTTCTCATTTCTTTTGGATTAGTGGTTTTCCAGATGCTGGATAAGCCTGGTCCTTTTTACTGAGCTTTTTAGTGGAAATATACAAAGGCATTTCCGCTCCACTATGGGATCCTCTTCTACACACAGACTCTCTCCCACACAGAAGCTTTTCTCCCATAGGCAAGCTCTGAGGTGGTGCTTTCCTTCCACTTCACTCCTCTTATGCTTGTAGACCACGCTCTTCTGTTCAATCTTTGTTTTGCAGTCAGGGAGAGCGGTGGGTAAAACGTTTGCCATCTCACATCCACTTGACAAAGGAGAAACACTTAAATTCAAGGGCAATCTCTTCACAGGACGTTAGTTAAAGGCCCAAGGACTGAGCGCAAAAGAAATCAGTCCTACTTCTCTCACAGAAGCCAAAGGAAAGTTTCCACTGGAGTCCACACAGAGAGCCAAAGAAAGTCCGTACTGCCACTTAGAGGTCTCTGGCTTCTGTAGAGTTAGGCAGAATCATTGCAGCCATCATAGATGGGATTGCCGTAGCAAAATGTTTTACACCTACTCGGTATACTAAGATGGTCATTTTAAGAGCATCTCCATGTGGCATTTATACATGTAGATAGGCTGCACATCTAAAGGGTGATTTCAGAATGCCAGAACACATGGTTAAGGCAGACTCAGTATTTCCACATTTCCCCATGTTGCAAGATGAATACATGTTTATGTAAACATTGTTCCCCATCAGGTTTTGCCCCACCTCAGAGGCACATTCATGTTTTTGGAAACTGCTCATTTTGGCCAGGGCTTAAAACAATAGATTAAAGAAGTAATTTTCCTTAATACCACATTTCTTATTTTAGCTTCAAATGTTTTTTAAAAAATCTTGTAGTGACTTTCCTGGCTAATTGGTGAAACTTACACCAGGGGGTTTCTAAAATCAGGCCACAAGACATGTAAGTGATGCATTTATATTTTAATGTTGCAAATCATGACTTGCATGTATAAATGCTGGTGCTTCTATGTGGAGGCTGCCAGGTGAGAGATGCTCATTTATTACAACCATGTTGATTTTTAAATCAATGCTTCTATTGTACATATTTTCCAAAAGGCTCCACATTCGGCAGGGCCTCTTGTAAAATATCAGGGTAACTAAATTTTCCAACTTAGAAGTTAAAATTCTCCCCTTGACATGATATGCAAAACAAGGCTTCATGGTGATATGGTCCTGAGCCAGGAGCCAGCTGACCTAGTGCGGGTCCCAAAGGGATCCTTCCATTGTCCTGATTATGAATGACGGCTCATGACTATCATTGTATAAAAAAACACCCTGGACAGTCGCTCAACTGCAATACCTCATGGCCAGATTCTGAGTCCAGGGTGATCTGAATTTTGTGGCTCTTGGCCAAAACCTGTTGCTGCAGTGATAAGGCTAAGTAGAAAGGGGATATGACATTGGGATGAAAAATGAGTAGATGTGAACAAAAGCTCATGATGCCATAGCTCAAAAGAGCTCATTTCCAACTGAGCTGGAAGTCTCGAGGAGCAGAAAGAAATTGCTAGAACAGGTCAGAAAAAAAGACGTTGGCTAGAATGTTCAAGACTTAAAGGATTGGTCAGGGCAATAATATCTACACACCATAAATAGATTTGCTTACAAAAATGTACAGACATAGTAAAAATAAGATTGGCGAACACAAAATGAGGAACAATTAGACAAGTAGAATAATGCTAAGCTAGAGTTCTCTATGGAAACTTACAGAATGGATAGTGTCTTTGGTATGTTTTTAAGGAAACAAAAGACCAGAAAAGTTACAATTAAGCCTCTGTGTAACATGAAAGTTCTGCAGTCACTCAGGAATTTGTCAAAACAGCTGAAGACAGTCTCTAATATAGAGTATGAAGGATATGAAGGGATTTGGGATTTAGCTCAAGGCCAGTTACATTCAGGCGTGGCCCCCAGAGGGCTTACAATCTAAAGGGTCATTTTAATAAAGTGCAGAATTCTTTTACCCCTAATACACATTTTGAATAAAATTCAATGTGTGTTAGGTGTCACTGCACCATGGTCATTTTTGATGGCACGGCCAATATGTGCCTGACAATAACCAAGCAAGCAAGCACCTTAGTGCACATTCCTGCCCTTGTCAGTTATTTTATTTTATTTTTAGTATTTAGCTCTCACACCTTTCAAGGTGAGTATGCATTTCCCTGTCCCCAAAGGGCTCACAATCTTAAGTTTGTTCTTGAGGCAATGGAGGGTTAAGTGGCTTGCCCGAGGCCACAAGGAGCATCAGAGGGATATGAGCCCTGGTCTTTCTAGCTCTAGGCTGCTGCCCTGGACACTCTTCCAGCTTGCGGATTCACTTAAGTCCCCTTATTAAGGTGGTGCTAGGTGAACCCACACTAAATGACAGCATGAGATATGCTCCCCCACACAAAGTGCAATGCGCCCCACTCTGTACCCCTAACTCACCCATTTCCCACTCATGATTTGCAGTTGGCACAGGGGTGTCCAACTTCAGTCCTGGAGGGCCATAATTGAGCCTGGTTTTCAGGTGGTCCCTAATGAATAGTCATGAGATATATTTGCATGGACTGTCCCTTTGTATGCAAATAAATCCATGAATATTCATTGGGGACATTTTGAAAACTAGACTCGATTGTGGCTCTCCATGACCAGAGTTGGACACCCCTGAGTTAGCGTGCGGTAACTATCATACCCATGCAGTAACTGCCACCACGGGCCTTTGCACACAATTGCTGCACATGAAATCAGGTATTAACTGCTTAATGTACTAGAGTAAAAGGGCCCCTGAGTTTGTACCTGAGGCAATGGAGGGTTAAGTGACTTGCCCAAGATCACAAGGAGCATCAGTGGAATCTGAACCCTGGCATCCCGGGCTCTCAGCCCACTGCTCTATATTGTAGGCTACTCCTGCACTCAAAGATAGCTAGTCAAAATTAAAATTTGTTAAAATAAAACAAAGCAGTCGAGTTAGAGTCCTTAGTAGCCCTGCAATGCAAGCCTTCGAGTCAATGCTGACTCCTGGCAACCCAGCAGCTCCTGGGTTTTCTTGGCAGTGTAACCGGAAGTAGATTGCCAGGCCTTTCTTCTGAAGCAATGGAAAATTAAGTGACTTGCCCAAAGCCATCTGTCTACCCTTTCAGGTTTTCTTTCCAACCTGATATAGATTTAAAAATGTCCTTTTATTGCTGGTGCTCCCATTATGTTATTTTCACCAACTAAATCCATTTGCTGATAGTAAGAGAGAATTCAGGATTTGACTTATATGCAAGGCCGGCCTAAGAATTGGTTCAAGGTGTTGGTGTCCTTGGCAGACCTTAAGCTTTACACCTCCCCCCCCCCCAAGCTATCAAAATGGATTATTTAGCTTTGAATGCTCTGCTCTGTGCCACTCCCCAGAATCTCCGCCCTAGGCGACTGCCTAGCTTGTGTGGTGTTTGGCCCAGCCTTGCTTATATGGAATGTTCTTACGCACTGTACCCTCACTGTAGGTATTTAACAAAAGAGTCTGAATTCAGCAGAATGTTTTTTAATATATCGGGGGGAACTGTGAATGTTGTTGCTTACAAATAGATGATCATAAACGCACTGTCCTTACGCTTTGTCCGTCTCCAGCCGTTCCCCTCGCGGAGATACGGAACCGTGGATCGGGACTCCACACTCGCTTCGTATGCAATTGTACGTCTCAGGCACACACAGTCAATCCTGGAGATATTAAAACTTAAGGTCTGGACAAAACTTCCTTTCCCTAATATTTACAACTAGGTACAAAACACTCTAAGATTCTCTAAATAGCAACATACTATATAAAAGACATAACTATATTTATATATATATTTATATATATATATATATATATAAATATAAAAATAATGAACAGAAAATTCTCCAGCCCTGAAGAAAGAATGTGATTAGTGCCGGGAAGAAGACCATAAGCGGGCCCCAAGGAATGCAGGAGGGATGCGGTCCACAGCACAGATAAGCAAAGACCTTGGAGTACAGCTGCAGGCCCTAAGACATAATCATGGGAAAGGAAGGGGTCCCACCTGGAGAGCTCTAGCAAACCTCTGCAAGCAGCACTGGCAGATTTTTGCAGAATGTTCAAAATTGTGCAGACGGCTTTACAACTTTTTGTAGGAAGTATAGCAGATTTGTGCACACGGAACAAGACTCAGTGCAAGAGTTGCTACAGAGAAGGATATATAAGAGAGAAAGCTCCTCATAGAGGACATAATTATTGTTCATAAATTACAGAAACCACCAAAAGAGCTGTAACTATATTTATTTAGGATTTAACATTCTCAAACAACGTTGTATTTTAACCCTTACTGTTTACGACTGCTCTGTCTTTTCTTCAGCTGCTTTGAAAGTCAGGAAAGAGACCTATTTATTTTGCTAAGATAACTTCAAAGTTGGCTGTAACACTGAGTAATTTGCTTTAAAATAACTTCTTTGGTTTCAAATCAGTTTAACACCAGTCACTGGTATTATGTATCAGGTTTTAATTTAAATGGGAAAAGTACAATTTTGGTTGGAATGTGCAGGAGGGGAGTGTTTGCATTCCAGATGTTCACCAGCCTTTTCATGAATATGTATAAGTCATTTGAATGTTTTCCCGAACTGTAAGATTCAAGGGCTTCGGATCGCGTTCCAAGAAATTGCTGATCGGTTGAAAACTACACAGTCTGTATCCAGCTCATCATTCCCCTTTTACTGCTCAATTGACTGATGCAGACACCTGGATACACATCAGCCATCCATGCGAACTATTTCACTGTTCCACAACTCAGATGTTTGCTGTCAATCCTACTCCATGGACTTCCCTGTGCTTCCTTCTTTTTGTCTCCATCGTGCTTGTGCTACTTATTGAGTTCCTTCATCCTGATGGACAATTAGCTTTACTTCTGCGTGTTCACAACACAACCCACACAGTTTATGAAATATGTAAAGACATCAAAGCATGGAAGATCTTCCCATTTATTCATAAAAATTAAGAAGAGAAAAACTCCCGATTGCGAAGTCTCTCTATGTCCCAACCTGGACATTCCAATCTCCCCATCAAAATGCTTTGTAGTAATCTTGGGGAATAAGCAGAGTGATGGTCTCCTCCTTTCCCTCTCAGGACTCAAACTGTGGGGGACAGGAAAGAAGCAGAAGCAGCACACCTCCCCTAAGGAGAAGAGGGAATTAGAAGCTGTGAGGCAACCTGCACCTGCTGGTGAAGGAACCTAGCCTGCTGAGGAAGGTTGGGAGATGAGTGAGCAAGACATGTGGGAGAGGTGGAGGGAGTGGAAAGAGTGATGGTAAGGGAGACTTGCAGGGGGAAGTTACTGGGAAGTGGAATGAAACAGGCTGGAACATGAGAATGGACAGACAAAGGAACATTAAGTCGGACTGTATTTATGCAGGAGATGAAGAACTTTACAAAAGCTAGTAATGTGGAGGGAGACGGAAAAGCAAACAAGAAACAGAAAGGAAGGAGAAATTAGGAGAAAGTGAAAGAAAGGCGAGGAGTGAAAGAGAATGCTGTACAGAGGTTCTGGCAAGGGGAGAGGATCTGGTGAGGACTGGCTCGGAAAGAACATAATGTGATCTGATACAGTGTGGATGGACTGGACTGGAAGTGGGAAATAGTGCATTTTAAGGATGGACTGCAGTGGGGAGCGGGAGAGAGAGTGGTGGGGAGGAGCTGAGGTTGGGAGAAGTGAGAAATGGATGAAACGTTCAGTGCTTTCCTAGCTCTCTTTTTGAGCGCTCGAGTCCTCCCTATCTCCGCGCCATCTATTCTGTTCTAGATCTTTAAATATGGATCAATCAGCTATGCCCATAATTTAGAATACTTTTTCTTTTTTTGTTTTTGTGGGGGGGGTGGGAAGAGTGTTGCCTTTTAGGGGCACCAACTGTATTGAGTTCAGCACCCCCCAATTATTTTAAACAGACGTGCTAATGTCTAGTGCTTGGATTGGATAAGTCACTGTTCCAAATTCACCTTTCTGGGAGAGGGCTTACCATCTAAATTCATACCTGGAGCAGTGGAGAGCAAAGTGGCTTGTCCAAGGTCACAAGGAGTTTCATGAAGAAAGAATGATTTGGCTGAATGGCTCTCAGCTCTCTGCTCTAACCAAATAGTCCTCTGCACTACTATTTTGCAATGTGCATTGATCTTTCTGTAAGGACCAAGCAAATCATTATAACTGTGAGTCTAAAGCATCAAATGTCTTGTCCAATTGTAAGCTATGCTGATAGCAAAACTCTTTGCTAAACCATATCCTATTTACTACTTTTCAGCAGTGCATGAAAATACTGTAAGCAATGGATTCCACAGCCAGCATGCGTCTCATACACAGAGTATGTAGCTATAGCATAGACTTGCTGCTGCCGTTCCACAGTTTGCCTAGCAAAGGCTCCCTAACAGAAAGTGGCCGGAAGCAACATGAAAAGGGTGGTTTCAGCCCAACCAATGGCTGTAAACTTTGATGACACCAAAGTAAGTATCAGCTTTCACACCCAACCACAGCCCTCTGTGTTAGGTTGGGGCACTGAATTCCAAGAGATCAGAAGTAGGGGAAACAATTTGACTCATCCCTGGGTAGTTGCTAGGCAGGTTTATTTTTTATTTCTATTATTTAGGTTCTTTAAAGAAGCAGTTTGGGAACGCTCACGGCTCTTTTTCTGGTGAAAAACAAATATGACATTCATCAGCAGGCTGAATCTAAGACAGTTTCTGATTGGTTCCTGAGCAGGTGACTTGCTCTGCGGTGTTCTAGCATAGAATGCATGTTTTTTGAATGTGCCATAAGTTAAGGAAACTCATCTGGCGTGAACCCATAAGAGGACTGATAGTCAATAGCCACTTGCCACCAGAATACATGTTGCTGAGAGTATCATTGGTTGTGGCCAGATATGGTTTGTGCAGCATATCCTGTTGCCCAGGATAGATTGGACCATTAGGAGGGTACAAGTTTCCTGATGGGCCTCTGGGGGCTAGTGACTGCCAGAGTTTGCATCTGTAATGAGTGAGCTCAGAGCAACCCCCCCCCCCCCCTCCCCCGGGCTCTTCATTCACCCTCTCATAACAGGAGGAAAGCAGCTGCAGCAGTAGCATAAGTTTAAATGAGGGGCCCCCAAGCAAAATTTGCTGAGGGTCCCTCATGATGGCGGTGATGGCAGCCAGAGGAACACCCCCCCCCTGAAAACTGTTTAAAAATAGTCAGAGGATGCAAACATCTTACCTGCAATAAAGATGTTTGCCATGCCGTCTCCTGCTGCCTCTCTGTTAGAATAGTACTTTAGGTGGTAGCCTGAGCCCAGAACTAAATCATCTCACTGTGTGGCTGAAGTCTCAGGTAGGTGTACAGTGAGGCATTGGTGTTCCAGGCTCGGGCTGTCGCATAAAGTGCTATCCTAACAGAGAGGCAACGGGAAATGGCGCAGCAAACATCTTCTTTGTAGGTAAGATGTTTGCCATGGTCTTCTGCTGCCATTGCAGACTAGAATGTGCTGGGCCGAGTGGGGCCCCCTGTCTAGCCTGGGCCTCCCTCCCACATTGTGGGCGTTGCCTGGGTGGTATTTACGCCACTGAGTGGCAGCAGTTCTGAACTATGACTGCTTGCTTCCTCTTCCATGAGATCACTACTAAGTTTGATCTTTGTGGACCAGGCAGGTCCCACAAGACCATGGAGCCCTTGCAGGGTCAAATTTCAATAAGACAGGATAGGAGGAAGCAGGCATTGGGAAATAAGAAATTCTGCTACTAGGTTCCTCCTGCTTTGAAGGATTCCAGAGAGGATGAGATGCAACAAAGAAAGGCTTGAAAAGTGATTGGGGGAAGAGAGTGAAACTGAAAAATGAGTTAGGGGACGAAAGAGTCAGCAAGGGTAAGTGTGCAAAGGAGAATGGGGCAGTGAAGGTGAGCAAAGGGAAGGGGGTTGAACAACAGGAATGAGGAGAGGAGGGGAGAAGCAAGAGATGTGAAAGATTGAAGGCAGGAGGGTGGGCTGAGAAGCTAGGGCGATGAGAGAGTGAACAAGGAGGGTCTGGGGGAATAAGCATTAGCAAAAGGACTGGGGTGTTAGAGAGAGCAAGAAGGCTGGAAGGTGAGGGGGCCTAAGTGTGAGCACAGGGATAAGGGCTAGGCGTGAGCACAGGGATAAGGGGAGAAGGTACAGGGAACAAAAATATAAGACGGAAGAGAGAGAGAGAGAGAAAAGGATCATTTGGGAGAAATCACCAGAGGAAGATGAAGAGAAGAGAGGAAGCATGAGACTGTACATAGGAGGAAGATGGCAACAGAGGAAAGCGGAAGCAAAGAGACCACAGAAGAAATCTGGAGGGGGGGAGGGAGGGGGACGCAGGAGAAGCAGTAGAAAGAGAGAAAGGAGAAAAGTAAGTAAAATACTATTGAAGGATAAAGAGACAAGGAAAGAGGAATAGACAAAAAAGAAAAAGGAAGGGAGAACAAGAAAATGAAAAAAAATAGTGACATCATCAAAGTAGTAGTAGTAATAGAAGAATGAGAAAGAGACACACAGAGCCATAAACAGTCAGAGATAACAAAGGTTAGCAATGATTTTATTGTTTGAAAGATAAATTTGGTATGTTCCGTTACTAAAAAAACATCCTGGGACCGAGAGGCTAAAGTTCAAATCATGTGCTGACAAGCAACTATTTGAAAGAGCCTCAGAGAGTGTTTATGTGGGTGGGGTGAGGGGGGGGGGATCCCCTTTAGGCGGTCTGGTAGCAGCTGCAGGTGTGGGCCTCTTCCTCCTTGGGTTCCTCCTGAATGCAGAGGTCACTTGGGCAGAATTTATGCAACTACTGGGACCCTATTCAAATTATGAGGACCTCGACATATATCCCATATAGGGAGAAGCTTGAGTAGGAAACGGATGAAACTAGTTGGTTGATTTGGCTTGGAGGAGTAGCCTAGTGGCTAGAGCAACTGCCTAGTACTCAGAAGATCAAGGGTTCAATTCCCACTGGCACTCCTTGTGACTTTGGGCAAGTCGCTTTACCCTCCATTGCCTCAGAAGAAAAGGCTGGCAATCTACTTCCAGTGATAGGTTACCAAGAAAGCCCAGAGGTAGCTGGGTCACTATGAGTCAATAGCACAAAAAAAAAAAACCCACTCTCCATTCCTGAGCAGCTGCTTGTAGGTATTAGGAAACCAACTGTGCTGAAAGTGGATTACACATTTTTCTTTGGTCTTCCTATTTTTTTTGGCAAATAAGGTTTGATGGTATCAGTTTCATAATCTAAGAGAGGATAAAACTTTTCTTAGAAGAAACTTCTCTAGACTTTTTAAACTGGATTTCATTGCAATCCTTAGGGGGTCCCACATGGAAAATCCAGCATTTACACAAGGAGCTGGAATCTACACCTAAATGGCAATTTTTAGGAAAGGCTAAATTTACTCATGGATATCTATCGCATATAGAAATTACAAGGGAGTGTGTCAGGGGTGTGGTTTAGGCATGGCCTGGGTGAATCAAAAATTTAGACATGTAGTCTCCATTTTAGATAGGGAAGGCACGTGTATGACCAAATTTGCCCATGCCAGGATTTACAGCTGTTCCCTGGAACGTATAGGTTTTAAAAAGTGCTTGTTTCAGCCAGCCCTATGTAGGAAGATTAATCCACTTCTGTTTATTTCCTCTCCAAATTGAAATGAACTAAAGATAGTGGCTTCACACTAGTTAATTGATGACATTTATCAATATTTATCAATACGGTAACTCGTTGTATCAAGGACTTCCCAAGCAAACCACCCATCCACTTCAAATGGTGCAAACCACTGCAGCACACATCATCATGGGCACAGCAAGACACAAACACATCACACCTGTACTGCAGCAACTCCATTGGTTACCCATAACAGCAAGAGCAAGATTCAAGACAACAATAAATATTTTCAAAATCATACATCAACGCTCAGCAAATATTCTACAAAGCACACTGATCAGAGAAACCAACAGCAGGCCGAGAAGAGCCAACGGCATCAACAAACTCCGAACACCCACCGGATACCAAAAGACAAAGCAAACCACCTCCAACAGAGCCTTATCTTTCTCGGCATCCTATGGAACTCCCTCCCAGATGGACTGAGTGCCCTAAGTGACATTAAGGACTTCAGGAAGGCACTCAAAACGCTCCTGTTCACAGAACACTTTTCACACCTAACCTAGGACTCCAAGCCCCACTGGCACGCATAGAGAAGAAGTACCAAATGTCTAAAAGTCTGCATGTATGTCTTGTTGCCCCACTCCTCTCGTTCAATGTAGACCCACTGTGTTGTTGACCACTTTGATTGAAGGATAAAGTGGGATACAAAACTGATTAAATAAGCTGATTAAATAAAATTTATACATACAGGTTTGCAAAATACCAACTCACATCTGTAAATTCCTTGTGTAAACTGCGAAATGCCAACTTACATGTGCAAGTGTAAATGGCACATTTCTAAAATGGTTCCTTCATGTGTCAATAAATAAACATGCACTCCTTTGTGTCCTTGTAGGCAATTTAGAAAAAAACACCATGTTTGGTAGAGCCTTTTCTAAAATACTGGCAAAATTGTTTACATCCTGACCTGGACATCTCAATTCCAGTCTCCACGTACTATCTACACCTGCCTTCACATCTCTGAGGTTTCCCTCCACCCACTCCCATTATCTTGGAGGGCCTCCTCCATGGACCCTCAGTCTCAAAGGTGGATGTCCCAGAATAGCTTACCAAAACTCTGATGGCCTTAATGAAGGGATAAGAAGAAGGAGGGAAAGAAAGACCGGAGAGGTGAGACTAGAAGGAGTTGAGAGAAGGTAAGAAGCTACAGATAGACAGGTTGTACATAAACAGAGATTCCTTGAGGAAAGAGAACCAACATGAGAGAAATATAGGAAGAGAAGGTTTTTAAAAAAAGGTATAAGGATAAGATCACTAGATTTTTGGTTTGCAAATCTGGGACATGGGTGGGGTGGTGCAGGGCCTCCCTCCCCCTGTAACTTTCCAGCATCAAAAAATATAATATACTCTTAAAATATCTGTTTAAACAGTTACACATCTTCTCTTCAGTGCCAACTACCAATTACATCATGAAATAGAACAAAGCATTGCAAAGACCACTTGGCACCTATACCATAACAGCACTGCCAGGGTTTGAACACCACAAAACCTACCTATGAAAAAGCAGCACTGCCAATATATCAGTCTAAACACACCAATACATCCACTGAGAAAACAGAACAAACAGGATTGCTACAGATTCCTATACAAGTATGACACGCTAGCAGAATCACTCACCTCTGTCACATATGCAGAACACAGACAGAACTCATATGTGACTAAAATACAGAACAAGGAATTAGATGCCAACTTTTCAGGATGATCAGGGGTGCTAAACGCAACATGAATTACCCCTCCCTTTACCCAAAGGAGGAACTTGTTCAATATTGGGGGTGTTCAGACAGCACCCACTGCACCCACGCAGCTGAGACCTATGAAAGGGACCTCAAATAAGAAATCGAAATAACGCAAACAAAAACTAAATTATATACCCCAAGAATATGCATACAGTGCAACACTAGTGAAACAGAAATGCATTTCCTCTCATAGCAGAGGGGCTGAAAAAAATCAAAATGTAATGTCCAATAACCGAGCCCAGCAGACATAAGAATATTGTAACTGTATGTGTGGGGTTTGAATAAATGCTAGGGATATATTCATTTAATCTTGACCCATTCTGATGTGAATTCAACTATAGAACAAAATCACCATATTATTTATAAAAGGCCATGTATACTAGGTGTTAGCATGAACTATCTGCCAATAAAAGCGCCCACATATATAACGTGCACAGGCGTATAACGCACAAAAATGACGCCATTCTATTTGGGAATCTTCGGATAACACACCTATGCATGTAACACGCATGTGCATGCCCTTTTTGCTGCTGAACATGTTGGGAATGAAACGCGAGTCCTATACCACCAACTTCAAACTTAAGGTCATTGTGAGAGCGGAAGAAGTAATTATCAACAGAGCGGCAGCAAGAGAGTTTGAGGTTGGAGAGACGTCGCATTTACTCGGATTTAATCTCATTGAAATTCAGCATTTCAGAAATAAAGAAGTTATCTAAAAGTTAAAAACTACTCTAAATTTCTTTTCATATTGATAATTACATATATAAAGCACAAACATGTATAACACATGGGGGCATTTCTGCAAAAACACGCATAATGCATGCATTATAAGCATGAAAATACAGTACATAGGAATAACATGGATGCTGCAGTAGATAGTGTGCACTAATGTTTAGTAAAAATCACCCAAAATGCACTTTACCATCTTCAATAATGATATTTCATGTCAATGAATACTCCTTGCATTTCAATAAATACTCACTTCTTGTGTGTTCACAAACCTCCAATAGTACTTTTCTCCACCATTGCACAACACTTTCATCAGTTTACCATCATGTGCCCTGTTAATTGGCATTAATGTCCGACAGAAGGCCATGTTTCAAAATCTCTGCGTTCAAATTTCCGCGGGCCCACAACTCATTAAACCTTCACTGTGAAGAATTAATGAGCTGTGGGTCCATGGAAATTTGTCTGTTTATCTCTGACGCAGAAATTCTCGAAACCCAGTACTATGTCAGATATAGGACCCTTCTGTCTTTCTCCGATTCCTCATTTCCATCATATGTCTTTCTTCCCTACATCAGCCCATGTTCCTTCCATGTTTGTCATCCCCTCCCCGCCTTTAGTTATTTATTTCTATTTTTTAACTACCCAGTCTCTGAGCAAATCCCCCTTTCGCCATCTCCCCAGCTCTGTGTGCATCCTCCTCTCATTAATATGCTTGCCAACACAACTCCTATAGTACCAACATGCCCTGCATTTCCCTTCTCTACCCTCTCCGCGCCCCTAGCATCTCAACATGCAGCGATATTCCCTCAAAGGTGCATGTCTTTCATGCAGCCCGACTTCATGACAGGCTCTTGGTCACTCGGCTCCTCCTTTGATCCTTCCTTAGGCCTAGGCCACTTTGGGTCGCACTGTACCATCGGGTCAGCAGCTACAGCAGCTTGCAAGGCTGATTGCGAAAGTGTCCAGTGCTAAATTGCTGGGTCCTGTCTCTTTCGCTCTCTCTCTCACTTTTAAGCAGGAAGGCAGCGCAAGGTAGCTTTTTGTGCCATGCTGCTGCTGCCTGCCTACTGCACATTAGCAAAGAGAGAGAAGAAAAGCGCATTGTTCAGATTACTTTATTTCTAAATCGGGGACAACTGCTCTACACAGCTGGACCGATCAGGGTTTGCTGTACAAATTCGAGGATGTCTAGTTACCTTATTGCATAGAAACATAGAAACATGACAACAGAAAAAGACCACATGGCCTATCTAGTCTGTCCTTCCATATCAACCACTACAACAGTCCCTTTTTTCCTTTAGATCCTCTGTGTTTGTCTCATGCTTCTTTGAATTCAGATACTGTCCTCATCTCTACCACCACCACTATAGAAATATGACGACAATGGCAGTGGATATTCAGAGAAGATCAAAAAACAAGCAGCGACAGAAGTTACAAATCATCTCCCTATAAACTGCCTGCTCACTGCAACCATTTAAAGAATTAAAACTGCTATACATTTTATCACACACACACATTTTTGGGGGGGAGAAGACTAAAAGAGCCTTATCTGTCCATATTCAAAATGTTAGTGAACTGTTCCGGATTAGAGATTCTATACATAGTTCTGGGTAGGCTGTACAAGTTGTGCTTCTTCATGTGGAAAGGAATGAAAATTAAAATACAGATAACTCAATGCTGGAAAGTGCACTGCCCATAGTGCAGGGCATCTGCAGAGTGTTTACTCCGAATTTTCTGCGCTAGTGTGAATGCAGAATGCAGGAAGGAATCGCGCACAAGCATAGACAATGTGCAAATGCCCACACTAATGCCCGTCTACCATGTATTTAAATCCATTTAAAGGATGATAATGAAGCAATTAAGTATGCAGCACAGAGGCAGAAAAGTGTACAGAAGACCAGAAGTGATGTCTGAGGAGGCGTTAAGGGTTAGTTTATAGTTCTGTGGTCAGTGATGGTGAAGAATTTCTACCTGTTTCCTCAGCATACAACCCCTGCAATTTTTGGGGGCTTTACTGAAGAAAGTGCTGAAACAAATGGCAGGTGATGTGTGCTGGAACAATAGTAAGTGCATGTGCTGGATTGCTATCTAGCGCATAAACAGCAAAATATTTCACTGCGGACGTTTGCTTATAATACTATCGGAGTTTATGCATCAGATGGCAATCCGGCACATGTGCACAAATGCCACGACGTAGGTGTGCTGCTAATGCAGACCCCATGCACAAGTTCCTGGTTTGCTCTCCTTATTTAGCACCAACTCTTTGTGCACAAATCATTTGCGTGCTGTTTTCTTACAGCATGGCCGAGCAAACTGTCTTTGCGAAATTAGCTTAGGAAACTGTGCTAAAGCTTTAACGCTGGACTCTAGTGCAGGCTTTCTGTATCACGCTGTCTATGTCATGAGGGTTCTGTATCAGTCCAAGGGGTGACTGCACCTTTAATAGGGTGAGCAGTTCTCATCTCACCATTTGCAAAAGACATAGTGGAGCTAGAAAAGGAACTAGAACGGTTGCGGAATTGATAAAAGGGATGAAGAAAGGCTTAACAGATTAGGACTCTTCAGCCTGGACACGACTGAGAGAAGATATGATAGAGATCTATAAAATAATGAGTGCAGTGGAAGTAGTAATAGTGATGGTTATTTGCTCCTTCAGAAAGCACTAAACCAAGAAGACACTCCATGAAACTAACATGTAGCAGATTTAAAACACATCAGAGAAAGTACTTTTTCTTTCAACACAGAATCAAGCTGTGGAATTTGTTGTCAGAAGATTTGGTCTAGGCATCTTGCATGTTGTTGTTAAGTGCCGTCGAGTCGGAGTCGACTCATGGCGACCCTCTGGATAGCTATCCTAAATTGTGTTCGGTCTTCAGTCAGGCGGCTCATTGACGACAGACTGGTACCCGTAGCTGCTGTTATTGTAGCGATCCATCTCATTGCTGGCCTTCCTCTTTTGCGTTGACCTTCTATCTTGCCAAGCATGATGTCTTTCTCTAATGATCTCTCTCTTCGCATGATGTGTCCGAAGTATGAAAGTCGAAGTCTTGTCATCTGAGCTTCTAAAGAAAGCTTAGGTTTGATCTCCTCTAGTACCGACTGGTTTGTTCTTCGGGCAGTCCATGGTATACATCTTGCATAGCTGAGCTTAAACGGGGTTTAGAAAATTTTCTGGAAGAAAGTCCTTAAGCCATTATTAGCCATGTAGACTTGGGAAGGTCACTGCTTATCCCTGGAAGTGAGCAGGAAGGGATGGATCGCATCGTTTTGGCTGATTGTGGTCCAGATTGGCACAGTTAGAGACAGGATGTTGGGTTCCATGGACCTTTGGTCTGGCCCAATATGGCACATCCCATATTCTTGTGTTATGTTCTTAATCATGGGATTATTTTCTCCTTTAATCATCATATATTTTAGTTCATCCAGCATGATGTTATTTTGTTTGGTACCACAGCCTCTCCATATTTACACATAAAATTTGAAGGCAGATAAGTAAAATGGGATTGCAATTACATAAGCTACTTGTCCCCTGCTAGGGAATCTCCTATCAATGTTTTTTAAAGAACATAGTTTCCTATAACTGATATGTTTAACAAGTTCATAATAATGCAAATGAACTCCGAAAAGAGTAAGAGGTTTATATTCAGTAAAGTCACTAAATAGGGCTTTCAAAGAAACATTAAGGAGTCCAGCAGATACTGGATGTATGATTCTGGGATTTGTCACTGCCCTGCCTGCCTGCCTCTCCCTTCCTTCCTTTTTTATTGCAAAATATAGAACTTTGTTATAACTGTTTTATGTTTGCATATGTCAATTCCAAAATCAAAGTACAAGATAAGTTGTTTATAAATTTGCTTTGCATTATGCCAAGTGGCACAGATTGCAACCTGTATGGAGACTGCATGACTAAAAGAATTAGAAGCACAGGACAATAGAAAAATCATATAAGCACAACATAACAAACCAGTTTATCAAAAGAAGAGAACCCGAATTTTAGCTCACGGAAGTCCACACAGGCTCACAACTCTTTATACAAAATGAATGTCTCATTTTCTGTTTGCTCTAAGTGCTACTACCGATAAATCTTTTTAACTGCGCCCCAACATTTGAATGTTAAGGATACTATTTACTAAAGCGAGGTAATTTCCAGAATTAACATGCAGAACCTCCGTGTTAACTGTTGGAGGTATTTCCAGCATTTTTGGAAGGGCTACTGTGTGGTTAACCCAGAGAAAACATTGCTACTGTGTGTAACTGCACAGCACATAATGAGCAATGCACCTCTCTGCTTCAGCTGCTGTGTTAACAGTTTACGTGTGGTCAGGCCCCCATATTAGCTGTAAAGGGCAAACCCTGCCCAGTCCTCTGCCCAAAATGACATTTTCTGTGCTACTATGTAATGCAGGACCTAGCACTTGCTGCAGGGTCTGTAAGCAAGGACCTGCACTATTAGAGCACTGTACTCTCACATTCAATGGTTAATGTTGCAGGCCCTTAAGAGCTCTAGTAACTGGAGGCCCGATATTCAGTGCTGCTGAGCCTTAACCCTGGATATTCAATGCTGGGGCCATACCCAGCCGCTTGCATTGAATATCTGGGTCTGCTGCACGGCGCCGCATGGCAAGGAAGCTAATTGGGCAGCAACAATATTGAGCTGCTGTCCAGTTTGCACCCACGAGTAAAGTGTGGGAAAAGCTGGCCTATCTTTACCCGCAGGTCGCTAACCGGGCAGTGGTTCAATATCACCGGTTAGCGATGGGTGTCACCTGCGATCTGTCACAGTATGCCCACGACACACCCAGTGTTACATGATTAGCATTGGGGCATGTAGCGGCGGACCTCGTGGACATTCAGTGCCATTGAATAGCCTTCTAAGCGCATTTATACGGTTTGCAGGTTTGTAAACCATCTTAGTGCCTTTGAATATCAAGCCCTGCATGCTTTACAGACTGTGATACATTTTTAGACCAAAGTCAGAATTCTCCAAAGATCATGATGCATATCAGGGTTTAAAATTATGTAAGTCTCCTCTTCAGCAAGAAGGAACCTGTGTGGTCTCAAACGTTTTTGTGTATTTATGCTTGTCCAATGTGTTATCATCACTTGCAAAGAATCCAGAGTTTCTCGAAAGACTAAGAAACAGGAAGATGTGTGATATCTCCAGCTCATATTAAAATGCACTAATGTAAGTGAACTTTGAGGCATGCAAAGCTATAAAAATTGTAATTTTGAGGGACTAAATAAGAAGGAGCTTGCTTACAAAACTCAAAGAGTCGACAAGCGTGCTTCATATATGTGTGTGTAATGCGGGCAAATGGATTCGTTTTTTGCATACCCTGATAATAATGAACCTCACTCCTAATCCAGGATCTGCAAACTGCATAAATCCCACTGAGCCCGATATTCCACGACACTAACCGGCTAGTGCCCACACACCGCCTTGGCACTAACTGGATAGTACCAGAGTGATCGATGGGCAGGCCTGTAGTGGTCCTGGCACCTATCTGGTTAGCAGGTAACCACATAAAGCTAGGACAGGTCAATGGCTACCCTAACTTTATGCAGTTTTGCTATCCAGTGAGCAACTGAATATCACCACTGACCAGGTAGCAAACACTTAGCGGTGAAACCAGATATTAGGTGCCAGAAGCCGGATAGGCTAGAGCGCTGAATATCTTGTTTCACTTTTGCACACAGAGGTCAAGTGCTTTAGCAATGGTATCTGCTACAGGCTCAGTATTGGGCTCTATGATCTTAATCTCTCAAATTTATTGCTAATGCTCACCATAGCACTTGTATTGTGGCAAAGTGAGCTTTCTTCTGGAGTTCATAAGATGTAACATGCATATTCTCACATTGTGGTGTGATGGTTTTGCTTCCATCCTGCCAGAAAAACTTTATGGGATCTCTCAGTCAGCTACTCCTCCTAGAATATTCTGAATCCTAGCCCAAATCCTAGTTATACAATTTACTCCTGCTCTGTTTCTGATGATCTTTCATCCTCTTCACAAAGCATTTTGTTCCGTTTCATCAATTTAACTATCAGTAAAACAAATTATTTCATATTAGCTAAGGAGGTAATTTTAGAACTGCATGTACTGCATATGCCTTTCACCCCACGGGCTTTGAGAGATTTCAAAGTAAAAGAATGTATGTACTTTCACTTTGAAAATTATTCCAGGAAAAGTAACCACACATGTTTATGTTATTTGTGCAACTACTGTAACTTATGCAACACTTTTTCAGAGGAAAAATCCGTGCAAGCTTTTGGTAATGAGCTGTTTTACCAGTGATAATAGCTTTTAAAAATGTTTTCCCTATCACTTGTATTAGAAACATAGAAATATGATGACAGAAAAAGACCACATGGCCTATTATAGTCTGTCCTTCCATATCAACAACTACAACAGTCCCCTTTTTACCTTTATAGAAACATAGATATATGACGACAGAAAAAGACCAAGGAAGTGATAGAAATACTTATTTCTTTCTTTCTTTTATTTTATTTCTATACCATCCCTTCCAAAGATCAGGATATTCAAAAAACATTCACCGATATAGTCCCCAAACTGTTTTTTGACAGTTGCTATTAGTATGGATTAGATGGGCACTTGAGACAGGGAACCAGTCCCGAAACGTGCACGTCGTGCTTTTTTATCTACAATTTTCAACTGCATTTTTCAACTACATCATACTTTCAGATAAGTGGAATGTTTAATATATTTGTTTTGGTGGTGAACCTTATATGAATAAAAGAAGTGCACCATCTGGTGTGGATGATATACTGTTCATTCCTCCCTTGGTACGCTCCGACAAAAATTTAAAAATGTCTTTGGGGACTATATCGGTGAATGTTTTTTGAGTATTAAATTTTTTCACTGTGATAAGGTTTGTTTCAGTAAAGATCAGGATATGACAATTTCAGCCAAATTCCATCATTTCCTGTAGGAATATCTTCACTAAATGTGTACAGTTCACTTGTATACATCTGATCAAATTTTTTTTTGCAACCTACTACTGATGAATTTGCAGTTTTTCCATTAACAAGAGCACTTACACTTGTTTTTTTGTTTTGTGTTTGTGTTGTTCTTTGTGGGTTATGTTATACAGTGTTAACAGTGCAGTTTTATGTTTGTGTTGTGGTATTTTAAGTACTGTATATTGCTTAGATCAGGGATGGCGAACTCCAGTCCTAGAGTGCCACAATCCAGCCTAGTTTTCAGGATGTCCTTAATGAATATTCATGAGATATATTTGCACACAATGGGAAACAGTAGATGCAAATATGAATATTCATTAAGGACATCCTAAAAACCAGGCTGGATTGTGGCACTCCAGGTCTGGGATTTGCCATCCCTGGCTTAGATTTTTATTTGTATTTATTTATTTATTTCTCTTCTATACCGCGCTATTCGGCGTCAGCGCGGTTTACATGGAACAAAAGCTCTCAAAACATGATAACAGGTCTGAGTTTACAATTAACAGGACAGCAAACTTGGATAACAATGGGGTAACTATTTACACACAGGTGTCATAGGATAAAATATACAAAGTGGGTAACTATTTACATACGGGTAACATTAATAATATGTGACATAGGTCTCAGTAATCAAGGATATCTTGATAAGAGTGTTAGTCTGGCTGACTAGGTATGCTGGTGTAGATACATTCGATTGAGTGAATTGATGCTTACGCCGTGTGGATGCGATGAGCGATATAGCAAATGTTTTAAATAAATACATCAAAATAGATGTGTACGTGCCAGATTTCACCAAAGTATACTTAAAATTAGAGTGAATTAAGGAGCTTAGTGAAATAATCCCTTTTTTCAAATTTTTGAGGTGGTGTTAGACACCACATAGGTAAGCACAATTGTGTCCTTGCTCCTTGACATTTCACATGTAATATTCCTTTTTCCACCAAATATTTAAAATAAGAACCCATGGTAGCATATTCCAATAACACCTCCAACAGTACAACACAAGTGCAATGTCACAAAAGCCTATGTTAGACTCGATGGAATAAACTATAAATGGAATGTGTTAAAATGATTGAAGAATAAGCATTTAGAATTGACGGAACAGAATAGAATTGATAAAAATTATTTGAATAAATATCTTCAACTGTATAGTTTTAAATTATATGTGCATCATTTATGTTCACCTTTTAGGAAGATTTTAGTTGTTTTTGAAGTTCTAGGATCAAAATGCGATATTCTGTTTACTACTGAAAAATACACTGTACTTACCAGTTCAGGAAGAATGAAAGCATATGGTAATTTTTGTAAAATTTCTATTCCAGAAGGTATATCAGGTACTTCAAAGGAACCAGGAACCTGGATACCTTGTGATCCCATTTTTGCTCTGTCCAACCTGCAAATGTTTCCACTTCACTTAGTTTCCAGTGTATGAGGAGTTGTCTTAATATGCAGCAACTTTAGAATATTATACTGTGTATGGGGCACACCTTCAAATTGAAAAACCTGTTCCAATCTGGCAGGTAGGTCCACCCAAAACAGCAGTAGCTCTGGGACTGATGATGAAATCAATAGTTAACCTCTCCTGCATGCACTTTTATACTGCAGTGCAAATACTGAAAGAATTTTAATGGGAAAACACAACATCCCGAGAAACAATACATTTGGTCTTTCCCCCATCGCAGAAGGAGTACTTAGCATGACTTAAAACTGCATTCCTTTGTTGATGTGAAGTAGGTTCTAGTCAATAGAAGAGGCAGTGACGCTTATTAAATCATTCTTAAAAGCTGATGTTAATAGCCTTTCAACATTGACTTCTTGGGCAAGAAAACGTAATGAAGGTGTTGATCTTGGATTCTCATCAGTTTTATCCCCTGTGTGGGATTTCAGCTTTGCCTGAGGCTAAACCATTTTTCTCAGTCTTTCTACTATTTTCTTGTTATACACTCAATTGCATCACCTTTCAAAACTAATATAAATGTACAACGTGAAAAGAACACACTCACAGTGTAAGGTGATACCTTTTTATTGGACTAACTTCATACATTTGTAGACTTCCTCAGGTCAGGATACTGTCATGACCTGAGAAAGAAGGTTTTACCTTCAAAAGCCAGTCTACAAATGTATCAAGTTAGTCCAATAAAATGGTATCACCTTATTTTCCTTTCTGTTTCTCTTTCTATTTAACTACCATTATAGTGGAGGAGATTCTCCTGCCGACTGAGCACACGCGGCCAGTTCGTGCAGCAGCACACAGGGGCTGGGAAAGAATAAGGACCACCCTCGCCTCTTAAGTACAGTACAACACAGACAGACAAATGTGAGAGGAGAGAGAAGCAGGCAGACAGTAGTAGCATGCTGACACTGAAACAGGCATGCACAAAGTGAGAGAGGCAGACCAGAAATAGCAAAGATCTGTCATGTGCAGGGTGCATGTAGGTGGCGCAGCAACAGCATAGCAAAGACAGAGCAGACAGCACCAGTGAACATTGCAACTAGGGAGAACAATATGCATGCAGGCACACCGTGAAGGCCCAATGTGGACACAAAGATGGATGTGATGGGGTAGACAGCGCAGCCAGCAGCCCCAGAATGTCAACAATAAGAAAGTGAGCCACATGTCAGATACATGAACCCTGAGGACACAAAAATAGAGGAATTTGTGCGCAGTGGTGACCAACCAAGCATGTAAAATGCTCCACATGAAGAGTCACAGAAGGGAGAAAGCAGCCCACAATGGTGGCAGGCCAAACACATGGTGTCTGCAGCACATCAGCATGTATGCCCAGTGCCGTACACGGCTAACTGAACATGTCTGCACATAGCAGCCCAACCAGACAGAACAACAAAAGTAATGCAATATGAGGTAAAATGACAAAACAAAAATGCGCCACACAAGGAACTGAACCAAAATACCATTCCACAAAAAAGCACCTTACGGAGGCATAGCAGAAAAATAAAATCAGCTTGTAAATGTTGAAGAACATCTACGAGTAATAAATTGTGAGAGGAAAAGACCTCAGTATACCCTCCCCCCCCCCTGAGTTAACGGAATATGACACACAAACAAGGGGAACGATTCCCAGTATAACTATAGGTGGGTCCACTCATACATCAGTGGTAGGAAAGAACCTCTCAGTGAAGAATGAACAAAATATTCTGGGTAGATCTATAATCAAACCTATAACACAGCAGGTAGATAGTGCAACAGCAAAAAGTGTAGACTGTATGTAGCCACACAAATTGTAGAAACCGTCACATATTTGTGAGTTTGAGCACAGTCTTTTGCTGTAGCAAGACATGGCAGCTATGTCATAGGTGTGATCACAGATCTACCCAGCAAATTATGGGCATTAATCACTGAGAGGTTGCTTGAGTGCTGAGGTATGGGTAAACCCACCTATAGTCATACTGGGAACCCCCCCCCCTTTATTGTGAGTCGTGTTCTGTTGACAGAGGGGAATACTGAGGTTATGTCCTCTCACAATATATTTATCAAAGATAATATTCTACATATACAATATGAAGTGATATTACAATTATGCCTAAGTATGGAGCCTGTTGTTGTAAGGGATGCAATATGAAATGACATGACTGACTGACTGACAAGTACCCTGAGTGGGAATTGAACCCTGCCCCCAGGGGCCAGAAGGCAGTTACATAACCATTAGGCCAGTGCTGCAATCTGTCATACCCAGCAGACAGTGCAGTCCAGGAAGCCCCCCACTGAAATGCATACTGTGGCAGCACAATGCAAACACAGAAGGTACATGAAGGATATGTGAAAAGACCCCATTGCGCAAATATGAGCAACAGAGAACCATACACAGGCCGGAATACACATGGCAGAGGGGATACCAGAAACAACAGCCGAATGAATGCCAGTGTACCATGTATAGCTGTTACAAGCTTGCTTGTGGTGAGTTTTGGAGACCATGGGGTATGTTTACTAAACTGCGGTAATGTTACATACCGCGCGTTATGTAACGTTAACGATCGTTAGGTAACGTTAATGCGCGGTATGTAAAGTTAACGCGCGCTAACGTTACTTAAAGATTGTTAACGTCCCCGGCCGCGGTAAACACCGCAGAAGGTGAAGAGAGGGCGGAAAGAAGGGGTCAATGGGCGGAGAGTGGGCGGGGAGAGGCCCCTTTCACACTAACGCGCTGAACTGAAGGGCTGAATCCTACCGCGAATGAAAACCTGCCGTTAGATGCACATTTGCAGGAGAGAGAAATTATTTAAGTGTCAGCAATGTACAGCCTAGGCAGGGAGCCCAAGAAATGTGATAGTAGTGCTCCATTTTCAGCAACACCATAGTACCAAAGTATGAATGGCCACTATGGCGATGGTGCAAATGGAGAATAGGGGGCCGCAGGCGGGACATGTAGCATGGGCAGCTGGGGCACAGGGTGGACCAGGCGAGCGCCTAGGAACATAGAAACTGGAAATCAGCAAGACAGCAGCTGACCAAAGCCAAACACAATCCACCTATATCTACCTGGTTCATCCTAGCCAATAGTTGCTAGGACACTGACCTGACATCCCCCCAGCCATCCCGCCCCCATGTGGAAGTGACATAATATTGGTAGGCAGTGATGGGGGGGATGTGAGGATGTCCATATATGCCCCCCACCCCGGGATCTGCTCCCTAGGTGGGCGCCTACCTACACAGTGGATGGCCTGGGACTGCGCACCACCAGCACCGACAGCAAATGGCCATGTCAGCTTGGCAGGGGGGTGTGTGCCCGTGCTGGAGGGGGCAGTGCCACCTCCCTGCAGTGGACCTAGGCCATGCCCTGCATCAGTACGTGGTGTGCAGTGCAACATACAAAGGCTGGCTGAGGAAAAGTACAGGTAGCCCCAGGGACTATTGCGCATCTGTGGCAACATTGTGGTGCAGTACACCCAGCCAGTGTGTCCAGAAGCCAAGGGTCACAGGTTCAAGCCCCAGCTGTGGTTCCTGCAGAGCATGTCCCTATGTTTTACCCTACAATGCAGATACAACAGCAACATGTGCAAAGCCCAAAGCAGCGGCGAACAAGGGTACAAACACCGACCTACACTGTTACCAGCGTTAGCCTGAATAGGTGCATAATGATGAGCAAGGTATTTGGGGTATGGCCCGGACAGGGCAGATTGGCCAGGATGCATCTTCACAGGGTGTGGGGCAATGTCTGGGACACTGTAGTGTCTGACCACCACCTGCATGGACAGGGTGGCCACAGCATGGCATGCTGGGAGGGCACTCACTCTGACCGAGCAGTGACCATGGCAGGTCTAGGTTCCCACATAGCGCTCTACACTATCTGCCTCCAGTGATATATTTGTGTTCCCTAGTGCTGGGATCCCAATCACTGAGATGTCTGCTTACTGCACATAGTTCCTCTGTGAGCATGCACTATGGACTGGCTGGTGGACTGTGTACAGTTAGAGTGTGCATGGTCAGAACACCTATAAGGTGCTGTCTGCTGGTGACTGGCAGACAGTGGTGGGAGGCAGTTTGGGTTTTCCAGACCTAACCCCAGCATTGCTGCTTGGCTGCCACTACCCCCATCATAGGCATGGCTCTGGCCCACCAACCCTGGAGGGCTGTCTCATACAAACAGGATGGAGGTTGCTTCCCCAGGGTGGGGGCACCTGTTCTTTGCCTACAAAAAGGGTGATGAGGGCCCTTTCGGGTAAGTAGTGTATCCCACTGTGACCTATAAAGGCACTGCTAAACACACCTCATACAATTCTAGGAACCCCTCTGCCCTGATAACAGCTGCCCATGTCAGCCAGACGCTAACACGGAGTACACACCAATATGGCTGGTGTCTGGTCCCACAGGGCCACATGTGACTGCAGGATACAGATGGACACCAAATTACCTTCGGCTGCACTGCAAGGAACACCTGTCACACACTGGCAGTGATGGGGATGTACAGCAGGACCTATCCCTAGCACCACATGTACTGCGGACCTAGTGCTGGGCACCCATCCTATCCCTCAGGGTGAACACAGAACCTGCACAATGGCATGGTCTGTAGCTACTCTGTGCCAGTATCACGCACTGTCAGTTCGTCTTTCCAAGCTGAGGTACCGGAGAGGTGAAGACCCCATTTGGTGATCAGCTGTAGACTGCTATTCAGCATGTGCATTGCATCATGGGTACTGGTGGGGTTATCCTATCCTGGCACTCAGAGCAGACAGTTTGTGCAGTGACCTGCAGTCCTTCTGTACCCAGACATTGCTGTGACATACACCATGGAGGTATAGCCTACTGGTTAATACAATGCCATTCTTGGCAGTGTTCATGGGTTCAGTTCCTCATTGTTCCCTCCTCTCATGCCTGTCCTACTCAAATAGTGTGCATGCCTGTAGAGGTCATATTTTTGCAGATCTGTGCTTCCAGCCCATAACACCCTCGCCACAATTGCCAACATTCCCTCGGTCCGTCTATCTGCGTCTGTCAGCTGTGTAGAGTCCTGTCTGCCAGTGCAGGCTGCCATCCCATGTCATGCACTGCTACCCTTTCTTGCATTGCGCCTCTTCATGCTTGCCTCGCCTGTGCCTGATCTGCATGGCACCACCACTCCTCTGTCCACCCATCATTGTAACTATCCTGCCACCTCCGCCTCCACTGGGGGACACGTATTCCCATTGTCTGCCACCAACTGTTTTTCTGGTACTTTACATTGCCAACACCCTGTGCTGTGGTACAGCTGCCCCACTATGTTTGTCATCAGTACTGGCAGGCACATGGGATGCCCGCAAATATGGCAGGTCCAGCGGCTCCCACTTCTCCCTCCTTCACTCACCTGTTCATTGCCTCTCCTGAGTGCTCTATCTAGTGTTAGGGCTACATCTGTCTCTGTTCCACACAGGTCATACATGTCATCCTAAGGCACCTTGCAGTCCCCTAGGGCACACTAACCTAGGACACCATACCCTTGTTAGGCCACCTTAACCTATGGTTCTATAGCCCAGGGTGCCTTCTGCAGTGCCTTGTCCAAGGGTGCCTAATATGGCGCTTAGCCTAGGAGGCCCTATAGGGTGCCTTATGAGGCACCTTACTAGGCACCTTACTGGGCACCTTACAAGGCACCTTACTGGGCACCTTACAAGGCGCCTTATAAGGCGCCTTCCAAGGCACCTTGTAACGCTCGTTAGTCTAAGGCGCCTTGTAATGCACGTTAGCTGGTACAGCTTGCTGTAATGATGCAACGCCCACGCCTTTATATGGGCATCTGTACCTTTACCGCGGAACCTAACACGAATGACATTAACGCAGTTTAGTAAACATACCCCTATATCTCACAAAGGATATAAAAGGGCTGTAAATGGTTCAGAGGAAGGTGACCAAAATGATTTGGAGACAGCGCCAGAAGACTTATGAGAAGAGACTTGAAGACCTAAATATGTACACTCTAGAGGAGAGGAGAGACAGGGTAGATATAATTCAGACCTTTAAATACTTGAAAAGTATTAATGAACAAACCTCTTCCAAAGACGGGTTAGCTGTAAAACTAGAGGGCATAACATGAAGCTGCAAGGGGGTAAACTAAAAAGCAACGTCAGGAAATACTTTTTCACTGAAAGGGTGGTGGATGCTTGGAATGCCCTCCTGATGGAAGTGGTGGGGGCAAATACAGTGACAGAATTCAAAATGGTATGGGACAGACACAGTGGATCCCTTTACAGCAACAGGATATAATCAAAATAAACATAACATATCTCAACAAATATGGGTGACCTGCATGGAGCATTGGGTACACCCCTAAACAAAAGCATGGGGAGGGGTGACCTGCACGGAGCGGCAGGTGCACCTACTCTTGCCACCTTGCTGGGCAGACTAGATGGACCATACTGGTCTTTATCTGTCGTCATATACTATGTTACTATATCAAATAACAAAAACAGACTCTACAGTAAACATAGTAGTGCCGGTTCTCTGCACAGGACACACACACACCCGTGGGGAGTGGGGAGGTGGGGGGTAGGGGTGCCAGTGAGCAACAGTTATGAGGCTTGAAAGACTTACAGGCCAGATGTACTGTAAAGCTTATTGTTGCTGAGTTATGCGGCTGCCTCTTGCTATTCAATGGTTCTATCTGTAACCTGAATAATGACAAAATGTAACTGAACAATTAAAATGCTTAGATTTGTGGGGGGGGGGGGGGGGGGTTTGGCCAGTGATGGTAAGACGGAACACCTACTCCTTTTGCAGGTTTCTGCCACATTGAGGTCTTTTCTCCCCTTATTAAATGTGACTAAAATGTAAAGTTGAAGAAAGCATCTTGTACAATGATTGCCACGTCTCTGTATTGTGGTGGTGTGCCATTGGCAAGGAAACTGATTTTATTGTAGGTAAAGTATGGACTGAGAGTCATTTTGTGTGTGGTGTGCTTTTAGAGTGGGTAGTAAGGTTGTTGTTAACAGCCATGACATCCCATGTGAACTGTGTCTGCCTCTAGCACCAGTGTGGTCCATGCCAAAGGAGCCCTCTGGTACATCCCCATTATTCTGCATGGCTCTGGCACAATGGCTGCACCCTGTCAGCACAGCTGTCCTGACTCGTGGGGCCCCTGTGAGCCCACAACATGCACTTTCCAGGGGTGGGTTGCCAGGCCTGGCATACCATCAGATGATGTGAACTGTCTTGCTGCACAGGGACACAGTGTGCATTGGTGGAACTTGAACCCACAACTTTGGTATGTGGTGTAGTGACACTGACCACCAGGCCAAGCCTCCACACCATAATGCCTGTGGGATGCATGTATGTGCACTTTGTTGTGTTGTGTGTGTTTATGTGGGGTGTGGGTGGGCCTGGGTGGTGGTACAGTGGTTGAGGCCACAGGTTCTGTGAATTGCTGGGTCTCCATTGGGTGATGCTGCCTTCACCTTTCTGCACATGGGTGGCTGCAGGTGTATCACCATGGTGTGGTTGACATACAGGTCCCATCATGCAATAGTGCTGATCTTTATTTGACCTTGTTCAGAGGCAGACAGCTACAGGCAGACCTCAGTTCCAGGGGACTGTGGGATCTGTATGCTGGTCCTTGTTTCTCTGTGCCACATTTATTTATTTAAATTTATTTTTATACTGCCTTTCTACTATTCAAAGTGGTTTACAGTTAAACAAAAGATTAACATGACCAAAGGGTATGATTTTTTTTATAGAGAACTGGAATAGCATAACAAAATAACTGCATAACATTTGATATATTTAACTATGAATTATTTAGTTTTTGTGGTTGTCTTATTGAGTCCTTATTACATGGTTTGCGTCTGTTAGGTTGAATTGTGGATTTTTATAGTAAGGGTTTATGGTGGGTGATCTCTAGGTCTGAGAATAAGTTATATTCTTCCTTGAAGAGGTGCGTTTTTAATTTCTTTAATTTCTTTCTGAAGTCTCACAAGTCTGAGAGTCCTCGCATTGGTGGTGGTAGTTTATTCCATAAGGATGGGGCAAATAGTATGAATGTTCTATTGCAGGTGGACTGTTTGCTTTTTGCCTTTTGCTATGGAATGGTGAGCAGGTTGAGGGTGGCGTTTCTTCACAGTCTTTTGTTCTTTGTATTTGAGATTAGAGATATATAGCGGATTCTTTGTGAAGTATTTTGAATTTTGTGATGAGAACTTTGTATTGGATCCTGGCTGAGATGGGAAGCCAGTGAAGTTGTATCAAGATGGGGGTGATGTGTAATTGATAAGGGGCACCAGCAATTAATCGGGCTGCAGTATTTTGGGCCATTTGTAGTGGGTGGAGAGTTTGTTTAGGTAGGCCTGGTAGATGATATTACAGAAATCTAGTACAGGTGTAATCATTGCTTGGCATATGGCTCGGAAAAGGTCTGGGGGTGAGTAGTGGGTGAAGCTGCTTCAGGATTCTTAGTTTGTAATAAACTGAGTTGGTTATTCTTTTTATGTGAGGTTGGAAGGACAGTTACTATCTAATGTTATGCCCAAGTCTCAGAATTAACCTTGATTTTTATGGTCGCCAAGTTCTATTGTTGATGGTAGGACAAAGGATGGGTTAGTGGTTATATAGAGCAATTCGGTCTTCTGCTGATTGATGAGGAGGTTGTGTCTACTGAGCCAATTTTTTATGTCTATGAAGCACTTATGTGGGCTGGTCTGGAAAGAGGAGATTAATGAGTGTGAAAAACATTATGTCATCTCCATAGCTTTGATATAGGATTTTGTGTGCTTTGAAGATCTGACATAATGGCTGGATGTAGATATTGAAGATAGACTGGATCTTTGGGGTACACAACTGTATTCTGCAAGAATGGGTTTGACATTGTCTTTCCAATCCTTACGTGTTGCTTCCGGGAAGCCAGGTAGGAATGGAACCAGTTGAAGGTGGCATCGTGGAGACCAATTTCAAAGAGTCATTGTAGTAGTTGGTGGTGCAAGAGGGAGTTCGGCGGAGATGTCAAGGAAAATTAAGAAATCCATTCTTGGTATGTTGCAAGCAGGCTGTAAGGATATTAGGGAGGGAGGTGATGAGTGCTTCAACCCCATGTAGCTGTCTGAAGCCATGCTGGTTGGGGTCTAGGGGTGCATGTTTATCAAGATGATCTTGAAGCTGTCTTAGGACAATTTTTTCTGTTATTTTTGCGACTATCAGGATGCTTCATATTGGTCTGTAGAATTTTGAATTCAAATATAGAAACACAGAAACATGACAGCAGAAAAAGACCATATGGCCTTTCTAGTCTGCCCTTCCGTATCAAATACAATAGTCCCCTTTTTACCTTTAGAGCTCCTCTGTGTTTGTCCCATGCTTTTTTGAATTCAGATATACAAACAGAAACAGATATAGAAACATAGAAACAAGATATAGAAACATAGAAAGGGGGATCTTTGGAGTTTCTCCATTTTCATTTGAGGCGGCATAAACGTTTTTGTTTCTGTCGAGATGTAGAGAACCATGGGGCATTGTTGCGGTGTTTTGGTACTATTTTCCTTGGGGAAGCAAGTGCTGCTGTGATAGGGCATCGTTCCAGATTGATATCATTTTGTCAAGGTCCGAATTTGTTGAACTGATGAAGTCTAGCTGTGGATTTACTGCCTCAATGAATCTGGGGGAGGTTAGGTCAAGTTTTGCACTTTTGAGAAGAGGTCGAATTGAAGTCTGCTTCAGCACTGTAGGCATAAGGCCTAGAGAAAGTGAGGTATGTACTAAAGTATGATCTGGTCATCTTTACCCAGGTGATGGGGCATGGGTCTAACGTGGAGGTTGTTGTTTGAGGCTTTGCATTGTGTCCTCTATGTTTTTGACCGTTGGCAGCTCGAATTGAGACCAAATCTTCTGTGAGTTGATTTCAGAGCTGGATGTCTTTGGGGTTTGATACATTTGGGGTATTTGTAGCTGTTTGGAGAGTAGGTAGGAGGCAATCTTTTGGGGGGATATCTTTTCTTGTGTGCTATCATTGTGAGGTTCTTTCATGAGTGTCTTTACAATTGAGAATAGTTCTCTTGATTTTTTATTGCCAAGTTGAACAGGTTAGCGTAGTATTTCCATTTTCTATCTAAGGTTTCTCTGTTGTATATTTTAAGTTGTTCAATGTAAATATTTTGGAGAAGGAGCTCTTTGGAGTTTCTCCATTTTTGCTCGAGGCAGCGTAATCTGCTTTTCTGTTTTTGTATAGATGTAGAGAACCATGGGGCACTGTTGCAGTGTTTTGGTGTTATTTTCCTTTGGAGAGCAAGTGCTGCTGCAGATAAGGCATCGTTCCTGATTGATATCATTTTGTCGAGGTCCAAATTTGCTCAATTGATGAGGTCTAGCTGTAGGGTAACTGCCTCAATGACGAATTCCTCATTGTCGAAGTCTCGGAACCTCCGGGTCATGAATAGTGTGTTTTCCTGCTTAATTTGCTGGGATGTGGTATGGATGGGGAAGAAAATAGAGGTGTGGTCAGACCAAGGGACAGGAAGGATTGTGTGTAGAGATTGTTGGGGGTTGGAGAATAGATCTGAAGGTATGAAGACTAAATCAAGCACATTTCCTTTCTTGTGAGTTGGTTCCAGGATGATTTATGTGTATCCCAGAATGATCATGGCTTCCAGGAAGGCCCCATCGTGACGCGGAGGAGGATGCCAGATTAAGGTCTCCTAGAATTATCAGAGGTTGGTGACTGTGTGGTGAGGAGCATGCAGTTTCAAGTAAGATGGTGATGTCTGCGCTATCTCCATGAGGGGCTCAGTATGCTAAACAGAGGGCGATGTTTTTGTTTGTTATGTATAAGGTGTTAATTTCTTTATTGGAACTGTTGTTGGAGATGCTGAATTTCAGGTTCTCATTAGCAATTATACTGTACACACTCCTCCTCCTCTGCTGGTAGTTCTGTTTGATGTGAATATTGTATGTGTAGGGTGACATAGTTGGTTCAGAAGGACTGAGTTTGTGTCTGAGAACTAAGTTTCCATGGAGTGGAGGAGTGGCCTGGTGGTTGGGGCAAGGTACTTCAGGCCGGAAGGTCGGAGGTTCAAATCCCACTAGAGGACAGCAACCTTGGGCCGGAAGGACTGGGGTTTCTAGTCCCACAGGTGCTCCTTGTGGTCTTGGGCAAGCCACTTAACCCTCCATAGCCCATGTTCCCTGTAAAATAGTTATCTCCAAGTTATAATGCCCTGTTTGATGTAATTTCAGTTTGTTCAATGTAAACCGCACTGATGCAGAATAGTGCAGTATATAAGAGAATGTAAATAAATAAATAAATAAATAAAATGATGAATATGTCTAGGCTGTGTTCATTTATAAAGTCAGCCAGGGTTTGAATTTTATTTCTTGCTGAGCTAGTATTGATGAGGGCACATTGTATAGGGAGTGTTGTGTTATTCAGTGGCTTCACTGCACTATTTGT
Source organism: Ichthyophis bannanicus (assembly GCA_033557465.1). Lineage (NCBI taxonomy): Eukaryota > Metazoa > Chordata > Amphibia > Gymnophiona > Ichthyophiidae > Ichthyophis > Ichthyophis bannanicus. The sequence continues at coordinate 126,107,163 of CM066033.1, read as the reverse complement.
CAGTATGTGTTTTAGAGCGTAGTGTCATTTTTGGTTTTGAGGGCTGGACTGCATTATCAGTGTTGCGTTTATAGGGCATCTATAGCTGGTAATTATAGGTATTTGGCTGTTATAGCTTGATCTAATTGCTGCTGTGAGGTGGGTGATTGTCCAGGTGAGTAGTAGGAGTACAAAAATGGTGGAAGCGTACCTCTGTCCTAGCGATTCCATGTTAATGTTTTAGGTGGTTTCTCTTGCCTGTTTGTTTATTGGTGCGGCTATTTGCAACTTGTGATTCGTGGAGAAGCAGCAGCATTTTATGATCTCTGTGTGATGTTGGGCTCTGTGAGTTAAATGTCATCCATGAGCCAAGCCTGTGCAACTTTATGTAAGATTTTAGGTGTATTCAAGTCTAAGTGCGTTGAGGCAGGTTAAAATTCTGTAAGTAATGGGTTAAGTATTTAGCCGCTTTGATTGGTGTTTTTTTCAATAGTCCAGATATTCAGTGTTATCTACATTGCAAATGGCAAAGTCTCACTGTGCAGATACAGTCAGCACAGGAGCAATGTTGGTTTAAATATTAGGTCTACCAGGTAGTTACTTAGGTCAGCAACTTTTGAGGTAGCAAGGAGCAGTAGTCTAAGCAATGGGATAGATATTGACAGTCGCATAGATTTTGAGCTGACAGCATGATTTTTTTTTACCTTGGAGGAGTCTTCTTTTATGAAGTTGCTGTTTTGGAGTCTCTTTCATTGACCTTTGCATTGTTAGAGGGCATGGAGTTCATCTGTTCTTCTTCTTGGAGTCCAGAGTTGTTCTTTAATCTTTCTAGCTGGCTGTACCTCATTGTCGGAAGTAGTAATGTTGAGGAGAAAGGATTTGTTGGTGGAGTTGTTGCTGGTGTAGTCTCCCGTGGCTTGTTGATCTCAGGTCCCCGCCTAAGGGCCCTCTGGCCACATCTGGCAGGCACTGCAGGGGGCTTATTCTGTCCTCCTTGCCTGCCATTTGTGCTTCATCCTCCTGTTCCTTCTGGGGGGGCTCCAGAACATTGTGCCCCCCCCCCTCATATCTCAATTGCCCTCACATCGGCCTCCATAAAATTTCATGCCAGCATGCCTGGGCATCATCTCCAGACATTGGGGGGAGAGGGGCAGGTGACATTATCCATGTGACAGTGCCCCTGAGCCCACTCTGGCCATTGGGCACTGGTGGTGCTGCTTGCCATTCAGTGACCTGCCTCTATTGGTGTCCCTCAGACATGGTTGTGGAGTCTCAGACAGATTCTGCTGCCCTTGGCAATGCTGTGGGATTGTATCACCAACACTGGTCCTGCCAACAAGGGGTGCTCTACGATGCACCACATGTGCGTCTCCTGGCTCCAGATGTTGCACAGTGCACCCAGTTGGGCTGTTCCTTGGCTTACTTGCCAGGCATAGCAGAGGGGTCTTTTTCATACTGCCACAGCAGGGTGCAATGTCATACCTGCATGAGATCAGATTGGTGCATTTGTTGTATGTTGTTTATTGGTCCTTTCTTCCTCTTACAGGTTTCCATGTCAGCAGGGTAATAGCTGAAAATGCAATGGTCACATATGGATCAGGGTAGGGCAGTATCACAACCAGTGGACTCGTTTGCAATTCCATGGTATTGGTCACCATTGCTATGGCCTCTGGCCTTTCAGGGGGTCCATGGTATTGTTTCTTGTTGGGCATCTGCCGGATTCCACATGCCCCTTTGCTAGCCAGTTGCATCCTGTGCTCCCACTCGCCCTGGTTGTCACAGGTTCTTGTTTGGGGGGCCATTGTGTTGCATTGATGGGAGCCTGTTCTGTCAACCTTTCGGTTCTGTCTGTCATCTGGCATTTCTTTGCTGGGTGCCTTTGAGCAGTCACAGCGCAGTGGACCCTTTGGTGGGCCCGTTGTTTCTTGCTTCTGTCCATCAGGGGTTCAGTGGTTCACATAGCATCCCTGCTTTGACACACACGGCCTTGGGATATGGGCATATTTATGGAATTGGGCTCATGGATGGCTGGACAGCGTTCAGCACCTCGGGATGTGCCCATGCTCATTGTATTCTCTTTGACTGCATGACTTGATGGTACTTAAAAACAAAAATAAGCAAAATACTGTACAGTGCACCAAGTGATGCTTCACCAGTGATCTGTACAGTGGCCCTATCTAAGGTCACCGAGTGCCTGGTGGCCCAATATCTTCAGACTTTCCTTGCACACGTACATACGTTTCACTCCACCCAGACTGGCTTCCGTCATCACTCAACTGAACACTCCCTTTTGGCCATCATTGATTATCTGCGCATTTCCTTGGATTCCCATCATCATGTTGTTCTTGTTTCCCTTGATCTCTTTGCGGCCTTTCACTTGATGGACCATTCTCTTCTCCTCTCCCAGCTTTCTTCTACCAGGATCTCTGGCTCTGCTCTATCTTGGGTCCGGCCTTATCTCTCTGCTCATTCATTGCTCATTCATTTCGGGTCTCCTGATCTTCGGTTTTGTCCCCTTCTTTTCCCTTGTATTGCGGGTCCCACAGGGTTCGGTTCTGGGTTCCATTCTTTTTCATATTTATCTGACCCCTCTAGTTTTTTTGATCTCCTCCCTTGGTATTACATCTTTTATCAATGCAGATGATATTCAGCATCTTTTCCGTTATCCCTCTTCCTCTTCTGCTTTGGCTACCACTTTGGACCTTATTGCAGACTAGCTTTCTTCACATGATTTAAAACTCAACACTTCTTAAACAGCTACTCTTCTTTTCACTTCACCTTTCCTTGCCTCTTCTTTGTCCTTACCCCCCACCCCATCCTTCAGTCCATGACATCATTAAGATACTTGGTGTTCTCTTTGATTCTCAGCTTGCTTTCTCCCCTCACATCTCTTCTGTCATGTAACGTTGTTTTTTCACTCTACGTCAGGTTAGTTCCATATGCAAACTCCTGGATCAGTCCTCACTGGGGTTTTTTATTCCGTCTCTTATTCTTACTCATCTTGGTTATGCTAATTCCCTTATTTCCGGCCTTCCTTTCTGTCAGGTTCAGCGACCTCAGTTAGCCCAAAACACGGCTTTTAAGCTTATTTATGGTGCTTGTCAGTTCACTCATGTCACTCCCCTCTTTCTTTCTGAACATTGGCTACCTGTCTCCTCTCATATTAAGTATAAGGTCCTTTTGTTGAGTTTGCATGCCCTTTGTTCTGGCTTCCCTATCTTTCTCTTTGATCTCTTGGCCCCTTACATTCCTTTGCATGCTCTCCGCTCCTCCTCCTCGCAATTACTCATTGTCCCTGTCTCTGTCTGTTCTATTGTTGCCCATCCCCTGAAATTCTCTTCCCCTTGTTTTGTGCTCAGAACTCTCTCCTTCTTGATTGAAGGCTCAATTGAAGAACTACCTCTTCTCTTTGGCCTTCCTTGTTGGCTCCCCCTCTGGGAGTTAGTTTCCTCCTTCCTTGTTTTTTTGTTTTTGTTTTTTTCTGTGGCTCTGGCTGTAGTGTCTCCCCTCTCCTTTCCCTTCCCTTCCCACTGTTTTCCTTATTTAATTTCACCACCATTGTAATATAGACCTCCCTTTTTGTTTCTTTCTTTCCTCTGTTTTATGGTTCCCTTCTTGTTGTTTGTCTTGTCTCTCTCCCCCCCCCCCCCGATTATATTATGTTCTCCATTGCCTCAGAAAATTAACGTTATCAATGTCCCTGTTTAATGTACATTACCAAGTTTAAGTTACAATGACTGAACTGATAAAGTGGTATTTAAAAAACCTGTTAAATAAATAAAATAAAATAAATCATTGCTTTGTAAACTGCCTAGTTGCTATCTGCCATAGGTGGTATATCAAATCTCATTAAACTAAACGTATCATTTCCCTTTCTTCTAGAAATGCCATTCTCTCTGCCGCCTGGCATCCTTCTGGCTTTGGCCATCTCCTTATCACACTGTTTCACAACCTTGAGGTCTTTAGACACTGCCACTTTGAGTTCTCTCTCCTGGTCTGTGCACATTGTCCTCTCACCCCCTATCGCATTCTGCTCTTTTGGATTTCTGCACCCCAAGTACATGACTTTGCACTTCTTCACATTAAAGCTTAATTGCCAATCATTAGACCATTCTAATTTTTTGTAGATCATTTCTCATGTTGTCAACTCCCCCTGGAGTGTCCATTCTGTTGCAAATCTTCATATCATTTGCAAAAAGGTAGACCTTTCCTTCTAACCCTTTGGCAATGTCACTTACAAAGTAATGGGTAAATGCAATGTCACCAGTCTATAGCGTCCCAGGTGAGCTGGGAAATTATAAATGGCAAAATTACTGAGATAATCACATGTTAATGGGATAAAGCCAACATGGATTTAGGCAAGGGAAGTATTACCTCACCAAACTGCTATGTTTCTTTGAAAGCGTGAATAAACAGGTAGGCAAAGGAGAGCTGGTTGATGAAGTGTATCTGGATTTTCAGAAAGCTTTTGACAAAATCCCTCATGAGAGACTCTTGAGAAAATTAAAAAGTCATGGGATAGGAGGTAATGCCTTATTGTGGACTTGGAGCTGGTTAAAAGATAGGGCTAAATGGTCAATTTTCTCAACGGAGAAAGATGAATTGTGGAGTGCCCTAGGAATCTATATTGGGCCCACTGCTTTTTAACACATTTATAAATGACCTGGAAATAAAAACACAAGTGAAGTGATCAAATTTTCAGACAACACAAAATTAGTCAAAGCTGTTAAATCACAAGAGGATTGTGAGAAATTGTAATAGAACCTTGAGAAACTGGGAGACTTGGTATCCAAATGGCAGATGAAATTTAATGTGGACAATTGTAATATGATGCACCTAGGGAAGAACAATCCAAACTCTATCTACACAATGCAAAGTTCCACATTACGAGTCACCACACAGGAAAAGGATCTAGGTGTCATTGTAGATAATATGTTGAGATCCTGTTCTTAGTGTGTAGTGGTGGCCAAGAAAGCAAATTGAATGCTAGGAATTATAAAGAAAGGAATGATGACTAAAACAGGGAACTTCATAATACCTCTGTATTGCTCCATGGTGTGACCACACCTTTAGTATTATGTGCAGTTCTGGTTGCCTCATCTCAAATGAGCTATAGCAGAATTAGAAAAGGTATAAAGAAGAGCAACCAAAATGATAAAAGGGATGGAATGATATCCCTTAGAGGAAAGGTTAAAGAGATTAAGGCTCTTCAGCTTGAAAAGGAGATAGCTGAGGGGGATATGATAGAGGTCTATAAAATCCTGAGTAGAGTGAACTCAATTGTTTACTCTTTTAAAAAAGTACAAAGACTAGGGGACATTCCATGAAGTAACGAATAGGAGATTTTTTTTCTCAGTGTACAAGGGTGTAAGCTTTGAAATTCATAGCAACATAGTATATGACGGCAGATAAAAACCAGTATAGTCCATCTAGTCTGCCCAGCAAGGCGGCAAGAGTAGGTGCACTTGCCGCTCCGTGCAGGTCACCTCGCCCCATGCTGAAATATCTGATAAAAGCAGTTAGTGCAGCTAAGTTTAAAATAAAACCAATTTGGACAAATTCCTGGAAGAAAAGACCATAAGCTGTTATTAAGGTAGCCTGCAAGAAAACCACTGCTTATCTCTAGGGATAAGTAAAATGGAATCTGGCTACTTTTGTGATATGCCAACTACTCGTGACCTGTATTGGCCACTGTTGGAAACATGCATCTGAGCTTGATGGACCTTTGGTCTGACCCATTATGGCAGTTCTTATGTTTCTGTATTCTTAAAACTGAATGGCTGCTTCAGAGGTAGTACCGGTACCAAACCATCAGAGAAGTGGGGGAGAGTAAGCATTGAGGAAGGAAAGTCAGGCAGCTGCACCTTGGGTCAGTACTGAAGAAAAATGCTTTATCAGTTTGCAGCCTTTGGTATTGTGACTTGATTCTTTTAGCTTAGCATCATTATTCCTTTTTTTGTCTCCTACTAGTGCTCCTTCGTTTTTCTACTTCCATTTTATCTCTACTTTTTATCTCTTTCCTTCAGTAATCTATACATTGATAGTCTTCTTATCCTTCTTTCTCTTCTTCCTATATGCTCTCCTTTCATCTATCTCATCCTTCTACATTAACACCCTGGATTCCTCCCCCCCCCCCCCTTCAACCTAAGGTCTTCTCCTTCTCAATTTCCTGCCATTCCTAATCCTCCCTCTCCCTCCCAGCCCTATCTCTTCCTTTTGCCCATTCTCACACCCACCTGTCTCTTACTATCCCTTTTCCCTCTCTCTTCCTACTCTGCATCGCATTCCCTTCTTTGCTTACCCCTCTCTCCTCTTCTTATTCTGTCACTTCCTCCACTTTTTCTCTTACATCTCATTCTTTTTCTTTCCCTATGCACCCCATCCACACACACTCCTGTTCAGTCTCACAGTTTCCACTCTCCATCAGCTCTTAAAATCTTATCACTGTCCCCATCCACTCCATTTTTGCTTTCTCCCTTTTGCTTGGTCTTCTGTATTCTCATCCTTAGTCTCCCCTCTTCATAGATATCAGTGTGGGGTGGATAACCTGAGCCCAGACCAGACCAATATTTCTGCTGCTCTCTCCTGTATCATCCAGAATAGCAGGTCAGCAGTTTCCGGGCCCACCTAGCTCTCTATGAATTTGAGTTATTTTATTTATTTATGTGGATGCCTGTAGTCTCACACTGACCTCACAGTCTCAGTCTCACAACATCAAAGCAAGAATTGACACCCATGTGGTGCCAGCATATGCTGATCAACTACTCTAGGTGGCATGAAGAATAGCCTTTAGATCAGAGGAACAAGGTTTAAGGGGAATGGGTTGCTGAACTGAGGGCTGGAGGCATGTTAAATGGCTGGCTTGCTGCGGGGAGGGGTGTGTGCAAGGATGGAGGCAGCCTGTTGGCTTGCTGGAGGTGCTCACTGATTTGGGTGACTACGTTGCAAGCCAGATTGTGTATAAGCCATGTTTGGGAATGTCTGATTGGTGAGCATACTTGCAAGCTGCTGGAAACAGGAAGGGGGCTGACTGATCTGAAAGAGAGGAAATGAAGGATTTTAGGGCAGAAGAGAAAAAGGCTGTAAAGGGAGATGGGTTGGAAGAGGGAGAGGGAGAAGGATCACAGTAAGGATGGAGGCATCTATCATCCTGTCCCCAATCTAATTTCCATTTATCCCCGATTCTGTTTTCAAGATCCAGGAACTTCTCTTCCTTCCTCCCTCTCCCACCAACCATACTCCCTATTTTCCATGTACCTTCTCTCTCCTCTCCACATCCCAGACTCTCTATCCCTGCCCATCTTGGGTTTTCATCTGTATGTTTGTAAGCTGTACTCAACGTTTTGGTGAATTTATGAGACTGAAGTGCAGGGCGGTAGCAAGAGCTGGGAGAGTGGTGAAGCTGCACAAAGTGCAGGTACAGAAGGGGCACTGATGTAATCACTAGGGCATCCAGGAAGCTCATTAAGGGTAAGTTCTTGTGCATGGCTGGGGGGGGGGGGGGGTCAGCTTCATTAGTCACACAGGGAATTATGGAGTGGAGGAGTAGCCTAGAGATTAAGGCAGCAGTCTGAGAGCAAAAAGACCAGGGTTCAAATCCCACTGACACTCCTTGTAGCTTTCAGCAAAACACTTAATCTTCCATCGCCTCAGGTACAAAGTTGATTGTAAGCCCTCCGGGGACTGTAACTCACCCTGAACAATCAGGTATGTTCATATGTAATACTTCTAGAACCTGATTATAAAACTTACCTTGAACTACTCCTGGAAAGGCATGAGCTAATATTTCTAGTTCACTACAGCCCTGCTGAAGTGATTATGCTCTGTGAACATGTACAAATCTGTACCAGTGTTATTTATTATGTTTTTTTAAAAGGTGGTGTATTGGTGTTTTAGATCTCACAGTAATATTCACAGTTCTGCCTTTCATATGTAGGGTTGTTTCGTGAGTCGCAGAAATTAGTGATGGCATTGTATGGCAGATTTTCTATGTCCCTACGCACTCCCTCTTCTGCCATTTTTGATATCCCACAAACCAGCAGTATCTTGCTCTCTGTGTCTCCACTCTTCATTTCCCCCCTCACTCACTCCTGTTCTCCTCTCACTGCTCCTTTTCAAAGTCACACTATTGATCTCCCTTGCTCACTCACATACACACAACCTCTTGTTCTCTCCTCTCTATGCCCCCATTTTGATCTCTCTCACACACACACACAAACACCACATAAATACATATATACATAATATTCTTGCCTTCTCCTTTTGGTGCCTTCCCCCACCTGGCCATTGCAGGAGCCAGAGAAAGTGTTTCTCTTCTCCGTGGGGCTAGTTCACCCAAGAGGAGCAGCCTAGTGGTTAGAACACTGGCTTGGTAATGAAGCAACCAGGGTTCAATTTCCACTAGCACTCCTTGTGGCCTTGGGCAAGTCACTTAACCCTCCATTTAGGGTTGCCAACTGGCAGGTATTCAGCCGGCCTGGCCGGTTTTTCCATGGCCAGGCCGCCTGCCAGAAGAGATGTAAAACCAGCCCTTGAAAAGTCATTTTTTTGCTCTGGCCGCAAGATCGGGAGTGGCCAGAGCAAAAAACCGGCTGTTCGCCCGACTCCCGAAGTCCGCGGGGGAGGGAGCCAGGGAAGCCCTTGCGAGGCCTCGGCTCCCTCTGTATAACCGCCAACGTGAAGATCTTTTTCCTTCACGCTGGCGGCTGTTTATGTGAAGCCGCGATTGCTGGGAAAGGTTAAAGGCAATGCCCTTTAACCTTTCCCAGCATTCACGGCTTCACAGAAACAACTACCAGCGTGAAGGAAAAAGATCTTCACGCTGGCGGTTGTACAGAGGGAGCCGGGGCCTCGCACGAGCTTCCCCGACTCCCTCTGAAGCACCTCAGACAGCCGTGGGGCTGGTCGGGGGGGAGGCTAGGACTACAAATGGGGTTGGGGGGGGAGGGGAGGCCAAGGACTGGATGGGCTGTGATGGGGTGTACCTGGACTGGAAATAGGCTATGGGGGGGACTGGACTGGAATTGGGCTATGGGGGGGGGGGTGAACATGTATGGAAAATGGGCTAGGGGGGGGGGGGACCCTAGACTGAAATTGGGCTAAGGGGGGGGGTGGAACCTGGACTGGAAATAGGCATGGGGGGGGGGGTGGAACCTGGACTGGAAATAGGCATTGGGCAGAGGATCTGGACTGGAATTGGGCTATGGGGGGGGGTGTAGCTGGACTGGAAAAGGGCTATGGGGGGGGTAACCTAGACTGGAATTGGGCAATGGGGGTGGGGTGTGTGGAACCTGGCCTGGAAATAGGCTATGGGGGGGATCTGGACTGGAATTGGGCTGGGGGGGGGTGTACCTGGACTGGAAATGGGCTATGGGGGGGCCTGGACTGGAAATGGGCTATGGGGGAGGGCTGCAATGGAATTGGGCTATAGGGGGGGGACCTGGACTGGAATTGGGCTATGGTGGGGGGAGGGGGAACTTGGACTGGAAATAGGCTGTGATTAGGGGGGCTAGGACTGCAAATGGGCTGTGATGGTGGGGGGACTAGGACTGCAAATGGGCTGTGATGTGGGGGGGGGCCTAGGACTGGAAATAGGCTGTGATGGTGGGGGGGGGGCTAGGACTGGAAAGAGGCTGTGATGGGGGGCTAGGACTGGAAATGGCCTCTGATGGGAGGGCTAGCACTGGAAATGGGCTGATGAAGAGCTGGAATAGGACTGGAAATGGGCTGATGAGGGGGCTAGGATTGGAAATTGGCTGATGGGGGAGCTTGGAGTGGAAATTGGCTGATGGGGGCCTGAATGGAACAGGAAAAGAGCATATGTGGGGCTAGGACTGGAAATGGGCTGATGAGGAGCTAGAATAGGACTAGAAATGGGCTGATGGGGGGAGCTTGGACTGCAAATGGGTGATGGGCTAGAAAAGGACTGGAAAATGGGCTGATGTAGCGGCAAGGGAGAATGGGACTAGAAGGGAGTGGATGCTGGGTGGGTCTAGAACTATAAGGGAGCTGATTTTGGGGGAGGACTAGAAGGGGATGGGGAATGAGAATGGAGAGGGGAAAAGATATTTTGTGTGGAAGAAAAGTCTACGATGGACTGGGTATTGGGAGAGTAAGAGGGGATTGAGAATGGAAGGGTGAAATTTGAGTAGATGATAAAGGAATAAGGAAAGAAATGGGGGAAAGAGCAAAAGGGAAATGAGCAGTATGTTAAAGCAGATATATAGAGAGAATGGAAAACATCTAAAAGAAAAGAAAGGACAAATGGATAGCTCACAGAAGACACAAAGAAACCGGAAGAAAGTGACTGGAGCAATTGCAACTGAAAAATAAAATGCCCAAACAGAAGGTAGAAAAATACTTTTTATTTTGAATTTATTAACTGGAATATGTCTGGTCTGGGAAGTGTGTATTGCTAACATCTTTGCGTTTTTGTTTAGTGCAAGAGGAAATTACTTTATAGTTTTATTTCTCCAGTGTTGTACATGTCATGTTTGGCTTTTGGGGTTCCCACTTTAATTATTATCTGACCAAGGGAGTTAGCCTACACTTATCCTCGGTAATTTTTGTGAGTGGGGCTGGGGTGCAGCATGGGTGGGACTGGGGGCGGGGTAGGGGTGGGGCATGGCAAGCCACAGGTGTCTGGTTTTTCTCGGTAAAAAAGTTGGCAACCCTACCTCCATTGCCTCGGAAGAAAGGCCTGGCAATCTACTTCCGGTGACACTGCCAAGAAAACCCAGGAGCTTCTGGGTCACCAGGAATCAGGATTGACTTGAAGGCACATATTACATTTTAAACGGTTATCTAGGCTGCAGCTTGTGAGGGGCAGGAAAGCAAAACACTAGATTTTGATACCCAAAGAAACATCAGATCATTCTTTCATCTACAGGGAGAGCAGGCCCACACATACATACAAAGCACAGTTTAACATTTAAAAGTATGATGTCCAGTTATGCATTCTTACAGCATTGTTATAAGAAGGGAGGTGTTGGGACGATCACGATTGTTGAGTTTAATTATCAAAATCTTGAGGGGAGTAAAAGGCTGAAGGTTTGTCTTGGGCACCAGATATCCTTGCCATAGGTTAGTTCTGGCCAATCAGAATTCAGGACACGGGCAGTTAACTGTAGCAGCAGTATGAAGAAGGGCTTCCTGGATTCCTGCTTTGGCCTCTCTCATAGTGCCCATACTGTTTATAGCTTACATCCTCTGTGCTGCTTGCTCTTACCTGCGTGCCTGGGCTTTATGAAGTCTTAACATGGCCAGGTCTCTTATATCAAGTATATATGACTTCACATTAAAATACAGATGCAGCATTCACTGTATCTTTTCCCCGTAAAATGAGAGTAAACTTAAAAAAAAAATCAGTATCTACCTGAGAAACCTATTAACAAAGTTAATGCAAAGTAGCATTTCTAAGGCAAACCTTTTGCTGCCACCCCCTCCCATTACCTGCTCATATTGAAAGCCAGCACTTGTATCATTTGAATGCTAATCTTTTTATCCTTACCTTTCAGCCATATATTTTGAAAATCATAGATTTTAGTAGTTTGAAAAGAAAGGGTTGACAGTAGTGCATGACCAAGAATCAGAAGAACTTTCAAGGACTGAAAATCTTAAGGAAAAGGATATATTTCTTGAATACGTTTTTCTGATTTCTTTTGTGACAGAATACTGGATATGAGAAATGAATTCCTGATGACCACATCATACCAAACATCCACTAGGAAATAGTTATACCATTGTTCTAAACAGCTGAGAAACTGTTACCTCAGAAAAGGATATGTTAAGTCATAATGACCTATTATGAGTCATTTTTAGCATTCACACAGAAAGTTGAATGATTTGTCAAATTCCTCACAGACTTAAATTTCCAAATAACTTGCTCAATGAATGCTATGTTGAGAGTGTTCTTAAGCCTTTAGATGCCATCAACCCTATCTGCAAAAAGGTTTACATATGATTTTGGGAAATGCACTTTAGGAATTTAGCAAGTGAGCACTTTTACCTATATGCAGGTATGGGCAGATGTGCACATCAACCAGTGCCTACACAATGAGCTATAGGACATTTTGAGAGCTCAAGAGGCCCATCAAGAATATAGTAAACTTTTAAGAGATAAGTTGATAAACAATAGTAAATAGATCTCTTCTATGATTCAAGGAAGCCATATTCATAAAATTAAATCAAGCATGATGAAATTGAGACTTTCATTCTGTTATCTGTAGTCAGCACTTGCTGGCAAGGATGACATGTGGAGGATAATTTTATAAAAGAGAGTCTACATTAAAAGACCAAGTAGGTGCCTACTGAGACACTATTTTACAAAGACAAAAAGGAGCCATGAGGTGGCATTTTATAAAGGATTTCCAAATCCAGTTCGGACATTCAGGGCAGAATGTGCAGAGAAATGCCAGGGACATTTATGTCTCAGTCTGATTTTAGTAGCACAGACGTTTGAGACATGGACAGCCGCACCACGGCCACTTACATTTCCCCCTTAGGAAAGAATGGGGCAGAGCATAAGGGGATGGGCAGCGGTATGGGAAAACAATAACCTGCACCCTCAGTCCTCATCAGTGTTCACTATCAGCACAGAAAATATAGGGGACATGAGTGTACCTGCTTCTCCACACCCTCCAGATGGCTGGCTGGCTAACCCTTTGAGCACATTTCTGATGCCTATTCGTACCTGGAGCAGGTATATGTTTAGACATGGCTCAGGATGTCCAGGGCATTACTGAAATCGGGCAAGGATATCCAAGTTCTGGGAGCATCCCAAACACACCTACACCATACCACCATTCAGACTTGGACGTCCTCATGCTAAGGGTATCCACAGAGTCAACTTTCGAAATGGCTCTGGGGACAACTCAGTGCTTGCAATGTCTCTATGCCCATAGTCAGATTTCCAAAGCACAATTAGGTCTTCTAAAATAACCCCCTATAAGCCCGATCAAAGAAGGTGAATAGCGGGGTTGTATATTCCGATGGGACTTCCAGCCTCGCTATCCGCCCTCAAACTATTCCACTTCCTCAGCCCACTGCACGTACAGAGCCACTGTACATGCTGCGGGGGATGGACAGAACCAGCCCCTGGACATACAGGGCCGATTCAGGTCAAAGCTCTGTTCATCAGGGGAGCACCGGGAAGACGCCCTGCTTATTCCACCTCTCAGGTCATATGACCTAGCACCGGGAAGACACCCTGCTCATTCCACCTCTAGGTTCGTATGACCTAGATTGGCCACTGTTGGAAACAGGATACCTGGCTTGATGGACCTTGGTCTGACCCAGTATGGCATATCTTATGCTCTTATGTTAAGCACGGGGTGTCCCTCCAATTCTGCCTGGCAGCCTCCCCACCGGAGCAACAGGCCACTCACGGTGGGTCCCTGCTGTCCAATTAGGGACCTGGCAGCACCCATTGGGGGTCAGGCAGTAGGGTGATGGGGATGGCATTGCGGCAGGCATACCGAGCAGCAGGGAAGACGTTCCTACAGTGGCACACCAGGTGATCTCAGGGCCTGATCCTGCACCCACAGGAACATCTGGCTCTCGTAGTGCAGAATCGAGCCCTAATGGGCCCATCCTGCTTAAGGGGTGCCTAGACAGCCTGGGTGTGCTCCTTCGGGGGCTCAGGCTCCACGTGTCTTTATAAAATACATTAGAAATCACACTTTAAATACAGGTGCACACATTTACACCTACTCAAGAGGAGGTATAAGTGCTCATGCATAAACTTCACAAGTACACACATAAATTAAGGTATTTTAAAATCTATGCATGCACTTGCAAACTCTGTCCATGCTCCACCCAGACTGCACTCCCAGTAACTCCTACTGGCAAAGTATGCATCTTTACACAAGGTATGTACATTTAAGCCAGTTAGTATTTTATAAAAGGCCCTTTACACACATATGTATTCATATATGCACAAAAAAGACCTAATAAAATTATATCCACAATGTAAGCAATGCAAGTTACTTGAATCGCTATCCTGTGTCACGTACAACGGAGAGAGCCAAAACATTGATTTTATTGTTACACACCTTTACAACATGGTCAGGGGGCGGTAAGGTGCACTGGAAGGGAGAAGAAATGGAAGAGGTGACTGCATTTTAGTGAAGAGTTTGAAGGTTGGCAGTAGCACTTGAATCAATGCCTAAGTATTAATTTGGTAGAAAAATGAGCAACAATGCAATTGTAAAGCTCAAAGCCTAGCTAAAAATTTGAATAACTTACTATATATTTCGATCATACTGTTTAGTTCTCTTGTTCCATGTGTGCTCACATGTTTGAAAATGCATTTGCTTATGAATGTACAAGGACAGTTTAAGAATTGGTAAAGCCTGGATTGATGATGATGAAAAACATAAGTAGTACTACACAGCGTCAGACCAAAGGTCCTTCAAGCCCAACATCGTGACTCTGAAAGTGGCCAACCCAGGTCACAAATATCCAAGAGGATCCCAAGGAGTACATCACATACACATACATACAGATATAAGCGGTGCATTTCCTCAAGTCTACACAACTCATCCTTTTTTAAACCCAGTTATACTAACTGCCTTGACCATATCTGGTGAAAAAATACTCTCTAATTTCTTTTAAATGCACTATTAATTTCATGGAGCATCTCCATATCTTAGTACAATTTAAAAGAGTTAACAACCATTCTCCATCTACTCATTCCACTCCTCTCATGATAGAGCTCTATAAAAATCACCTCTCATTTCAGCCATCTCTTCTCATAGTCGAAGAGCCTTAAGTGCTTGGGATAAGTGTTTCTGCAAAAGGAAGCCATTCCACCCCCTTTATCATCATTTTAGCTACCCTTTTCTATACCTTTTCCAGATGAGGTGACCAGATCTGCACACAGTACTCATGGTGTGTTTGTACTATGGATCGATAGAGAGGCATAATAACATTTTGTTTTATTCTACATCCCTTCCTGGAAAATTCCTATCATTCTATTTACATTTTTGATTGCCACCATACACAGAGCAGAGCATTTTAATATACTGTCCACATGACTGTAAAGCGTAGTTACTCACCTGTAACAGATGATCTCCGGGAACAGCAGGAATTTAGTCTTCACATATGGGGTATTGTCGGCACCGAAGGAGCCCGCACGGGAACGCTCCCCAGCGTCCAATTAGAATGCTTTTGGGAGCATCCCACAGTGACTGCGTGCTGCCTTCCCGCCTTTCCCAACTGCCTCTCTCCAGTTGAATTTTAAAGCTGAGACAAAGAGAGAGAGAGGGAAAGAAAAGAAAAGAGAGATACAACTCCTAGAGGAGGTGGGTGGGTTGTGAAAACGAAATTCCTGCTGTTCCCGGAGATCACCTGTTACAGGTGAGTAACTACGCTATCTCCAGGAACAAGCAGGAATGTAGTCTTCACATTTGGGGACTCCCTAGCTACAGATGCCAGGGAGAGACCCCAGAAGTTGTGTGCCCCTGTGAAAGGGCTCCACTTCCCCCCATGGATCTCTGGCATCCTACCGGGAAAGGTGGGTAGGAGTTGATTAAGTATGGAACAGGTGCTGTAGAACAGCCTAACCAAACAAGGCATCCCGGCGGGAATCCTTGTCCAAGCAGTAATGGGCTGTGAAGGTATGAACCGAGGCCCAAGTAGCTGCTCGACAGATGTCGTCAATAGACACAGAGTGTAGATGGGCCATTGAGGCTGACATGGCTCTCACATTGTGAGCCGTGACATGGCCTTCCAGAGAAAGCTTCTTACTCTGATAGACAAAAGAAACACTGTGCAATCCAGTTGGACAATGTTCTCTTGGAGACTGGAAGTCCCAAATGAGAAGGATCGAAAGCAACAAAGAGTTGAGAGGACTTTCTATGTTGCTGTGTCCTCTGTAAGTAAAAGGCAAGTGCTCTTTTACAGTCCAAAGTATGAAGATTCCTTTCTGCATTAGAAGCATGAGGCCTTGGAAAAAATACAGGCAGGTAAACCGCCTGGTTTAAATGAAAAGGTGAGACCACCTTTGGTATAAAGTGTGGATGAGTCCTAAGGACTACCTTATCATGATGGAACCTCGTGTAAGGAGGATTAGCAACTAATGCTTGCAATTCACTGATGCGACGTGCTGATGTGATTGCAATGAGAAAGATAACTTTCCAGGAAAGGAATTTCAAGGAGGTAGAAGCTAAAGGTTCAAAAGGCGGCCTCATGAGCTGCCACAGAACCAGATTCAGGTCCCAGGCCACTTGAGGTGGCCTAATGGGAGGCTTAGTCAGAAGAAGGCCTCTCATAAATCTCGCTATGAGAGGAAATAGGTTGTCCATTTAAAGGCTTTAAAGAAGCTGAAATAGCACTTAAATGGACTCTTACTGAGTTAGTCTTAAGTCCTGCATTAGATAAATGCAGGAGATACTCCAGTAATGATTCCAGAGGTATTGCAGAGGGGTGAAGACCCTTTTGCTAACACCATATGGAAAACCTTTTCCACTTGAAAGCATAAGAGCATCTTGTGGAAGGTTTCTTGGAAGCACAAAGGACATCCCTTACTTGTTGAGAAAGGTTCAGACCGTGAAGGTCTAGGCTCTCAGCAACCAGGCCCTGAGATACAGAGAGTGGGGATTGGGATGCCACAACATCCCGTCCTCCTGAGACAGGAGATCTGGAGCAGATCCTAACTCCAGAGATGGAGCTTGAGAGAGATGCAGGAGTAGAGGATACCACACCTGCCGTGGCCAATGTGGAGCTATGAGAATCATGTGGCCTTTGTCTCTCTGAAGCTTGAAAAGGGTTTTGGGAATTAGGGGAATGGGTGGAAAGGCATACAGGAAGTCCTGACCCCAATGGAGGAGGAAAGCATCCCTGGCCTGAGAACCCTGAGCCGTAATTCTGGAACAGAACTGGGGAAGATTGGCATTCAATGGACTTGCAAAGAGGTCTATGTCTGGAGTTCCCCAAATTTGAAAAAGTTTTGCTACCTGGTCTGCATGGAGAGACCATTCGTGTGGAAGCAGAACTCAACCGAGTCTGTCTGCCCAAGAGTTTTGAATGCCTGGTAGATACACCGCCAGGAGATGAATTTGATGCTCTCTGGCGAGGGCCCATAGTCGCAAAGCTTCGTTGCAAAGCAACAGAGAGCCTGTTCCTCCCTGCTTGTTCAGATAGAACATAGCTACTTTATTGTCCATCTGAATTAGGACTGTCTTGTAGCTGAGCTGGGTATGGAACACTCGAAGAGCAAGAAAGATTGCTCTGAGTTCTAGGAGATTGATATGTAAGTGGGTCTCCTGTGAAGTCCAGGTGCCTTGGGTAGAGAGATCTAGCAGATGAGCTCCCCAACCCACTTGTGAGGCATCTGTTGTTAGAGTGACCTGGGATAGGGGTTGCTGGAAAGGGGACCCCACCAACAGGTTTTGGGCTGACTGCCACCATTGTAGAGACAAAATAAGGCGACTTGTGTTTGCTATTTTGTCTGATAGGCAGCCTGATACTTGAGTCCACTGAGTGGATAGAGTCCACTGGGCTGCCCTCATATGGAGGTGAGCATAGGGAACCACGTGCATGGTAGATGCCATGTGGCCTAGGAGTTGTAACATTTCCCGAGCAGTGAGATGAGTTTTTAACACTGCCTGGGAGGCTAACTGCACAATGCAAAGACAGCGGGCCTGTGGGAGATAGTCCCTTGCTTTTTTGGTGTCCAGCAAAGCTCCTATGAACACTAGAGATTGAGTGGGAGTTAGGCTGGATTTTGTGATGTTTATGACCAGGCCCAAATACTGAAGGATACGCATTGTGCAAGATAGGGAAATTCTGGCCTCTGACTCTGATGGGGCTCGAATGGGCCAGTCATCAAAGTAGGTTAAGACGAATAGGGGCAAGATACTTCAGGCCGGAAGGTTGGGAGTTCAAATCCCACTAGAGGACAACAACCTTGGGCCGTAAGGACTGGGGTTTCTAGTCCCACAGGTGCTCCTTGTGGTCTTGGGCAAGCCACTTAACCCTCCATAGCCCATGTTCCCTGTAAAATAGTTATCTCTAAGTTATAATGTCCTGTTCAATGTAATTTCAGTTTGTTCAATGTAAAGCGCACTGATGCAGAATAGCGCGGTATATAAGAGAATGTAAATAAATAAATAAATAAATATTCCTAGAGTGCGAAGAAATGCTGCCACTACAGCCATGCATTTCGTAAACACCCTTGGAGCTGAGGCCAGGCCAAAAGGAAGCACCCTGTATTGGTAGTGCTTTCCTTGGAACAGGAAGCGAAGGAATCTTCGATGAGTTGGATGGATGAGAACATGAGTGTACGCATCCTTGAGATCTAGAGAACAAAGTCAATCCTGACTCTGAAGGTATGGCAGCAGAGTTCCCAGAGAAATCATCTTGAATTTCTCTTTGAACAGGAATTTGTTCAGTTCTCTGAGGTCTAAAATGGGTCTGTGTCCCCCTGTTTTCTTTGGAATAAGGGGAGTAAAACCCTGTACCCTGTTGGTAAATGGGTACGTCTTCCATTGCCCCCTGGGCAAGAAGTAAACTGACCTCTTGACTCAACTGAGTGTTGAGAGAAGCCTGAGAATTGAATTGTCTTACCACTGTAGGAGGGGACATGTTGAAGAAATGCAGCTTGTACCCCTCTCTTACAATGGAAAGAGTCCATTGTTCTGCTGTTATCTGTCCCCATCTGGGGGCAAAATGACACAACCTTCCTGGGATGGTGGAAGGTTCTGGCCCATTCAGGGCCAGGAAGGCCAAGTTCTCTAGATGGGAGTCAAAGCCCCTGTGGAGGCTGAGACTGCTGGGCCGGTTGAGGCTTAGCAGTCTTTGATTTCCTTTGCTTTGGGGGCTGCTGTCCCTTTCGGGCGGACTGACCTGCAGAATGTACCTGCTGGGTATAAGAGGGATAAAACCTCTTCTTTTTAGAGAAGAACGGTTTCTTGTAGGATTTTCTCCTTGCAGGATCAGCTGTAGCCTTGGATAGTCTATCCAAAGTGGTGTTATCAGCATCCAGCTCATTAGCTTATTCTTGCCAAAGATATTTTCGCCTGTACAAGGGATATTCCCCAGTTTATCCTGTACCCAGAGTTCTAAGTCAGATGCCTGCAGCCAGGCAATCCTACGAGCACCTATGGCAATGGCAGAGGTTCTGCTTATGCACTCAAAGCAGTCAAAAGCTGCACGATTAACAAACTTGGAAACATCCTGGGCATGTTTGACAAGTGTAAGATAATCCTGCCTCTTATCATCAGGAAGGAGAGGGCTCTTAAGCTTGAGATCTTCTGTAACCTCCTTAAGGAACATTCCCATGTATAAAATGTAGGAACTAATCCTGGCAGAAAGCATAGAGGCCTGGAATGTTCGACGCCCAAAGGCATCAAGAGTCCTACATTCACGTCCTGGAGGATTAGATGCATGTCTCTTTGCACTCTTGATTCTTCTCATAGCTGACTCCACCACTATGGAGTGGTGTGGCAACTGAGTTTTTTGAAATCCAGGACAAGGAGGTACTCGATACATGGTATCCAGTCTACGGGAATGGGGAGAGGTGGTACGAGGTGTTTCCCACATTCTTAACATGAGATCATGCAAAATCTCATGAACAGGCAAAGTAGCTGCTTCCTTGGGAGCTTTAGGATATTGTAAAATCTCCAACTCCTTTGCTCTGGGCTCTGTTTCAGGAGCCACTGTGATGGAAAGACCCCTAGCCACCTCTCTGATGAAATCCTGAAAGGATATATCCTCTGGAGGAGACATCCTATGCTTAGGAGAAGAAGGCTCCTCAGAGAAAAGTACTCCGGCATCGACAGAGCTATCAGAGTCCTCAGAGTCATTGGAGGATTCAAAATATCTTCTGCTCTTGTAAAGCATGATACCGGAACCGATCGAAGTCGGTATCGGAGGGTCCGGTACCGGCCTGCCCTGTCGATACCGGAGGAAATAGCATGACTCGGTGTTGGTAGCATACTTGCCGATGTCGATGCTGTCGGTACCGGTACCGATATCGGTGCCGGTGTCGATACCGGTTGAACTGTCTGAAGCGGTCCCAAAGGCACCGATGCTGCAAGGAGAGCCGCCAGACTGCGCTCAATAGGCAGGAATCTCTGGTCAATTGACGCTGCCGATGCCTGGGTGTCGGTACTGGACGAAGCGGCTGGTACATCAGAGCATGGCACTAGTAGTTCTGCCGAGGTTGAGGCCTCGAGAACATCCTGGAGCCCCGATAATGCTTTGGAAGCCGAAGCCTCCCGCCGGGGCAATTTTGCCGGTAGAAGTTCCTCAAGGGCAACGCCAGAGGCATCTCGATGCTTGGAAGGAGATCTACCCTTTGAGGACCAGCCAGATTTATGTTTGGTTGCCTGAGATCCATGGGAGGAAGACGAAGCCCTGGAAGACATTGATGCCACAGATGCTGCATCGGAGGGAAAAAGGGTGCTAAGCTTAGCAGCTCGGTTCTGCCAACCCCTCTTCTACATCATCCCACAGGCAACACACTCCGAGATGGAGTGGTCAGGACCTAAACATTTGAGGCACCACTCGTGAGTGTCGGTGACGGAGATGGTACTGCCACACTTGGAACACTTTTTAAAACCCGAAGCGGGTTTTTCCATGTTGAGGAAAAAAAATTGCGCCTAGTGCCCAAAATGGTGCGTGGCACCCGAGAGAAAAAAGCTGGAAAATCCAGATGAAGATAGAATTTTTTTTTTTTATAGAAAGAAAGAAAGAACCGGCGGTACCGGTATAGCGTCGAGGAAGGCAGACGCTACCACAAAAAAGAAAGAAAAAATACGGGATAATTTCTGCGGTGACAGGAAAACAACCTGCTGGCTCCACGGAAAACAAAGAACTGGAGAGAGGCAGTTGGAAAAGGCGGGAAGGCAGCACGCAGGCGCTGTGGGATGCTCCCAAAAGCGTTCTAATTGGACGCTGGGGAGCGTTCCCGCGTGGGCTCCATCGGTGCCGAAGATACCCCATATGTGAAGACTACATTCCTGCTTGTTCCTAGAGATGATCCTTTTTCTGGGTGACAACTCTAAAGGTAGAAATAAAGCAAAGAGCAAAATTTTTCAAGAAAATAAAAGAGTTTAGCCAATCAGAAAGAGGATAGGAAGGGAAAATAGCCCACTGAAGAAAGATGGGAAAACATATGCAAACGTGTATTCAAATACAATATAAGCCGAGATAGACAACATGGAATGTTGGATTGGGTATTATAATAATTGAGATTTATAAAGCATCATTTATTCAAATTGCTTAATGTTTCAAAAGCATGCACTCAAAATAAATAGAACAATGTTATCCTTATAGTTAACAAGGAAACATGGAAACACTAAGGCTCAGAATTCTGAAATTATGGTCCGTTTAAAAAGAAAACATGTTTTTATTATGTTCAGGCTAATTGGCTCATTTATATTTATCCTTTCCAGAAAGATGTTTTTTTTTCAAAATAGTATTATGTTTAGTTGGAAACATAGAATGCAATTAGTTTGCTTGTGCTTGTGTAGAAAAGGAAGGGTGTGTAAACAATGCAAAACAATATCTTATAAAGCAATACTCTAAAAGTCACCTGGAAACTAGTAGTAAAAAATTATGGGTGCACCACTCCTAATCCTACGAGTCAGTTTCATATTACAGGATTGTCTCCAAAGTCATGCATTCCTGAGAGCCTGTTCATCTCTTCCACTCAGTTCTAAAACACATGCAAGGTCTGTATAAAGTTTCGATAAAACACAAACCGCACTTGCACAACCTTAATAGAAAAGCTGTTAAGTAGTAACATTTTATGCAATGTTATTGCAGATCAGAAAGTGGCTGGAAACACTTATTGTACAGCACAACCGACTTCAATTTTCCCACATTCTTTAGGGACTCTCCGTCCCCCTCCCTACACCTCCCAGAACCCTTATTTCCACTCTTTACCTGGTTAAAATGAAGCATTTTTTGGGACTGGGATTAGGGGAGGTGGGTAGAAAGAGGAACTTTCCCACATCAATTTAGCTCATTTTCATTTTTTATTAGGTCTTTTAAATTATGCACCAGGTTCAGTAAAGGTGTTTCTAAGACATTTTAAATAGACATAAACCATTTGGATTTTAATCTGTTTCCATTTTCTATCCATTTCCTAATTCTGCAATATAGTCTGGAGGCAGAGGAATGGACTAGATAGCCCCTTAGTGTCCTTTCCAGTCCCATTATGGTGGTGCAGTTGTCCCTTGGTATGTAGTCAATGAGAGCCCATTATCTTTTTCACAGCACATGAGGTTGAATTCAATTGCAGGAGGATATTGTAACTAAATGAAGCATGAGAGGATCTCAGCTCAGCTCAAGATGACATTTTAAAATGTTTAGAAACCCCAAAGTCCCAATAAGAGGAAATGAAAGCCAGGAAAGGGAACAGCAGCAGCCCATAAAGGAGGTAAGTTTATAAGGAGTCACATAAAGACTTGCGCCATCAACGCATGCTAAGTCTTCTACTTCAGTGATTTAGGCATGTGACGGAGTCTTTAAATGTGTACTTTAGCCAGTTGTTATTGTGTAAGTACTGTATGTGCATCAGGCCGATGGTGCGTACTTTCACTGTGGACATGCAAAGGGGCAGAACTTGGGCAGGTTCAAATTTACACATGTAAGTTATAAAATGCTATAACTTACATGGGAACCCAGTCCAAGACGTGATTAATGTGGAAAAGACAGAGCTTAACTTTATTGACCTATTACCAACCCGACACAGACCGTGTTTCGTTACCCTTCGTCAGGGGTTGATCTGGTAAAAGGAACTCTGTGTTGAGAAATGAGGACACACCAACTTGTGACCCTTGTAAAATAAGTACAATTCCTGTACAACTTCCTCAGCAACATGGCGCTCGCCATGTAATCTGTATTTAATCTGTATTCAAAACTTGGTAACACCACTACCTGATTTATGTGAAACGCTGATACAACCTTAGGCAAGAAGGAGGGCACCGTCCTCAAGACTACTTTCTGCCTCTGAAAGGACAAAAAAGGTTCCCTACACGACAAAGCCTGCAACTCCGAAATCCTTCTAGCCGAATAAATAGCCACCAAGAAGACGACTTTGAGAGTAAGATCCTTCAAGGTAGCTGCAGTCAGAGGTTCAAGCACCAGAGCCTCCAACACCAAATTGAGATCCCACGCCAGCACTGCCGCTCTGCATGGAGGCCTCAGCAGCGATGCCGCTCGCAAAAAACGCTTCACATCCGGATGAGTCCCGAGACTCTTACCTTGTACCTTTCCACGGAAACAGGACAGCGCTGCCAGCTGAACTCGCAGGGAAGAGGCCGCCAAGCCCTTATCTAACCCATCCTGCAAGAAAGACAGAACTTGTGGTACCGACACCTTCAAAGCTGCCGCTCCAATATCTTCACACCATGACTCAAACAGCTGCCACACTCTAATATATGCCATCGAGGTAGAGCGACGCCTGGACCTCAACAAGGTAGAAATGACCTGCGGCGAGTAACCTTTTGACCTTAACCTCGCCCTTTCAAGAGCCAAGCCATAAGCGAGAATCAATCCACCTGAGGCATGTTTAACGGCCCCTGTACTAACAGATCCCTTCTGTACGGCAGCCGCCATGGCCGCCCTACTAGAAACCGCATCAAGTCAGCATACCACGGCCTTCGAGGCCAATCCGGAGCAATGAGGATGACCTGCCCCTTGTGCCGCTCTATCTGCTGTAGCACCTGCCCTATCAGCACCCAGGGCAGAAACACATACAGCAGTTGATCCTTTAGCCAAACCTGTATCAAGGCATCTAATCCTTCCGACATCCTTTCTCGCCTTCTGCTGTAAAACCTTGCGGCCTTTGCCGACGCAAATGTCGCCATGAGATCCATCACCGGCGTCCTGCAACGACGCACCACCGAGTCAAACACCTCCTGATGAAGAACCCACTCTCCGGGATCTACTTTGACTCGACTCAAGTAATCGGCAGTCACATCATCCACCCCTGCCATATGCGCCACCGACAAAGCCTGTAGATGTTGCTCGACCCAGCCTAAGAGCTCCCCTGCCTCGTCCTCCAGAGCTACACTGCTGGTGCCCCCTTGGCGATTGATATATGCTACGGCTGTGGCATTGTCCAACAGCACTCTTATTGCCTTTCCCTGCAACCAGTGCTGCAATGCCCAAAGTGCGAACTTCACCGCTCATAGTTCCAACCTGTTGATGGACCACTGCTTTTCTGACTCCGTCCACTGGCCCTGCGTGAACCGTCCTTCGAAGTGTGCCCCCCATCCAAACAGACTGGCATCTGTCATCAGAGGCAATCAGTCTGGCGACTCCAAAGGCATTCCCTTCTGAAGATTTCCGGGCTCGAGCCACCACTGCAAGGCCTCCCGCGTCTCCTGCAGACAGGGCAATCTCTGTGTCAAGCGATCGGCCTGATGAGACCATCTTCTGAGTAAAGCCCTCTGAAGCAGCCGCATGTGAGCTCTGGCCCAGGGTACCACCTCTAGGGTCGCTGCCATCTTTCCTAGCAGTTACAGATAGTGCCATGCCATGGGGGCCCCTCTCTTAAGAAAGGCGCGGACCAGCTCTCTTAGACCCTGCGCTCTGAGGAGCGGAAGAAAAACTCTCCCCTCCCTTGTGTCGAAGCGGGCTCCCAAATACTCCAACTCCTGGGAAGGCACTAATCTGCTCTTTTCCGCATTGACCACCCAACCTAGACTCTGCAGAAACTGAACCACATGGCGGGTAGCCTCCTCGCTTTCACTTCTCGACTTCGCTTGGATTAACCAATCATCCAGGTAAGGATGCACCAACACTCCCTGCTTTCGCAAGGAGGCGGCCGCCGCCGCCACCACCACCACCACCATTCACCTTGGAGAAGGTTCGCGGAGCTGTCGTCAACCCGAATGGCAATGCCTGGAACTGAAAATGTCCCTGAAGGACTGCGAAGCGCAGAAACCGCTGATGCTCCCTGCGAATCAGTATGTGAAGATAGGCTTGCATGAGATCTAGAGACGTGAGAAACTCTCCCTGTCTTACCGCCACTATGACCAATCTTAGGGTCTCCATTCGAAAGTGTGACACTCTGAGGCACCAATTGACCCCTTTGAGATCCAGAATAGGCTGAAAGGTGCCCTCTTTCTTTGGAACCACAAAGTAGATGGAGTACAGACCGCAACCGCACTGGTCCTCTGGCACTGGCAACACCACCTTGAGCGCCAGAAGCCTTTCTACCATTTCTTGCACCGCCAGCCTCTTTGACCAAGCCCTGCATGGAGAGAGAACGAAGGCATCGACCACCAGACCCTGGAACTCCAGAGCATAAGCCTCTCGAATGACCTCCAACACCCACTCGTCTGATGTAACTCGGATCCAGGCAGGATAGAACTCCCTTAACCGACCCCCCACGGGAATCAATCCCACCTGGATCCCCTGCATTTCATTGAGGTTTCTTGAAGGTCGAGGACAAGGAAGCTCGAAACCTCTTCCTGCTCCTCTGAACCCCCGAAACCCCTGGGACCTGTAAGCCGAATGTCCTCGATGAAACTGACCAAACTGTGGGGATCGAAAACGACGGAACTTCCTCTGCTGATTTTTCGTCGGTCCCTGGAAACGTCTGGGCTTCTGCTTATCCTCCAGTAGTCTTCCACCCTTGGATTCGCCAAGGTCTTTCACTAATTTATCGAAATCCTCCCCAAATAGGAGCTTGCCCCTGAAGGGGAGCTTACTTAGCTGTGCCTTAGAGGAACCAGCCGCAGCCTAGTTATGGAGCCACAAACATCTGCGCGCCGCTACCACCGACGCCATACTTCTGGCCAGGCCTCTTATCATATCATACTGGATATCCACCAGATAAGCCGCTCCCGTTTCCAACCGGGCAGTCTCCTCGGCCGCGTCCTCTAGCTGCACCATACTAAGCCTCTGGCACCATCGCAGACATGCCCTCGCCACCCATGCCCCACAAATAGAAGCCTGCATGGAAAGGGTGTTGACATCGAACACCTGCTTCAGCAACGAATCTAATCATCTATCCTGGGTATCCTTAAGTGCTGCACTGCCTTCTACTAGTATTGTGGTCTTCTTGGTAACAGCCGACACCACCGCATCCACCTTAGGAGACTTAAACAGGTCTTTATCCTGGTCCGCCAAAGGATAAAGTCGAGCCATCACCCTTGACCCCTTCATCCCAGACTCTGGCATGTCCCATTCCTCTTGGACCATCTCCCTAAACACTCTATGCAATGGGAAAACCTTCTGGGCCTTGCAAACTGCCTGCAATAACTGATCCTCCAACGCTGAATCCTCCGCCGTGCCCGAAATCGGCATGTTCAGAGCCTTCAGTGTCTTCGTAATAAGTGCCGGCAACTCTTCCTGCCGGAACACTCTCACCACTCGTGCCTGATCCTCCTGCTCTGTGAGCTCCCTTCCTCCAACTCCTCTTCTAGCTCTAACTCTTCCAAGTCTTCTGACTGTTCCTCTTGATCTACCAGCTTTTCCATCTTGTCAGGCATCAGTCTAGGCCTCTTCGAGGGAACACCGCTGGCTCCCGAATCCAGCAGAAGACCCGGGCATTTTCCCCCAGTTCCCCCTCTACTGCCCCTGCTGACCCATTAAACCCCACCTCCGAGTGCTTGCTGCAGCAGGGTCACAAATTGCTGTGAAAAAAATCGCTGCTAATCCACCCTGGATCAGAGCTGGGGAAGAGGGAATGTCTGGCACCAAGGAGGGCCCTGCCACTGGCTCCAGGAGGGGTTGTGAAGAAGCAAGCAGTTCAGGAAGGCCAAGAAGCTCTCCCTTCTGGCTCTCTCCTCCATCTCCCGCGGACAGCTCCGCTGAGGCCGCCTCCTGCAAGCACCCCTTGCATAGCCCGGCCTCCAACAGAGACCCCTTTCTCACTCCACACATCAAACACACAGGCTTGGACGGCATACTTTCAGCCAGCCCTGTCACTATTCTAGAGAACCAAATCAAACCAAAAATCTGTGTTTATTATTTTTTTTAAATGAACAAAACTAACAAAACTAAACCACTAACTCTGTAAACAAGCAGGAACGCTAACTAAGGAATCCCCCTTAGTTCCTGATAACCCGCGCCAGAAGAAAAAAATGCTACTCTGCTGCCCTGCTTTCCGCGCTTTCCCCCACGCGGCTGCGGCCTAACCGGGCCTGACACCTACACGCGGTCTACCAACAGCTGCCTGCCTGCTCACTTGTCTCTGCGCTGCACAACCCTCCTTTTCCAGATCCTTTCCTCTGTGCTTTGCCTGCTCGCGGCAACAGCGTCGGATGGAGCACCCCCGCACAAGCAGGGGAGCGAAGAAACAAAAGAGATTCCATTTGAAGCGGCACCGCACCAATCGCCGAAGTGATCCCCAGCAGCCGCAGACCTTCCGCTCACTTCGACGTTGATTGAAGACCGGCTCCTCACCCACGTGGTGATTTCGGGAGCCGGGACCCTCCTCCTTCGCTCCCCACACGTTGGCACTCCCGAACTAACGGTAGGACACAGCGGCGGTGGGGGGGGGGGGTGGAGGCAGCCCCTGCAAACTCAAGCTCCCTTGCAGGCTGAATCTGATCTCCAAGGTCTGCAGAAGCTAAACTGCAGTCTTTTTTTTTTTAAACTACCTAACAAGCTCTCCTTAATTACTACTCCAGTGAGTCCTGACCTCTAAGGTCAATACTCCTCCAGCTGCTTTGGAGACTGAGCTTACAGGAGGATCCTAGCCTATTTATAGTGGAGTCACCAAAAGAGTGATGTGCTCAGTCTCCAAGGCTGCGGGAGGAGGTGCTCAACCCTAGATGTCAGGACTAGACTGGAGGGACAATAAGGAATAAGGATTAGCAAATAAAAGAACATGTAAAATGATGCAGATCAATATTCAAGGGATTTATGCTTCTAACCTTTTGGCATGTTTACTAAAATGCGGTAGCATGGGATTTAGCACATAGTTGGGCCACGCAGTAGCAAAGAACGTTTTGCCCAAAGATGACTGCACTAAAAAAAAAAAATTGCACACTAGTCAAGCAGCACATGAATATGTGGAGTTAAGGTGGAGAGGGGGGCGGAGTCAGGGTATGCAAGGGGACTGGTGCAGTAGTTGCGTGCTACCTGTAGAAATATGCTGCTAGTGCCACTTCTGACCAGGCGCTAAATGCACATGCCATGCTCATGCAGTTCAGACATGCGTGTTAGGAAAATGAAAAGCAGTAGCAGGGCAAACACAAAAGACGGGGATGGGGCAAAAGGAGAAGTGAGTAGAACGAGGCGCCTGCCTAGGACACCGGTTTGGAGGGGCTGCATGGTGCAGCTGACATGGCAGTGAACCACAACAACCTGACAAGCACAAAACCAGCACCTTCAGGTCAGGAAGGACCTTGCTGAAACAGTGGACAAACATTCATAGACATAGTTCCCCCTAAGCCCACCTCCCCCCTTCCTCCTCTCTCTATTTCTGTGGATAACACTCTACTCTTCCCAGTTTCCTTGGCTCACAACCTTGGGGTCACCTTTGATTCCTCCCTCTCCTTCTCCACACACTTTCAACAGATAACTAAAACCTGCCACTTCTTTCTTTATAACACTGGCAAAATTTGTCTCTTCCTTTCTCAACACACTACTAAGACCCTCATCCATGCTCATGTCATCTCCCGCATAAATTACTGCAACCTTCTCTTCGCTGGTCTTTCTCTGAATTATCTCTTCAATCTGTTCAAAACTCAGCTGCATGGCTAATCTTCTGCCAGTGTTGCTATATTCATGTCACCCCTCTCTTCTCAAGTAACTTCAATGGCTCCCTGTTTCCACATCCAGTTCAAATTTCTACTACTGACCTATAAGTGCCTTCATTCAGCTGCTCCTACCTACCTTTCCTCTCTTATCTCTCCCTACACTCCTTTTCAGAAACTGTCTGGCAGACCCCTTCTATCACTTCTCTTCCACTGCCAACTCCATACTTCGATCGTTATACCTTGCTTCTCCTTATGCCTGGAACAAACTATCTGAGTCAGTTCAGCAGACTCCAGTTGTGGCCCTGTTCCAATCCAGGCTAAAAACTCACTTTTGAGACTGCTTTTGGATCCTGATATCCCCAGTCTCCTTCTATGTGTCTCCTTACCATTCCCCTAGATATATCCTAGTCCCCAATTGTTGTGTCGTCTGTCTTGATTAGACTATAAGCTCTTATGAGCAGGGACTGTCTCTTATATGTCTCTGTACAGCTCTGCATATGCCTTTAAGTGCTATACAAATTTGTAGTAGTACATCAACAGCTGTCCTAACATACTTCTATTCACATCTGCATATGCATGGAATAGATGTCTAAGGGCACCTGGTGCTGTGTACTGTGGAACTGTCAGCTGGCCTCGTAGACAGAGTTGGAGCCAACAGACAACAGGAGGGTTGGGGGGGGGGTAAGGGGCATGACCCTAAGGTTGCAAGCCCAGAAAACAGGGAGGAGTATAGTGTTACCCACAGAAACAGAGAAGGGAGGAAGAGGAGAGGTGCATTTAGGGGGAAAGATAAGGAGTTCAATTTTGATGAGGTTCAATTTCAGATCGCAGTGAGACATCCAGGCAGCAATGTTGGATAAGCAGGCAGAGATCCAGGCCTGGATTAGAAACACAGAAACATGATGGCAGAAAAGACCACGTAGCCTATCTATTCTGTCCTTTCATATCAACTACAATAGTTCACTTTTTTCCTTTAGAAATCTTCTGTGCTTGTCCCAGGCTTTCTTGAATTTAGAAACGGTCCTCGTCTCTACTACCTCTATTGGGAGACTATTCCACGCATCTACCACTCCTATTGTTGATAGCTGCCATATCAGAAAATGCTACACTATCATAAAGAAATATTTCCACTTATTACTCTCCTGAGTCTATCCCCTTTCACCCTCACCCTTTGTCCCCTCCTAGCAGAGCTTGCTTTCAATCGAAAGAGGCTCTCCTTTTGTGCATATATGCTACGGAGGTATTTAAACGTCTCTATCATAACTCCTCTATCCCACCTTTCCTTTAATGTATACATATTAAAATCTTTAGTCTGTCTTCATATGCTTTATAACGAAGACCTCTAACCATTTTAGTAGCCATCCTCTGCACCAACTCCATTTTATTTATATTGTTTTGAAGGTGGTCTCCGGAATTGCATACAATATTCCAAATGAGGTCACACCAGAGACTTATACAAAGACACCATCACCTCCTTTTTTCTGCTGGCCATTCCTCTCTCTATGCACCCAAGCATCCTTCTGGCTTTTGCTGTCACCATTTCTACCTGTTTAGCCACTTTAAGTTCATCAGAAACAATCACACCCAGGTCCCGCTGTTCTTTCATGGATAGAAGTACTTTGCCCCCTACATTGCACCGCTCTCTTGGTTTTTGCAGCCCAAATGCATGACCCTGCATTTTTTTAGTATTAAGTCTCAGCTGCCAAATTCTTGATCATTCTTCAAGCTTAGCTAAATCACTCCTCATGTTATTTACTCCTTCCTGGGTGTCTACTCTATTGTAGATTTTGGTATCATCCACAAAGAGGCAAACCAAAATTCGTATTTCAAACTTTGTATGCTACAACATCTCAGACCCATTCTAAAAAGCTCTGACTTTAGAACTGTACTTCAGGCTTTAATCATACCACATTTTGATTTCTGTAACAGCATCCTGCAAGGTCTCCAAAAGAAAACAATCCTTCAACTCCAGTTGGCTCAGAACCTTGCTGCACATATAATCTTTAAAGCACACCATTCTGACCATATCACCCCACTACTCCATAAGCTCCATTGGTTGCCCATTGCAAGCAGAATAAAATAGAAATACAAGATAGTCTTTAACTCATCGATATAGCACCTTCACATCTATCCTCCCTCCTTAGTATACCTACCAATACAAGAGTCAGACGGAGCTGTCCTCAACCACCACTGAAATACCCCATCATGTCCGTAACACTAATCACTCCACAAGTAATGGGGTATTCACCTACATTGTCCCTATACTGTGGAATGCTCTCCCGGATAGACTAAAATCCATAAAATATCTCCAACAGTTTTGCAAGGATCTCAAAACATTCCCGTTTATAGAACATTATGGCGATCTGATGATCACCCCACAAACACAACTGATTTAAATATTATCTTTCTTTCTCACAGGACTCTTCAGCCAGTACCTATCTACTATACTGTATTGTATATAAGTTGATTGTTAACCAGTTATGAAGATGTTAACCACCGTTTTTAAATGTTATAATGTAACATTGTTGTGTTATGTTATGTTGTGTAAACCACTCCTGATCTCTGGAAGGGGCGGTATAAAAAAAGCCAATAATAAACAAACCAACCTTACCCGACAGCCCTTCCGCAATATCACGAGCAAATATGTTAAAAAGAATCAGACCGACAGATCCCTGCGGCACACCACCGGTATCATCCCTCTCCTCAGAGTGAGCTTCATTTACCTGTATGCTTTGTCACTTCCCACTCAACCATTTTCTAACGTAGTCAGTCACTTTAGGATCCATCCCTAGGATGCTCAGTTTGTTTATAAGTTGCCTGTGTGGAACGATGTCAAAGGCTTTCCTAAAATCTAAGTACACCATATCTAGGTCTCTCCCTCAGTCAAACTCCCTGGTCACCCAGTCAAAAATTAATCAGATATGGGACCACTCCTGACTCTAAAGGAGCACTGAAAAGTTCAGTCAGTGATGCTGCTAGAACATCCTCAAGTTCCTTCAATATTCTCAGATATATCCCATTCATTACTTTGTATACTTTAGTTAGTTCCTCACGAACACAGTCTTATGAAAATCCCCTTCACTTTTGTTCCTACTAGTGGGGGTTTTCTAAGGTTGAAGTTCTGCTCCTGGCCCTTCATCTGTGAACACAGAAGTATTTGTTAAGCAATTCCGCTTTAATCTCATCGGTTTCTACACATTCCTCCTATTCACTCTTGAGTCTGACAAGACACTTTTGCCCTTCCTCCTCTCACTAACATATCTAAAAAATCTTATCCCTCCCCCCCCCCATTTTATTGCATTGGTTATTTTTTCTTCTTTTTGTATCTTTCCAGACTACTTTGCTAGCTTCTCTAAGTTTTTCCAAATATAGATGCTTGCCTTCTTCTCTCTGTGATCTCTTGTATTTTATGAAGGCCTCCCTCTTTTTCTTCACCTTTTCAGCTACTTCTTTTAAGAATTATAACAGCCTCCTTTTCTTTTTACATTTATTTACCTTTCTAACAAAAAGGTTAGTTTCCCTTAAACTATCCCCTTTCAGTTTTGCCCATTGCTTTTCTACATCCCCCAGCTATTCCCATCCCGTTAACGACTCCTTGAGGTATTGTCCCATCTTGGCAAAGTTTGTTTTCCCTAAAGCCTAAGGCCCTCACTTTTGAATGGATCTTAATAGCCCTAGTCCTAATACTGAATCACACCATATGGTGATCGCTGGATGCGAGATGATCTCCCACCGTGACATCAGAAACACATTCCCCTTTGGTAGGCACTAAGTCCAGTATGGCCCCTTCATATGTGGGTTCTATTACCAGTTGCTGGAATGGGTTCCCCCTGTAGAGGATCTAGGATCTCCTTATTACTAGACAGTGCTGTACCTAGCCCTGTATGAGCAGCACAGCCACACAGAAATAGGGGTGTATTTGGGGATGCTGGTTTCAGCTCCCCCCCCCCCCCACGCTGCCTGCTTTTGCCCTGGCAGTAGCAGTGGTGATGGCAGCATCAGAGCAGACATCCAATTATTTAAAAACAAATAAATAAAACATGCGTCTTTCAGACTCCACGCTTGTATGCAGGTCTGATCCCTCCCTCCTCTGATGTATGCCACACGTCAGAGGGAAGGACCAGACTAGCCACTGCACTGAGTTGCAAAGATCTGTGTTTGAATGGCTGGTCTGGTACCTCCCTCCTCTGATGCAAGCATATGCCAGAGGAGAGAGGGATTAGACAAGCATGCAAGCGTGGAGTCTGAAAGATCCACTTTTTTTTTTTTTTTGTATAACTGGATGTCTGCTCTGCTACTGCCATCATCACCACCGCTGCCCCAAAGCAACACAAAAAGCATCAGCAGCTGGGAAAGGGTAGGCAGCATGAGGGAGAGCCAGCTGGATATGGAAGTAAGATAGGGCAAATAACAAACCTGTGATGGAGAGGGGGGGGGGGGGTGCCAGATATACAATTCACACAGGGCGCATTTATGGCTTGGTACGGCCCTGCTTCTAGATGACACCACAGCAGGGATGTGCCAAAAATCCGGCATATTGAAATCAGTAGCATTTCTCCTTTCAAGGCAATACTGCATTTGTCTTCTATTAAATCTCAGTCTACTTCTCCTTGTGAAGGAGCTCTGTATATAACACCAATGCAAATGGATTTCCTTTTCCCTCTTTCTAGTCTACCACAGTGCCTTCTCAATCCCTTTTAAGCTCTGTAATTCTATAGTTTTAATATTTTTTACATTTAGTGCCACTCCTTCTCCCCTTCTTCCTACCCTGTCCCTCCTGAATAAAAGTATAGCCCCGTATAATTACATCCCAGTCATGGCTATCCATGAACCATGTCTCCATAACTGCTACCAAATCCAAGTCAGCCTCTTCCATTAAAGCCTCAATATCTGGGATCTTATTTCCCATTCTATGGGCATTTATACACATCGCTTTCCAGATGTTGCCTCTTTTACCAGTTTCTACAGAGGTATAGCATAGTTACTCACCTGTAACAGGTGTTCTCCAGGAACAGCAGGAGTCAGTCCTCACATATGGGTGACATCAGCACTGATGGAGCCCGCATGGAGCATTTCCCCAGCTTTCAAAGAAAGCCTTTGGGACATGCTACCACTCATACGTGGTTCCCTTCCCACCCAAGGGTGCCATCTTGTTCAGTCAGATGACATTGCTAGGACGGCAGTAAAAATAAAACAAATGTAGAGAGGCAAATCCCAGGGGAAGAGGGAGGGTTGTGAAGACTGATTCCTGCTGTCGCTGAAGAACACCTGTTACAGGTGAGTAACTACGCTTTCTCCAGGAACAAGCAGGAAGTCAGTCCTCACATATGGGACCTCCTTAGCTCCAGGCTGCATCAATGGTGACCAACCAGGTAGCCATGAATTGCAGAAGGTGAGTCCCCACTGAAAGATTCTGCAAGACCCTAACATCCAGCAATGCTATCATTCCAATAGCCTGAACACAGAAGGGTCGGAAGCAGAAGTTGCCTACATCCTGAGAATAGTACGGAGTACTGCCTGGCCAAAGGCACTGTCCCTGCAGGACTCGCTCTCCAGGCAATAGTGAGCTGCGAATGTATGTACTGAAGACCATGTGGTGTTCTTGCAGATCTCAGTCACCGGCACTGAGTGGAGATTGGTAAGGAAGAGTCGGTTCTGCATACGTTGGATTGTGAGAGGTCTCTGTCCTTCTATCTATAGAGGACCCAGGCCCATCGCAAGGCTCCTCAACTCTTTGTCTCTTATAACCCCAGCAGGCTGGGGCTACCTGTGACCAAGTGAACTGTGACTTGGCTGGCCATCATCCAAGCCATAAATGCGCCCTGTGTGAATTGTACATCTGGCGCCCCCCCCCCTTCTCCATCACAGATTTGTTATTTGCCCTATCTTACCTCCATATCCAGCTGGCTCTCCCTCATGCTGCCTACCCTTCATACATGTTGCCTACCCTTCATTCGTACAGACCTATTTCAAGCATACCATTCATGGCAAAACTAATTGAAAAGACAGTTCAAATTCAAACGCAGGAATATATAGACAACTCAGCCCCCTGGATGATC
The DNA here is from genome assembly GCA_033557465.1 of Ichthyophis bannanicus. NCBI lineage: Eukaryota > Metazoa > Chordata > Amphibia > Gymnophiona > Ichthyophiidae > Ichthyophis > Ichthyophis bannanicus. The sequence goes on along the minus strand of CM066033.1, from coordinate 126,072,455 downwards.
AACAATATGGTTTCCGCCCTCGCCATGGAGTAGAGACACTTCTAACTGTCCTAATTGACACACTCGTAAGAGGGATAGATAACCCAAAGCAAGCGTTCTTACTCCTATTCATAGACATATCTGCGGCTTTTGATAGTGTTCACCATACCATAATGCTCAATAATCTTAAACAAATAGGGATAAAATCAACAGTGCTAAACTGGTTTACCTCATATCTAGGCAATAGAACTCAAACTGTCAGAATAGGAAACACATCTAACACATACAATCAGGAAATTGGCCTACCCCAAGGTTCTGCTCTATCAGCCCTCCTATTTAATATTTATATAAAACAGGTCTGTAACATTTTCAAAAAATTCAAGGTATACTATCATTTGTACGCAGACGACATAATGATGTATATCCCATTCACGATCCCCAATCTACCACTTAAATTACTCACTGAACGTTTCAACGAAATTACCACCTGGCTAAATAACAATAACCTCGCCATCAATCACTCCAAAACCGAAGCACTAATTGTAACCAAAAAACAATCATACTCTCCCCCACCACATATTATACTTCAGGACCATGAAATCAAAATAAAGAATGAAGTGCGATATTTAGGCGTCATACTGGATACACATCTCAATATGAATATGCACATAAAAAACACAACAAAGAAAATTTACTTCAAGCTCAGAATCTTAAAACAACTACGTCCTCTAATACATTTACAAGATTTCATGAAAATAATACATGCAAGAATAACTCCTCACTTCGACTTCGCCAACCTAACTCTATTAGGGGTAACGAAACAAAACATTAAAAGACTCCAACTTGCTCAAAACGCAGCGGCCAGAACCATCATGAATGTCCCACCATTTCATCACATAACACCTATACTGGCAAATCTTCATTGGCTACTAATACAAAGCAGAATCCTATACAAAACACTAACAACAACCTTCAAGGCTCTAAACAATATGGTCCCACCGACCCTAAAAAATCTCATATCTAAAGAATCAACCAATATAATCTACATAGAAGAGACCAAACAAACAAATTAAGGACCCCAAAAGAATACATAAAAGCTAAAAAGACAACTAACAAAAAAGCATTTTCCCATGTGGCCCCCATTATCTGGAATGACTTCCCAGAGGAAATCAGATCAATAAATGAGATCAAAGAGATCCGTAAGAGTCTAAAAACACATCTGTTTAAGGCACACTACGGGCTATCAACAAACTCCCTCTCCCAACAAGAAAACGGATAATAACATTGTTTGACTGAGTGACACAAAATTGACATGATCCAACACCTTCCACTCCTAAGATTTTACACTAGTTTAGAAATTTATAATATATTTTTATGTCTTATGTAATGCACTCATACCCCAATTGTATATAGTTACCAAAATGTTATTTGTTTTTGCACAATTTTCCTTTGTTTTAAGATGTTCCATGTAATTGATTACTGACTGTTTTGTTGTATAATAGTTACACTGTTTCAGACGTTCATTGTAAAACAGACATCAGCCTGTTATATTGTTGTTAAATGTAAACCGCACCTGATCTCTGGAAGGTGCGGTATATAAGCGACTGTTAATTAAATTAAATTAAATTAAATCCTCACGTGATGTGCTATAATCCAGTGCTCAAGGGAGAGGCCAGCTTGCTCATAAGCGAGGGCTATCCAAGTGGACAGTTTGCTTTGTCACGGGGAGCCCCAGTCTGCTGGGGTCTAAAATGAAAAACTGAGGAGCTTTGCGATTGGCCTGGGTCCGCTGTAAGTAGAAGGACAGGGCCTGTTTGCAATCCAGTGTATGACGTACTAGTTCCTCCCTGTCGGCATGAAGCTGCGGAAAGAAGGTGGGGAAGACCACCTCTTGATTGAGGTGGAAAGGAAACACCACCTTTGGGAGGAATTTGGAATGCGTGCAAAGCACTAGGCTGTTCTTGTAGAACCTTGTATATGGAGAATCTGCCACCATGGCCTGGAGTTCGCTCACTCTTCGAGCAGATGTAAGGGCCACCAGGAAGGCCACTTTCCAAGACAGGTACTACAGGTGGCAAGTGGCCAGGGGCTTGAACGGACGTTTGGTGAGCTGGGAGAGCACCACGTTGAGGTCCTACTCTGCTGCTGGAGGGCAGAGATGGGGCTTGGATAACAAAAGGTCCTAGAGGAACCTGGAGACCAAGGGCTGGCTTGAGAAGGGTTTTCCTCTCGATCAGGTGGTGGTGAGAGGCTCTGGCGCTCAGATGCACCCTCACCGAGTTAGATTTTAGTCCAGCGTGAGACAGGTACAGTAAGTACTGAAGTACTAGTTGCACATGGCAAGAGAAAGGATTCTCCTTCCTTTCCATACGCCAGATGGAGAATCTTTTCCGCTTAAAAGCATAAGCCCGTCTGGTGGAGGGTTTTCGGGAGGTCAGTAGAATTTCCTCCACTTCTCCTGGAAGATTGAAAAGGGCCAACGCTACCCTTTCAGCAGCCACACTGTTAGCGTTGTTGTTAAGTGCCGTTGAGTCTGTGTCGACTCATGACGACCCTCTGGATAGTTGTCCTAAATTGTGTTTGGGCTTCAGCCAGGTAGTTCACTGTTGACAGACTGACACCCGTAGCTGCTTTTATTGTATCGATCCATCTCATTGCTAGCCTTCCTCTTTTGCTTTGACCTATCTTGCCAAGCATGATGTCTTTCTCTAATGATCTCTCTCTTTGCATGATGTGTCCAAAGTATGTAGGATGAAGTCTTGTCATCTGAGCTTCTAAAGAAAGCTTAGGTTTGATTTCTGCTAGTACTGACTGGTTTGTTCTTTGGGCAGTCCATGGTATACGCAGTATTTGCTGCCAGCACCATAATTCAAAGGCATCAATTTTCTTCCTGTCTATCTTTTTCACTGTCCAGCTTTCGTATCCATTTGATGTTATTGAAAATACCATGGCTTGAATGAGTCGAATCTTTGTTTGGAGAGAGACATCTCTGCTCTTGAGAATCTTGTCTAGGTGCTTCATAGCCATTCTGCCAAGTGCAATGCATCGTCTGATTTCTTGACTGCTTGTTGCTTCTTTATTGATAGTTGATCCAAGTTGGTTAAAGTTGTCCACGATTTCAATTTCTTCTCCATCAACAATGAACTTATTGATTTTGCCAGTTGTCATGATCTTTCTCTTCTTTAAATTAAGGTGCAGGCCCATTTTAAGACTATGCTCCTTGATCTTGAGAAGCAAATGTTTTAGATCATCTTCACTTTCAGCCAGTAATATGGTATCATCAGCATAGCGAAGGTTGTTGAATCTTCCACCAATCTTCATACCTCTGTTGTCTTCATACAAGACTGCTTCTCTGATGATTTGTTTGCATATAAATTAAACAGGTAGAGGGAAAGTGTGCAGCCTTGTCATACACCTTTGCCAATTTTAAACCATTCTGTTTCTCCTTGTTCTGTTCGAACCACTGCTTCTTGATCAATGTACAGATTGTGCAAGAGAACATCCGCGATGATGTCTCTCGTTCCTCGCCCTTCCTGGACCTGAACCCTGCTTGCACTTCAGGTAGTTCTTGTTCCAGGTATGGTTGTAGTCTCTGTTGAATAATCTTCAGTAGAATCTTGCTGGCATGTGGGATCAGAGTGATCGTCCGATAATTTCCACAGTCAGTTGGATCACCTTTCTTTAGTATTGGTATAAACACAGATCTTTTCCAGTCAGTTGGCCATGTTGTTGTCTTCCAAATTTCCTGGCAGCGCCTTGTAAGTATGGTAACAGCTGCATCAGATTGCTGTAATACTTCTATGGAAATGACAATAATGCCTGGTGCTTTGTTCTTTGATAAGGCTTTCAATGCTGCTTAGACGTCTTCTTTCATCACCAATGGTTCCGGATCATAAGGTACAGGTTAAAACGGCTATTGGTCCACTTGATCTTCATCATATACAAACTCCGTATATTCTTTCCACATTTTCTTGATCTTCTCAGCATCATTCAACATAGAACCTTGAGCATCTTGTAACACTCCAATTCGAGGCGGGAAATTTTTCTTTAATTCTCGTAGCTTTAGGAAAGCAGATCTTGTTCTCCCTCTAATAGTTTCTGCTTCTATTTCCTTGCATGTGTCACTGTAGTACTTTTCCTTGTCCTGTCTTGCTGCACATTGGAAATCTCTGTTGAGTTCTGCGATTGCCTCTCTTTCTCCTTTGGTTTTAGCTTCTCTGAGTTTCTGGGCAATTTTCAGAGTTTCTTCCGTCATCCATTTTGGCCGTTTTTGCTTTTTCACCTTTTGTTGAGACTTCTCGCTTTCTTCCAACACAACCATCTTGATGTCATTTCGTAACTCTTCTGGAGCTCTATCATTTGTATCTAAAGCAACAAATCGATTTTGCAGGCAGTCTTTAAATTCCAGTGGTATATTCTCAAGGTCATATTTTGCTACATTCATGAGTGGCTTGCTCTTTTTCAACTTTAGCTTGAGTTTGCATACAAGTAGTTGGTGATCTGTACCACAGTCAGCTCCAGGTTTTGTCTTTGTTGATGTTATAGAGATTTTTCATCGTTGACTTCCACAGATGTAGTCAACTTAATTTTTGCACAATCCATTGGGTGAAGTCCATGTCTACAGTTGCCGCTTGTGTTGCTGGAAGAAGGTGTTTGAGAAGAATAGATCATTGGTCTTGGAGAATTCTATCAGTCTTTCTCCAGCTTCATTTCTGTTGCTAAGTCCATATTTTCCAACCACTTTGCCTTCTTCTTCGTTTCCACCTTTTGCATTCTAGTCACCCATGACTATCAGGATATACTGTTTGCATGTTCTGTCAATTTCAGCTTGTACATGTTCATAGAATATATCAATTTCATCCTCTTCTGCAGCTGTTGTTGGGGCATATACTTGAATTATAATTGTGTTGATAATCTTTATTCATCTACTAGGAATGCCTAAGAGTTCACTGACTGCATTGCATTTCATTACAGTTCTTGCAAGTTTCTTCTTTATTATTAATGCAGCACCATTTCTTCTTTGCCTTTCATTTCCAGCATAGTAGACCATGTGATCTGATGCAAAGTGCCCGATGCCAGTCCATTCAGTTTGTTGACACCCAACAGATGAAGTTGTACACGTTCCATTTCATTCTTGACCACCTCCAACTTCCCTTAGTTCATGCTTCGTCCATTCCATGTCCCAATATGTAAGACATCTTTGCAGCTTCTGACTCTCGTTTCATGCGCAGCTACATCAGTAGTCAGATGTCCCGAGGGCTTTGATCCAACCACATCATAAATGCTGGCTTTACTCTGAAAAAAAGTCTTCAGATCCTCCTCAGTAGCTAGTTGAGTGCTTTCTGACCTGGTGGTCTCATCTTCCAGCACTATAGTGTAATTTGTTTTGTTGTAACTCTCCATTGGGTTTTCATGGCAAGATACAGAAGTAGATTGCCAGGCCTTTCCTCCACACAGTTTAAATTGAGTGTTGCTGCTGTTCTCACAGAAATGTGATCCTCTGCCAACACTGTTCCATTCTGCTGCTGCACAGATGGGTGGTTTGTCTTGGTCTGGCACCTCAGCTGTCCATCATGGGAGACCCTGCCAGTAGTTAAACTACCAATTGCTTAGCCCTCAGCATCACTGATGCACCCAAGCCCTCACAGCATGACAAGCCGCAAACCAAGTGAGGGACTGTTAACGTTAGTGACCCCAAATTGGGGTGCAGGAGGGAGCCCTCCTCCTGGGACAGGAGGTCTGAGGCTCAGCCCAGAAGGATTGGGAGTGCCACTGACAGGGAAACAGCAGAGAGAACCAAGACTGCCTGGGCCACCTGGGGGCAATCAGTATGACTGATGCCCCATTTGCTCTGGACCTTGAAGAGGGTCCTGGTGACTGGGGAGGGGGGAATCAGTGGGAACACATTGAGTAGGCCCTCAGACCATAAGATCAGGAAAGCATCTGCTACCACTCTCTCTGGGTGCAGCTGACAGGAGCAGAAGTGGGGTAGCTGCATGTTGTCCGGAGAGACAAATAGATCCATCACGGGCCTGCCCCGGAGGTGGAAGAGCTGCTTTGTTACTTTGGGGTTTAAGCACCACTTGGGTGGGTGAAGGACTCTGCTCAACTTGTCTGCTAGGCAGTTATTCTGCTCCGGGAGGTACACGGCTCGCAGAAGCATGCTGTTGGGTGCTCCGAAGGAGAGGGAGTACGAGCCTGTGCCCCCCTGCTTGTTGATATAAAACATGGCAACCTGGTTGTCTGTCTGGATCGGTACAGGTTGGTGTTGCAGGCAGTGACAGAATGCTCATAGGGCCAAGAAAATTGCCCTGAGCTCCAAGAGACTGATCTGATCTGAGACCAGCTGCCCTGTGTGTGGCGTTCTCCGCAATGTGCCCGCCAACCTAGGAAGGAGGCATCTGTGGTTATGATCCTCTGCAGCGCAGGTGCCTGAAAGGGCATTCCCGCCTGGAGGTGGTGCAAGCTTCACCACCAGTTGAGGGACTCCACCAGCTAGCAGGTAACCCTGACCCTGCCCATGTCCCATAGCCTGCCCGTGGCCAGAGTCCATTGTGAGCGTAGGCACCACTGGGCTGTCTGCATGTGTAAGCGGGCTGAGAACATGTTGTGGACTGTCAAGGCCATATGGCCCAATAGGCGGAGAAGGAGACGAGCCGGCACTGATCAGCGGTGCTGTTTCTCTCCTGCCAGTTACCTGAGGCATTCTGCCCTTTCTCTTGTGAGAACAGCTTGACCTGTAACGTGTCCAACTGAGCACCTATGAGCTCCAGGCTTTGGGCTGGAGAGAGATGGGATTTGGAGTACTTTATGACTAACCCCAGGTGCTGCAGGAGGAGGGTTGCATGGTCTGTGGCCTGATTGACCTCTGAGGCCGTACTGCCCCTGATGAGCCAGTCGTCCAGGTAGGGGAAGATGAAAGACCCTTGTAGGTGCAGATAGGTGGCTACCACCGCCAGGCATTTGGTAAAGACCCTTAGTGAGGAGGCCAGGCTGAAGGGTAGCACCCTGTACTGGTAAGTGCCCTCCTCCCACCACAAACTGTAGGTACTGCCTGTGAGAGGGGTGGACCAGGACGTGAGTATACACATCCTTTGGTTCCAAGGAGCACAGCCAATCTCCCTGGTGGAGATAAAGCAGCAGGGTTCCAAGGGAGAGAATCTTGAACGTCTCCCTCACCAGAAACTTGTGTTTCTCAGGTCTAGAATGGGCCTGAGACCCCCAGTTCTCTTTGGGAGAAGGAAGTATCAGGAGTAGCAACCTTTCCCTCATAAGTGTTTGAGTACAGGCTCTACTGCATTGTCCCTGAGCAAACCTGCGAGTTCTGAGAGCAGAAGGATCTGGTGAAGGAGAGATTGCACTGGCTCTCCTGGAAAGAACCTGGGTAGTACCTGCTGTAGGTGGAGGAGGTATCCCTCCCTTACCACCTGCAGTACCCACTGGTCTGAGATGACACTGGCCCGCTTGTGGGCGAAGAGTGCCAGGCGGCCTCCTGTAGGCTGGTGAAGGTCTCTTGGGGGAGGGGTGGCCCTGCTCCAGGAGTCAAAAGCTCCCCCAGGCTGGATGGAGCTGGGGCCTGGGGCTTCTGAGCCCATGGCTTTGTCTTTTAGAGTGAGAACCCAGTTGCTGGCCCGAGATGGGCTGGTAGTGGTGACTGTTGAAAGGGCCCCTTTTTCCTCAGGAACAGGGGTCTTTTCCCCAATGGTTTCTTACAGAGAAAGGATGAGGTCTACTTGGAAAGCCTCTGTCAAGTCACCATGTCGGCCTCTATCTCGGCCACCTTGTCGGCCATAGGTTTGCTGAACAGGTTCTCCCCAGTGCAGGAGACATGAAACAGCTTGTCTTAGACCCATTGCTCGAGGTCTGAAGACTGCAGCCAGACTTGGCGCCTGGCGCTGATACTGGCCGCTGCTACCCAAGCCGTTGACTCTAAGCCATCATAGGCTGCTCGAGAAAGGAACATGGAACAGTCCTTGATCCTGGAGGTTAGGGATTGGAACCGTTGGAGGGGTTCCCCAGTCAGCCCCACTGAAAACTCAGACAGCTCTTGGGTTAGGGCTTTTAAGTACATGCCTATGTACAATTCATAGTCTTGAATCTGGCAACCCAGCATGGAGCCCTGGTAACACTTGCGCCTGAGGGCATCGAGGGCTCTAGCATCCCTCCCAGGAGGGACCGAAGAGTGGGTCTTCTGGCTCTTTAGTTTCAGCATGGTCGACTCGACGACCATGGAGTTATGGGGGAGTTGGGGCTTGTGGAACCTGGGGCCCTTTTGGATGTGGTAGATGGTATCAAGGCACCGGCTCACCACTGGCACCAAGGCCAGCATCTCCCACATTCTGAGTAGCAGCCGCTCGAGGATCAGCTGCAGAGGCACCATGAGGGTCTCCTTGGGTGGAGATTCATACTGGACAATCTCCAGTTCCTTGGTGCGTGGATCTTCCTCTGCTTCAGTTTGCACCGAGAGGGCCCTGGCCATATCCTTGACAAAGTTGTGGAAGGCCACATCTTCTGGAGGAGAATGGCACTGGGGCACCGAGTCCAAGGTAATCTCTCGGTGCCGCATGGTTTCCGGGGACGCCTCGTCATCAGTCTCCCTCAGAGTCGAGCAGTGACAATGAGTCAGAGGCCTTGCAACTCATAACGTCGAGACTGGGGCCGAGTGGCCAGCAGTCTCCGGAGGACCTGGGGTCAGAGTTGCAGAAACTGGCCAGAGAGAACCAGATGCCCGAGGAATGAAACTGAGACCTCGACCAGCGCTGAGGGCTTACCTGAGGCTGACTGCGCTTGGTTCGATGACCAGGGACTCCCCCACAGTAGGGGGCCTGGTCGCCAGGGCAGGTGATGTGGACCAACCAGCCATCATTGCCTGTTGCAGGGCCAGGATAGCAGTGATGTTCTGCCCCAAGGCCGCCATTCTGGTTTCCAAGCCAGAAGGCTCCGCAGCTTTCGGTGCAGACACCGAGGACCTAGGGTCCGACGCCAGCACTCTTGCAAGTGCGTCCTCAATGAGGACAAGGACTACGGTCTCGAGGAACCTCACGCGGTCTCCATCGGCCGAGGAATCCTTCTTGAGTACCTTGGTAGGGTGCTTCTCTGAGCCACCCAAGTCCCTCCGGGTGGTTTTACTGGGTTTCTCTGGTGCAATCTCAGTGGACTTCAAGGATTTTTTCTTCTCTCTCTCAGGGTCCGAGGTCTTCTTTGAGGAACCGCAGCCATGGGACTCCAAGGATGATCAGGCCTGTGCTTGGAGCTCGGCGTCAGGGAGACCAGTGCAGAGTTGGATCTAGAGAACAGATTTTCTTGCAACTCCGACCTCTTTTTATTGGTTTCAGGCATCATGGCCTGGCAAAGGTTGGAGGAAGTGATGTCATGGTCTGGTCCCAGACAGCATAGGCAGCAGTCATGGGTGTCTGTCACTGACATTGTTTAACTGCAGCGGTCACATTTTTTGAACCCAGATGGGGTTTACGACTCCTGGGCGAAAAAAAGGCATGAATGCTGGTAGAGGCAAGCCTTGATCAAAAAAGACAAAAAGAGCTGAGAACAGCACCGGGGCGGTGCCGGCTCGAGGCGGGAAGAGCAGCCAGTACGCAAACCAGGAAACTAACTATTTTGAGGATAATTAGCAAGGATTTTTCCATGGAAACAGAACAGGCATCCGTTGGGCTCCACAGAAAAAAAGGAGACTGAGCAAAATGGCACCCTTGGGGGGAAAGCATAGTTACTCACTTGTAATAGGTGTTATCCACGGACAGCAGGAATCAGTCCTCACATATGGGTGACGTCATCACTGACAGAGCCTGCCCGGATCATTTCCCCAGCTTTCAAAGAAAGCCTTTGGGAATGCCACCAGCATGCGTGGTCCCCTTCTCATCCAAGGATGCCATCTTACTCAGTCAGGTGCCATAGCTAAAGCCCTATCCAAGAAGATGGCAAAAATGGATAGCAACTCCAAGGGGAAGAGGGAGGGTTGTGAGGACCAATTCCTGCTGTCCTTAGAGAACATCTGTTACAGGTGAATAACTACACTTTCTCTGGGAACAATCAGGAAGTCAATCCTCACATATGGGACTCCCTAACTACAGGCTACCGAGGACGTGTAGGAAAAATCACAGCAGAGCCATGAGCAGTCGCCAGTGAATCTGAAGGCAAGCCCGATGACCCCGAATCCACAGAAAGCCAAGTTCCTGGTAGCCTGAACAAGAAGGGTCGGAGGGCAGGAGTTGCTTAAACACCGAACAAATTATGGAGTACTGCCTGGCCAAAGGCCGAGTCCCAACAGGACCCCCTCTTCAGGCAGTAATGTGCTGCAAATGTATGAGCGGAGGACCAGGTGGCGGCCCAGCAGATGTCCATCAGTGGTACCGAACGTAGGTTAGCGACTGATATTGCCATCTCCCAGACATTGTGCGCCATGACTTGGTGGTCCAGAGATAGCCCAACCTGGGCCTGGGCAAAGGCGATGCAGTCCGCCACCCAAATGGACAAAGTTCGCTTAGTGACCACCAGCCCCAGGCGGCTGAGGTCATAGAAGACAAAATGCTGCCCAGCCCTGCGGTGGTCCCTAGTCTGCTGCAGGTAAAAGGAAAGGGCCCTCTTGCAGTTCAGGATATGGAGAACTGCCGATGCCTAGTTGGCATGGGCCCTTGGGAAGAAAGTGGGCAGCACCACCTCCTGGTTGAGGTGGAAATCTAAGACAACCTTTGAGAGGAACTTGGAGTGAGTGCGAAGAACCACCCTGGTTCCTGTAGAACTTTGTGTATGGGGCCTCAGCCATCAGTGCCTGGAGTTCACTGACTATGAGCAGAGGTGAGAGCCACCAGGAAGGCCACCTTCCAGGACAGGTGCTGCAGGGCGCAAGTAGCCATGGGCTCAAAGGGCACTTGGTCAGCTGCGTGAGGACCACGAGGTCCCATTCCGCCAGTGTGAGGTAGATAGGGGGCTTGGAGAGGAGCAAGCCCTGCATGAAGTGAGAGATGACGGGTTGCCCCGAGAGGAGTTTGCCCTTGATGGGATGGTGGTTCACTGAGAAGGTACTCAGGTGAACCCTGACTGAGTTAGACTTTAGACCAGCCTGTGAGAGATGGAGCAGGTATTGCAGGACCGAGTGTATAGGGCAGGAGAACGGGTTCACTCGGTTCTCCGAGCACCACACCAAGAACCTGCACCATTTGAAGGCATATGCTCGCCTGGTTGAGTCTTTCTGGGAGGCCAATAGGATGTCCTCGACCTCCATGGGGAGATGAAGAGGAGCTAAGGCAACCTGCTCAGCAGCCAAGCTATAAGGGACAGAGACCCCTGATTGGGGTGAAGGAGCAGACCTCCCTCCTGCATCAGGAGCCCGGTGAATTCCCAAGAGGGACCAGAGGCTCCATCGAGAGACGGAGTAGCAGAGGGAACCATGGCTGTCTGGACCATCTCACGGTCACGAGGATCACAGAGGCCCTGTCTTGTTGGATCTTGAGGAGGTTCCAAGCTATGAGTGGCCCGTCACCCATGAGAGGAGGAAGGCATCCAGAGCCACCCTGCCTGGGTGCGGGAGGAGGCCACAAAAATGGGGAAGTTGTGTGTTCATGGGACTGGTAAAGAGATCCAGGTCTGGGGTACCCCAGCGCTGGAAGAGCCGCTGCATTGCCTCAGGACACAGGCACCACTCGTGAGGCTGGAGGACTCTGCTCAGCCGGTCCGTCAAAGCGTTGTCCTGGCCCAGGAGATAGACAGCTCGGAGGGTTATGCCCTGGCTCACTGCAAATGAGCAAAGGGCCACTGCCTCCTGGCAGAGGCTTTAGGAGCTGGAACCCCTCTATTTGTTCAAGTAGAACATTGTGACCTGGTTGTCCGTCTGAACAAGCTCCACTCTGTGCTGCAGGCGATGCCGGAAGGCCTTCAGCGCGAGGATGGCTCAGAGCTCCAGCAGATTGATCTGCTGGCGACTCTCCTCATGGGACCAAGTCTCTTGGGTATGCAGCTCCTTGCAATGGGCCCCCCAGCCCAAGAGGGAGGCACCCATAGTTAAGACCGCCTGGTGGGTCGGGGTCTGGAAGGGCATGCCTCGGAGCAAGTTCTGTGTATCCTGCCACCAGGTCAGGGACTCCAAGTGAGGTGTGACTGAAATGGGGTCCTGGAGTCGGTGAGTCGTCTGGGTCCACTGTGCGTGGAGGCACCACTGCACTGCCCTCATGTTGAGGTGGACATTGGACACAACATGGACAGTGGAGGCCATGTGGCTAAGAAGGCGAAGCATTGACCGTGCAGTGTCTCTGTATGTCGGATGCCAAGGATCTGAGATAGTCTGCCCTGTCCTGGGGAAGGAAGGCCGTGGCCTGAAGAGTATCCAGGCAAACCCCTATGAACTCCAGGGATTGTACCAGAGTAAGGTGGGATTTCGGGTAGTTGACTATGTAGCCCAAGTGTTGCAGAAGCCGGATTGTGTGGCCCATGGCCTGCAGGGCCTCTGAGGCCATGTCCCCTTTTATGAGCCAGTCATCTAGATAGGGGTAGACAAAGATGGCTTGTAGATGGAGGTAGGCCGCCACCACTGCAAGACATTTGGTGAAGACCCATGGGGCAGAGGAGAGTCTGAAGGGAAGTACCCTGTACTAGTAGTGGTTCCCTCCTACCACAAAGCGCAGGTACTGTCTGTGCTTGGGATGGACAAGGATGTGGGTATAAGAATCCTTTAGGTCCAAGGAGCATAGCCAGTTGCCCTGCTGGAGGTAGGGCAGCAGTGTTCCAAGGGAGAGCATTTTGAACTTCTCCCACTCCAGGAATCTGTTCAGGTTCCTCAGATCGAGGATGGGTCGGAAACCTCCTGTTCTCTTCAGGATGAGGAAGTACCAGGAGTAAAATCCCCTTCCTCTGAGGTGTGGTGGGACGGTTTCCATCACCCCGTCTTTGAGGAGGCCTGCGAGCTCCTGAGTAAGTAAGGCCTGGTGCAGGGGAAGCTGCCGGGGCTCCCCGGAGAAGGGGAGGCAACTGGTCCAGATGGAGGAAATAGCTCTCCTGGGCGACCTGGAGGACCCAGATATCAGTGGTGATGGATTCCTACCTGAGGGAAAAGTGGATCAGCCTTCCACCTATCGGCAGCTGGTTGTCCAGCAGTCGAGAGGCTATGCCGATGGCGTCAAAACCCTGAGGCCAGCTGCGCTGGAGTCGGTGGCTGGGTCTTTTGTTCCTTAAGCTTGCGGGGTCCATGGGCCGCGCTCTTATCCTGACCATCCTGGCTTGGGGTCGGTGTGGATGGGCACGGAGGGTAGCCCCTGTATGGGTGCCCCTTTCTGGTGAAAAAGATTTTCTTGCCCTGCAGTTTACTCCTGGGGAGGGAGGAAGTCTTTCAAGAGAGCTGATTAAGGGTGACATACTCTGTCTCAATCTCGGCTGCTTTATCCTCCATTGGTTTACCAAAGAGCTGCTCCCTGAGGCAAGGGACATCAAGGAGCTTCTCCTGGACCCACTGCTCCAGGTCAGATGATTGGAGCCAAGCCTGCCGGTGGGAGCTGATGCCGGCCACTGCTACTCGGGCGGAGGACTTGAAGCCATCATAAGCCACTCATAAGAGGCACTTAGAGCACTCCCCAAAGGACTTCAAGAGCACCTGGAAGCGCCGGAGATGGTCCCCATCGAGACCCGCCACGAATCCTCCAAGCTCCTTAGTGAGGTCTCAGAGGAACATACAAATATACAATTGGTAGACCTGGATGCGGCATGCTAGCATGGAGCCTTGGTAAGCTTTCCGCCCAAGGGCTTCGAGAGCATGGGACTCTGCCTGGGGGGACTGAAGAGTGAGTCTTCGGGCTCTTCTGTTTATGCATGGCCAATTCGACGACCATGGAAATGTGGGGAAGCTGTGCTTTCTGGAACCCTGGTCCCCGCTGGACCATATACATAGAGTCCAGGCGTTTGCTGAGGATTGGGATGGAAGCCGGGGTCTCTTACATATGGAGAAGGAGCCAGTTAAGGATGGAAGGGACCGGAACCCCAAGGGTTTCCTTCGGTGGTGCCTCATATTGGAGGATAATCGAGCTCCTCCTATCTCGGAGGTGAGCGCAAGGGTCCGTGCCATATCTTGGACAAAGTCAAGAAAAGCAGTGTCCTTGGGAGGGGACTGTCACCTCTTGGACAGCGGGGATGGGTCAGAGGGAAGGTCTCGGTGAGGCAGAGTCTCTGGTGATGTTTCCCCATAGAATTCCCAGTCCGAATAGTCCGTGGAGGACTCTGGGTCAGGTGGTTCCAGAGGGGTTGGTGACCCGCGCCAGGATCCAGAGGCTGGAGCTTGTCCGGAGCCAGAGGCGCTCGCTGGAGATGATCTTGCGCCCGAAGAATGGGATGGAGATTGAGACCCTTGCTGAGGACCCTCATGAGGCATCTGGCTCTCGGGGAGTCATTGCGGCAGCCTGGGGAGTCCTCTAGGTCAAGGTTAATGCGGTCTCACGGCATGGTGCCGGTGGAGCCAGGTATCTGCACCTGCTGGGCAGTGAGGAACGCAGAAATGCTGCATTCCAAGGCCAGCATTTGGGTCTCCCACTCGGTAGTGGGGCCCTGCGACACCAGAGTGACCAGGTCAGGCATCGAGGAGGAGAGGGGATCCTCACCGGGACAACCCTCAGGAGATCGGGCACCATCACCAGAGGCCTCCACATCGGTATGAGGTGCCTTTCTCAGCCACTCCCTCTCCGACTCTTCAGACTGCTGTAGGGGGCTAACAGATCATGCGCATGACTTCTCATGCTTGTCTGACCCCCAGGACTGCATCCTTACGGTCTTCTTTTTCTTTTGCTCATGCTCGGGGGACCCTTGGTCAGAGTGCATGTGGGCCCATGGAGGGCCTTAGGAGACTCCAAGGGTTGGAGGCCATGTTGCGCAAGGCTACTGGGGATACCAGGGTTGAGTCTGCCTTATGGAAGATATCATTTAGCTTCTGCCGGTGACTCTGGATGGCTTTAGAAGACATCTTTTTGCAAAGGGAGCATTGCTCCGGATCATGGTCAGCAGCAGATACCGGAAACAAGAGTCATGGGTGTCTGTGAGAGACATGTTCTTAGAACACTGATCGCATTTTTGAAACCAGAGGCCATCGGAGCAAAAGGAACCCCTGCGAGGTCAAAGACCCTCGACGTGGCCAGCAGTTAAAAAGGTCGCAAAAGTGTAAAAAGATGAAAGAAGGGAAAAATGGATCCCGAGACCAACAGCTGAGACAGTGATGCTCGAGATGGCAGGAAGGGAACCGACGTTAGCTGGAAAAGACAAAATTGTATTATTAGGAAGAAAAACTTTTTCCAGGGACGAGACACACATCTGAAGAGCTCTGCAGAAAAAGGGAGACTGAGTAAGAAGGCACCCTTGGGCAGGAAGGGGACCACGTATGCATGATGGCATTCCCAAAGGCGTTCTTTGAAAGCTAGGGAAATGCTTCACGCAAGTTCCATCAGTGCCATCACCCATATGTGAGGACTGACTTCCTGTCTTGTCCCTGGAGAATTAATATTTCACTTACCGGGGGTTTTCTTCACCCATCCCCAATCAATCTAGTTTAAAGCCCTCTTTAGTAGGTTAGCCAGTCTGCTGCAGCAGACAATTCGACCCTTCTTGGACAGATGGACGCCATCTTTGCTCTGCAGCCCTTGGAAAATCATCCCATGGTCCAGGAAACCAAAATGCTTTCAATGACACCATCCATGCAGCCATGCATTCATCTCCAGGATGTGAGCTTTTCTGCCTTGGCCTTTACCCTCAAACAGAGAGGATTGAAGAGAACACCACCTGTGCACCTATCTGCTTCATCCTCTGTCCCAGAGCTATGAAGTCACTTTTGATACATTCAGAGGGATACCTAGCAGTATCATTTGTGCCGACACGGATGAGCAATATTGGATAATAGTCAGTAGGCTTGATGAGTCTCGGCAAACTCTGTAACATCTCTTATTCTGGCACCTGGCAGGCAGCACACCTCTCTGAACATCAAGTCTGGTCGGCATATGGACACCTCAGTACCCCTCAGAAAAGAGTCACTAACCACCACTACCCTTTGCTTCCTTGTGGTCACTGATTCCACAACTTTGGGGTGCTTGAGCTCTGGTTCTTCCCTTTCCTGGGATGCTTTCACCTCCTCCATTTCCAGGGCTGCATACTGGTTCTTCAATTCAAGTAATGGAGGAGTTTGACTGTTGATTCTGCAGGCTCTGGTGACTCGTGTCCCATCTTCACCTCTGATGAGATGCATTTTGAAACATCCAAGCTCTTCAACAATGTACTTCTCGCTGTCTCAAATGCTTCTCAGCCTCACCACCTCTTCTCTGAACTCCTTCACTTGTTTCATGAGGGTTTCAGCTTACGGGCATCCTGCACAGGAACTGGTCCTTCAACTGGCATCGGGCTCTCTGTCTGGACAGTGGCAGAAACTGTAACAGAGGCAACAGCTTTGGCAATATGATATTTCCCAGCCATCATTCAATTGGTGGAGTTTTCATATCTGTTAAAGTAGACGAGGGAGAGACCTACCAAAGTCCCTAACTTTTCCTCAGCTGTTCTTTAAGAGAATAAGCAGTTAATCTCTTTTATGTGTGTTCTTAGAGTGCTGTTCTATGTCCCTGTGTGTAGCCCCATTTCCTTGCAAGACGATTACTTTACATTAGTAAATTTTCATATTATGTCTCTGAATTCATGGAGAGATTTCAGGTGCCGAGAGGTAGATCTGAGAGTTGTCAGCGTAAAGATGGTACTGAAAACTATGGAAGAAGATAAGTGCACCAAGGAACTGAGAACAGAGAGAGAAAAGGAGAGGTCCTGAGACAAAGTCCTGAGTTACACCAACTGAAAGCGGGATGGCAGTAGAGGAGAATCCACCAGAACATACACGAGAAGTGCAATACAAGTGATGTACATACAGTGGAGGCAGTGCAAGGAAATCTTTCCCATACATTTTCATTCTAGGCATCGTGAATACTGACTGGCCAGATGTATCCCGAGGAAAGGGTTTTAGATGCCTAGAATGCCGTCCCGATGGAAGAGGTGGGAACAAAAACAGTGGTCAAATTCAAAAAGGCATGGGACAGACACAGAGGATATTTATATGGCTGGTAGATGTTATCAAAGCAAACAAATATCATCATAAATCTAAGGGGTAACCTGCACAGAGTGGCAAGTGCAGCTCTACAATTCTAGGCACCTTATTGGACAGACTATATGGATCAGGCTCATCTTTACCTGCCATCATTTACTATGTTACAATGTATATGGGGTTTTGAAGTGTCCCATGAGTCAGCATTATTACTGAAATAAAAATAAAGAGAGATAAATACTCCCCAAAAAACTAAACAGATTTCAGTATCCAGACAATGTCAGGCATTGAACATCTAGTCTTTGCAGGCATTGCTGGGCACTATTTGTATAGCAGCTGCTATATTGATAGCTTAGCACAGTAAAAGATTGCCCTAAATGACTTTTTGCATAGCCTAGCCATCCATTTAACAGTACTGAAAATCATTGCTATACGGATAATTAGAGGTTCTTCCCTCGCTTTGCCTCTGGAATGCTCCAGCACTATGCAGATAATTCCAAGGCATACAGCAAGAATATTCAGTGGCATAGAGAGAGTGCCGCTGAATATAGCTCTCATCCATCTACAGTAGGTTCCACTGACTGGATAAGTGCCTTTCAAAATCAATCCCATAGTTTCTCCTAGATAACCCTAGTCACAGAAAGAATCAAGGCTATAGGTACTTTTGTATCCACATAACTTGTGAATCTTTAGAGAAAAACAACTTGAGTAGTTTCTTTGAAATTTTGATAAAATTACAGAGGAAGTCCCTTTGCACCTTGCTGTAATAGGGCAAAGTGAAAATTGCCTCCTTACTGTCATTTTGAAGTCATCTGGGAATGATCACACTGTAAAAGAATATCAGGCTTTTTGCCAACATGCACACAAGTTACAGAACAAATGAAAAGCACCAAAAATTAGTTAAATATGTTATGTTTAGGAAAAAATCTTTAATATCTGTACAAAATGTTCCCTCGTTTTGGAGAAAAATATTTTCAGCTAACACAATTGGCTGCTTTGGAATTCTATATTTTACTTTTTGGCACATTTGATATATACTTTTTATTTTCCACTATGAATACTGTACGTAGAAATGCCATCCAATAGAGAATTATAATAATTATAATCTATTTATAAAATATTACTCAAATGGTAATACAATCATATATGATGGAAGACTATTAATTTTTTTCTTCTATAGTTACTGGTAAGCAACTTTGCTTTGCATGAAACAATTGTCAGAGAGCAGGATTAAATCAGGCACACAAGTGAGTGACTCCCAAGCTCAGGGTTGCTTCAATTTCTATGATTACTGTCCTATTTTTAAGGAGCAATCTTTGCTTATACTGATGTGAGAGCAGAATAGCTCATAAAAACAGATGGTTCAGCACTATTCAACCAAATGCACCATTTCTGACAGAAGACTGGTCCAGGAAGTAGAGTAAAGTGAAGGTATGGAGTAAGGACCAGGTAGCTGCTTTGTAGATGTCCTACAGCAAAACATTGGCTTCCGATTTGAAGAGGTTAAGGAACTACCAGCCTGATCATAAAAGCATTGAATACAGGACACTAGCCAGCAATACCACATCTGTTGGAGGCAAAGGAGATGAAAACCTGCGTAGACTTTCTGATGAACTCAGAACCTGTTTAAATTCCAGAGAAGATGAAATTAGTTCTTACCTGCTAATTGTCTTTCCTTGAGCTTTCTCCGGGCCAGTCCAGGGAAAGGTAGGGTTGTCAATCCCCTATAGTGACTGAGGACTGAAGACTTCAAGCTTTTCCTGTGATGTGAAGCCACTCCCCCTGAGGGTAATCCAACAGTCTCCTTCTGACAAAGCGACTAAAGAGAAAGAAAACTAAACACAGCAGATTAACCCTTGAAAAACTGATAACATTCTATAGTCCTAGAATACATCAATAACAAATTTTTTTTTTTTTTTTTTAATCAAAACAAAATAGCTTCGAGCGGTATCGAGTGAATACTAGAAGCCCCAAAAACGCCTTCTGCAAGAACATAGAGACGATGGAATTCTGTAGAGGCTTGCAAAAGCTAAAAGAGACCAGAAAGCGAACAGGGTGGGACCCTGGACTGGCCCGGAGAAAGCTCAAGGAAAGACAATGAGCAGGTAAGAACTAATTTCATCTTCCTTATCGCTTCTCCGGGCCAGTCCAGGGAAAGGTAGGGCAGTACCAAAGCAGTACCTAAGAATGGGAGGGACCCGCCAAACCGGCGATAAGAGCAGACGCTCCTACCCTGGCATCGTCCCTGGCCTGAACATCCAGGCGGTAATGTTTCGTGAACGAATGCAACGAAGACCACGTGGCCGCTCTGCAAATATCTACCGGAGGAACAAAGGCGAACTCCGCCCAGGATGTCGCAAGGGCTCGAGTCGAATGAGCTTTGAGACCCTCAGGAGGGCAACTCCTCAGGCATGGTAGGCTGCAGCAATAGCAGAGCGAACCCATCGAGCGATAGTAGACTTTGACGCAGCCTGCCCCTTTCGTGGGCCGGCCCACTGGACAAAAAGTCTGTCCGTCTTTCGAAACGGCTGTGAGAGCTTAAGATACAGCCGTAACACTCGGCCAAGATCCAAATGCTTAATAGCTCGGTCCATAGGCGACCCGTCGCGCTCAGAAAACACGGGCAAGGTGACTGATTGGTTTACATGAAAAACAGACAACACCTTAGGTAAAAAAGAAGGAACCGTACGTAAGACTACCCGCTCAGGCAAAAATTGCAGATAAGGCTCCTAGCAAGATAGGGCCTGCAAATCAGAAATTCGGCGAGCGGAACATAATGCCACTAAAAAAGCTGTTTTCCAAGAACACTCCCGGATTTGCTGAGCGCAGAGGGATGTTAAGGGCGACCGAGAGAAACTCTCCAATACAATATTCAAATCCCAAGGAGGTACAATAGGCCGCCGTGGAGGACGGATAATTTTTGCTGCACGCAGAAAGCGGTGAACATCTGGATGGGCGGAAAGACGGCGACGCTGAACTAACCCCCGAAAAGAAGACAGCGCAGCGACATGCACCTTAAGAGTATTCAGAGCCAAGCCCTTATCCAGACCCTGTTGCAGAAAGAGAAGAAGATGAGGTACGGTAGAAGCCATGGGCACCACATTGTTCTGATTGCACCAAGTTTCGAAAAGATGCCAGACGCGAACATATACTAAAGAAGTTCCTGTCCGTTTAGATTGTAGCAAGGTAGCCACAACAGAACTCGCATAGCCCTTACTCTTTAAGCGAGACCTTTCAAGAGCCAAGCCGTAAGCAAGAAGCGATCCACCCGTGGCATGAGGATGGGACCCTGATGCAACAGGTTGACACGGACTGGAAGAAGCCAGGGTGGAGCTACGAGGAAGCGAACAAGATCGGCATACCAAGGACGACGAGGCCAATCTGGCGCAATGAGAATCACCAGACCCCGGTGACCCGCTATGCGCTGGATAACGCGACTCAACATTGGCCAAGGCGGGAAAACGTATAGGAGAACATCGAGAGGCCATGGCTGAACTAGGGCATCGAGACCCTCTGACATGCGCTCCCTGCGTCTGCTGAAAAAACGGCTGGCCTTGGCATTGCTGTAGGAGGCCATGAGATCCATCACTGGCTGTCCCCAACGCAACTTTAGCTGATGAAATATCGCCGCATTCAATTCCCAATCCCCTGGATCGAGGAGATGGCGGCTGAGATAGTCCGCTTGCACATTTTCTTTGCCAGCGACATGCGCTGCCGATATCGCCACGAGGTGGTCCTCCGCCCAGTCCATCAATTGCTGGCATTCGGAGAGAAGGGAAGGAATCTTTGTCCCGCCCTGACGATTGATATATGCGACTGTAACGGCATTGTCGGAAAAAATCTTGACCACTCTGCCTTTGAGATCGGATGCGAAGTGAATCAGAGCTAATCGAGCCGCTCGAAGCTCGAGCCGGTTGATGGACCACGAGCTCTCTACTGCGGACCAAGCACCCTGTGCAATTCGAGACTGACAATGGGCTCCCCATCCCGAGAGACTGGCATCTGTGGTCACTAAGACCCACGAGGGATCCTGTAAGGGCATCCCCGCCGTGAGGTGATCCCGAACCAACCACCACTGCAGACTGTGACGTACGAGCTCTGGACAGGGCAGACGTTGAGAGAGCGGATGAAGCTGCGGTGACCAACGGGAAAGCAATGCCTGCTGCAAGGGACGCATGTGAGCCTTGGCCCACGGAACCAGATCCAGCGCCGCCGCCATGGATCCCAACAGTTGTAAATACGTCCAAGCCGACGGCGCTGTGACGCTGAGAAATGCTTGGACCTGGTGCAGCAGTTTCTCCACGCGAACTTCGGGCAAAAAGACTTTCCCCTGCGCCGTGTCGAAAAATGCGCCGAGATAAGTCAGCTGTTGTTGCGGTTGCAAGTGACTTTTGGCTTGATTGAGCACCCAGCCGAGTTGCTCGAGAAGCTGCACCACTCGAGCCGTCGCCTGAACGGATGCACTCTTCGAGTCGGCTCTGATCAACCAATCATCGAGATAAGGATGCACTCTGATCCCCTCCTTTCGAAGTGCTGCCGCCACAACTACCATCAGTTTTGTGAAAGCACGCGGAGCCGTAGCCAGACCAAATGGCAACTCCCGAAACTGGAAGTGACCCATGGGAAGAGCGAAACGCAAAAAACGCTGATGCGAGCGCCTGATGGGAATGTGCAGATATGCTTCCGTGAGATCTATCGAGGAGAGAAACTCTCCCGGCTGAACCGCTCGAAGTACAGTACGTAGAGTTTCCATGCGAAAATGAGGTACCCGCAAGGAGCGGTTGACGCCTTTGAGATCCAGAACAGGACGAAAAGAATCGTCCTTTTTGGGAACTACAAAATAGATCGAGTACCGACCGCAACCGTACTGGTCTAGAGGCACGGGAACGATCGCGTTGAGCTGCAACAGGCGACCTAGCGTGTCCACAATGGCGTGTTTCTTCCGACCGGGAACACAGGGAGACATTACAAATGCGGGTAACAATGGGCAGGCGAAATCTAGCGCGTAGCCCTCTCGAATGACCTCTAACACCCATTTGTCGGTAGTAATGTTGGTCCAGGCCGCTAGAAAGTTCTGCAGGCGTCCTCCCACCAGAACTAGCGGCTGGACCAGCCGACCTTCATTGCGGCTTTTAGCTGCGGGCTGGGACGCACCAAAGTAGGACTTGCCAAATCCTCTGGCCCCACGAAAGGAATGTCCCCGAAAGTTGGAACGACCTCTGGAGTAGGGCGCAAAGCGCGCACCACGAAACCTACGAGAATCTCGGCCGAAGCCCCGAACACTAGGAACCGATCGGGTAGGTTTGGGTTTGTCCTCAGGCAAACGACCTCCCTTAGAGTCGCCCAAATCTTTCACAATCTTCTCTAAAGCCTCACCAAAAAGCAATTTACCCTGATAGGGCAGTTTACTCAGTCTCAATTTGGAGGAAACATCCGCCGACCAGTTGCGTAACCAAAGAAAACGCCTGGCAGCTACGAGAGAGGCCATGGTCTTAGCTGCAATCCGCAGCAAATCATAGAAAGCATCTGCCATATAAGCCGCGGCTGATTCCAATTTAGCCGCATCGGGAATTGCAGTTGCAGCGTCCGCGGAAGCGTCGCCCTGTAACCAACGAATGGATGCTCGAGATACATAAGCCCCACAAACAGCCGACTGTAGAGCCAAGGCACTAGAATCAAACGCCTGTTTAAGGAGAATTTCCAACTTCCTATCCTGAAGGTCTTTAAGCGCCGCCGCACCTTCTACAGGAATAGTAGTCTTTTTGGTCACTGCTGAAATAATGGCATCCACCTTTGGCATGCGAAATAAGTCCTTTATTTCCTGAGGAAGCGGGTATAGGCGAGCCAACGCTCGGCTGCCACGCAAGGAAGACTCTGGACACTCCCATTCCGAGTCAATCATCTGTTTAATCACTCGGTGCAAGGGAAAACACCGTTGCTCAGTTTTAAACCCTTGCAGCAATGGATCTTCCAAGGGTTCCTGAGACGCAGCGGGAAGATTGAGGTGCAGCGCCGCCAAAGAATGGGAAATGAGAGCCGAGAGCTCTTCCTTACGGAAGACCCTGAAAACATTAGGATCCTCTCCAGGCGCTATTTCTCCTTCCTCCAACTCATCTGCTTCAAATTCCAAAGGAGATTCTGTAAGAGTCTCTGGATCTCCCTGCCCTAGCAACAGAGGAGCCTGAGATAACAAAGGATCTAAAGGGTCCTTAACCAGCTCTTTCAAATGAGAAGATCCCTCCCCTGGATCATCAGACACTGGTATTGGGAGTGGAACCGGCAGAGAACCAGAAACAGAAGGAATCTCCGTAGGCTCAGTAGATCGCATAAGAAATGCCTTGTGCATGGCCAGAATAAACGCTGGCGAAAAAAATGAATCCATGTCTGCTGAAGGCAAAGCCTGTGAGTGGGAAGGCTTGTCAGGCGAAATCGCCTCCCTAGAGGACTTCGCCTTGCGCTTATGCGGCTTTTGCTGCTCTGACAGAGCACTGCCCGGCACCGGCAAAATGGCCGACTTTCCCGCCTTTTCGGCGTGTGAAGAAGACTCGGGTAAGGTAATTGCAGACTTTTCTGTCATTTCGAAAATAATGCCCGAAGGAGAGGGAAGTGAATACCCGAAGCTAATTAAAACAGAAACAAAAACGCTGGGGAAAAAAACGGAAGCCGCTACGGAGCTCGCGGTCCGGGTAGCAAGAAAAAAATTACCAACAAGGAAGAGCACTCACCGGATAGGAAGGCTGTAGCAGACAGGCTGTTTCGCTGCTTAGCGGGACCCCCGACAAAATCACAACATTAGGGACAGAGGAGAAAACTGAGGCCCCCCAGTATCACTCTGTAGCTGAGACGGAGACAATGTAAGAGGCAGGCTCTACCTCACACTGTGTAATTAGTCACTCAACGTCTCTTCCCGCTCTTAAAGTGACAGCGTTCGTAGAAACAAAATTAGCATAGGACTATAGAAGATCAGCTCTGCTAGAGCCAACCAATTATTCTTTAAAACAAATAAGAAACTTAAAACACCCTGAGGTGTGCTGTTGAGGAAGAAGGTAATTTCGATCCTCTCTAGTCACTGAGGACTGAAAGACTGTTGGATTACCCTCAGGGGGAGTGGCTTCACATCACAGGAAAAGCTTGAAGTCTTCAGTCCTCAGTCACTATAGGGGATTGACAACCCTACCTTTCCCTGGACTGGCCCGGAGAAGCGATAAGGAATAGAGGGTTTTCTTGGGCAGGTGCTTATGAGTTTTAGGATGACGGTAGGCAATACTATTTCTTCACAAAATGTGAAAAGATGCGACTACCTTTAGCAGAAAATTAGGATGAGCCTGTAAGACTATCTATCTTATTATGAAATTGTGTATAAGGCACACATGAGTCTAAGGCCTGAAGCTCACTGATTCTTCTAGCAAAGATGACTGCTACTATAAACGTATTTTCCATGTTAGGTTCTTTGGTGATGAAGATCCCATTAACTCAAATGGTGGTTTCATGAGAGAAGAACTGGAAGCGGATTAGAAGTTGAACATGAAGGCGACCTCTTATGAATTGGATATAATAGGACACTGGGGTCAATTTTCAATTTGACATGCTGACAGAAGATGTCTGGAGTCCAAGCTGGAAGAGGTGGTACAAGAATCAGGGTATGCTCTTTGACAGACATCAAAAAGGATCTTGGACTTATAAGGAACACCAGATAGAAAACATCTTTCACTATAAGGTATATGGCCTTCTGGTGGAAGATTTTCTGTCTGGCACCAAAATATCCTGAATTGAGGGGTAATGCAAAGGAGACAACTAGGCATTGCTCTATTTCCATGCCCTCAGAGCCAGGGACATGTGAGTGGAATGCAAGAGGACATCCTGGTCTTGCCTTATTAAGGCTGAACAGATTTGCAGCTTTAACAGAGGGAGAACTGAGAATCTCTTAAGGGGAAATCAGTGCTACTAAGGCCAGTAAAGTACTACAAGGATCAGCATACTCAGCCCTTTCTGAAATTTGTTTAGTGTTTTAATTATTATGTGAATGAATGGATATGCATAGAAGGATCAAGTCCAGTTGATGTTTAGAGAATCCTGTGCAAGACAAGTCAGAGGTGGGCATCTTGACAGTAAAATGATAGCTTTACATTTGTGCTGCTGGCAAACAGATCTATTTAGAGTGCCCCTGTGGTGAATATGCATTACAAAGTTTGAGGATCCCAGGAATAATACTAGAAGGCTGAAGTACTCTGCTAAGTCTGTCTGCTAGGTGGCTTTGGTTCTCTGGGAAGTAGTTGACTTGATTGGCTAAGATCGAGGATCACAAAATCCCATATTTGTACTGCCTCGTGACACTGTCACACCTCCTTGTCTTTTGGCATAAAACACACCCATTTTATTGTCTGGATTAGCACTGACAGAACATTTGCCCACCTTCTCATCAAACAGAATACAACATTGCTCTTTAACTCCAAATGATTGATGTGGAAGGGTCTTTTGGCTCTTGAGCAGACACCCTTCATAAATCAAGGGCTGTGGTGGGCTCCTTGGTCTGTGTTGGAAGCATCCAAGGTAAGTACACAGAGATGGTCCTGTGGTGTAAAGGGGAGTCTATTGAGCAAGTTAGCTTTTGTCATCCAACATTGTAACATAGTTTGTCATGACAAGCAGATCTTGGAAGATAAAGTTTGGGGCTTTTGAAGTCCCATTGAGGTCTTCTCAATTTCAGATTGCCAAAGGGGCTACATGCACTGTAAAGACAGCATGGCCTACTAGAATTTCTAAGTAGGTTAAAGCTGTGACCCAAATGGAACATTAAACTATTTGCATAGACTGAACAAGCCTATTATGGAAGAAATGCTTTCACTTGATCTGTGTCCAGAAGTGCTCTTACAAAGGAATGGGTCAATATTGAGCAACCACAACTGGAAATTTTTTAAAGAATCTGTGGTGGTTACAAAAAAATTTGGATAGTCAGCGCTGTTATCCAGATAGCGACTGGTGCTAACTATCCGGATAAAGCGTCAAGTGTCACTACTATAGGGATAATCTATCTGCATATCCTTAGCTCTTTTTCCCAGCACTGAATACTGCTACTATGTGTAAAATTACTGGATCCATCCCTACTCTGCTAACGGAAGGCTCCTGTATTATCTGGTTAGTGCCAAGGCAGTCTGCAAGGATATTCAGCATCACTATCTGTACAGTACTGCTGAATATCTCAGTTAGTGACACTTAACCAGATATCAAGTACTTCTATCCTGAGAAGGGCCACTGAATACTGACCAGAAATCTTTTGTAGACAGAAAGGTTGAATTGTCAAAATTTGTGAGGAACCCAAGAGACTAAAGTAGGTTCAAGACCTCAAGGAGAGTGGGTTGCCAAAAGCCCATCATTGAGATACGGAAAAAGTAGGAGATACTGCTGGTGTAGTGAGCTGCCACCACTATAGGATAGTCTATGAATACTCTGTGATCTGAGGAAAGTTTGAAAGGGAGGACTTTGTATTGAAGCAGATTGCTTTGTTTCAGTGTCTATTTGGCAGAATGAGTAAAACAAAGCAGAAGAGGACAAAGAACATAGGAAAAGATACACATACGCAAACATTATACTAGGTATGAACTTTGGGAGAGCCATTTCATCCCAGTTCTGTCAGATAAGGTCAGCCACTTGTGTGCCTGTTTCAATTCTGCTTATCAACAGAGAATGCTACTCAAACTTTGCAAGCCTTTATACCGAGGCCACAGCTTTCCTTACTTCATTGAGAATGTCATATGTTATCTCTGAAACATCAAAAGCTTCATGAATACTTTCTGGAGACAGCAGATAATAGAGAGAACCTTCATGTTCTCGGCTTTGTTTCAGGAAATCTGCAATCATTTTCCAGCGAGAAGCTTCAGCTTCATCTTCTGCCCATTTTGGTTCTTTGAGGAAGGTAGACTGGAGAAGAGGGAATGCAGAATTATAGTAGACCTGAAGGAACACAGATTTCAGGAACTCGCCATCTCTCTTTAAAAAAAAAAAGAAAAAGAAAAAATGATGAGGTAAATTAATCAAATCAGCAACACCCTAATTTTCAAATAAAGCAACTGGATTATATTCACAAATATTGTTTATTATGGGGGTACTTTTATGGAGATAAATGGTCTAAATCCAACGAGTTTACAAACATGTATTTGTACATAGTTCTTAACATTGTTCTTGTTCTGTTATGTATTTAACCATTACACTGTTCTATTATGTATTTAACCATTACACTGTTCGGTTACGTATTTAACCATTACATTGTTTTCTGCCAAATATTGTTCCATGTAAAACAAGCACTGCTTTGTTGACTGTTGTTCAATTGTAAACCGCACCTGAACTTCTGGAAGATGCGGGATATAAATGATTGTTAAATAAATAAATAAATGGTAACATTTGTGCATAAAATGGTTCTTATAAAATTACCCCAGCTGTCATGAACACATATACATTTATGTAGGCGTTTTGGGGGTGTATTCCAGGGGAAGTCAAAGTAGGGAAGGATCATGATTATTCAACTCACACTTTTCAGCAGGAGCTCAAGGCAAGTAAAATTCAGGTACGGCAAGTATCTCCCTATCTCCAGAGGGCTAACAAATGTTAGGTTTGTACCTGAGACAATGGAGAGTTAAGTGACTTGCCCAAGGTCATAAGGAAAAATCAGTGGAATTTGAACCCTGGCTGCTCTAGCCACTTCCATGTACATTGGCTATACAACATGCTTTTCTACGCATATACTTACATACTTTGTGTGGACATTTATACCTGCTCCTGGGCAGGCATAATGTCCATGCCCTCAAAGTAGCCATGATTGCTGCTGGATTTGGGCTAGCATTTTATAAAGACATATAAGCAAATTGATCTGTCAGTGAGTTTGTGTACATGTGATGGAAGTATGATGTACATGAGAGTCAAGTATTTCACCACAATACCATATGGCCAACAGTCTTTCCATGATAGCCACCTGCTAAAAAATATATTTTTAGCAGGGAAGCTTCTGCAGGTGGGTTTGTTTGTTCCTTTAACGCTGGTGCTATCATGGAAAGACTGCTGGCCATATAGTATTGTGGTGAAATATATATAGGGATGGCCCTGTGACTCAGGATGCAGCACCCTAAACTGTTGTGCAGGGGATCCAGGTTTCCCACCTGATAGGACTGAAAGGGTCTGGCTCATGCTACAGAAAAGGTATGTTCAGGCCATAAAGGCACTTACAAGGTTTACAGCCAAGTAAACCATGTAAATGCCTTAAACGGGGATAATCAACGGCACCTACATGGTTAGTGCCATTGAATATTCCAGACAATTTCCCCTACGCATCCCGATGCTTTCCGGTTAGCATCGGGGTGTGTTGGGACGTTCCAGGGTAGAACAGAGGCAGCGACTGCCACTAACCATCTAGCGGTGATATTAGACTGCTACACGGTTAGTGGTCTGCGGCTAAAAATAGACCAGCTTCTGGCTCGCCTAGTTCTAGCTGCGGACCACTAACCGTGTAGCATTCCAAAATCACCGCTACACAGTTAGGCTCTGTGGCACTGACCCCCTGGGTGCACAACCCAGAAATTCAGTGCTGTTGCCGCGGCATTGAATATCCAGGGTTAAGTGTGAGCAGGCAGGGCTATGCCCTCCCAGAAGAAAAATCAGGTCCTTTGTGTCTGTGGGGTCTGCGGGTGTACTAAAGACTCCCCCTGGACAGCATCTCTTAGGGGCTGTATGCTGTCGGTGGGGGGGGGGCTTGCCGGTGCTGGTGCCCCCCCGCCGCCCCGCCCCCCCTGACGCCCCACTCCCCCGCCGCCCCCCCGCCGTCCCCCCCCAATCAGAAGATTCAAGGCAGCAGCACTTTTATGCAAGGGAGGCCAAAAGGACTGCCAGGGGGATTGCCATGCTGCCACCGTGACCTGGGGAGGGCTGAGCAACTACTTGCTCTGTCCTTCCCTTGCTCTTGCCCTTTAGCCCTCACTATTTGCTGACACAGGGAACGTGGGCTGGTAAGGGAATCACATGCCCTGCGTAGTATCTGTAGAGCTGATGCTGGCCACTCCCCCTGCAGATACTGCACAGGTTTGCATCTACCACACAGCATTTTTACATATGATGCGTGGTTCGTACAAAAAAAAAAAAGGATTCACACCTTAGTAAAACATACCCCTTAGAGAAGATTGCTAAGAACGGAATAGAGATATATATTTGATTTGGATGTATTATAAGGCTCCCTATGCTAAAATTTCATTAGTGTTTTTCTCATTTCCAAACTACTATCATAACAATTTCCAATGAGCATTATCATTCATTCATTACTTATTTTATTTAAAATGCCATTAATTAATGTTTTATCATCTGTTCATTTAACTATTATTCTCTATTTATCAATTTAACATAAAACTTAGGGTCCCGATACTCAGCGGCAGCAGCTAGTATTTGTAAAGTGCATAGTCAACACTGCTTATTAGTAACCTTAGACATTCACTGCCGGGGACATATCTGGCCACTGGAATTGAATATTTGGGGTAGCCGCATACCCCAGAAGCTAACTGGTAGCAGTGATACTGAGCTGATGCCCGGTTAGCTTCTGTGGGTAAAGTTAGGCAAGCATTTGCCACACCTGATTTTACCCACAGGTTGCTAACTCAGCAGCATCACACTGCTGCCTGGTTAGCGATGCGTACCGCCTCTGCTCCGCCCCAGAACACCCACAACATTCCCCAATGCTAACCACATAGAATCGGGGCATGTAGCGGTAGCACCCGTGACTATTCAGTGAATATCCTGCTAACCACTACTTACATGGTTTGCAGGTCTGCAAACCGTGTAAATGCCTTTGAATATACCCCTTAATTTTTAAAGCTGATATTATCAATAATTTTATAAGAATTTATTGATAACATGAAGAATATGTTTAATATAAAGTTTGGATGGAATAGAATGTGTATTGCTATATGAAGAAGAAGTTTTGAGATATTACAAATGCTATTGCAAAGCACTGCATCATTTGCTGCCGGGATAGAACTTTCATTCTGTTTCCATTGGCATGGACATTCTCCTGCAGATTCTGACACGGGAACCACCATTTTTAAAGCTCATAGTGGTGGTGGATTGTTCACAGCGTGCAAGAATAATGTTACTTTGAGGAAGCCGATGCTTTGCAAAGTAAGTTCATGCTGCATTTTAACTGTATTGTTTCCATGCTTTTACAGATGATTGGTAGCACTTGTTTAAGCTAATTTGGATGACTTAGGGACATGTTTATTAAAATGCAGCAGTGCACCATGTGTTGGGCCCTGAAGTATAGAGCAAGGGTGACACCAGACCCACACTAACAAATGCAGTTAGCATGGGTTCTACAGCACCCCCGCACTGAGTGGTTTGCCGCTTGTAACGTAGGTGCACATAACGCCACCCATTGAGGTTGCAGTAAGTGCACTCACACTATGTGCAGCACTGATGATTAGCATGTATTAAAGACCATGCACTAATCACAATGCATGCATTCTGTCCCTGAACCACCCAGTTTCCACCCCAATCTGTGCTAAATGGTAAATGTGGGATTCTTAGAGCAGCCGTATATTTGATATATGATTATGGCTATTGCAGCACACTTGGTACACTACTGTGTCTTGCATCTATACGTACAGCACTTATGCCTTGTAGTGCTATACAAATGATTAGTAGTAGTCGTAAACCCCAGGCTAGCTATTACTGTGGTTTAGTAAACATGCCCCTTAATGTGCTAAAACAATAGCAGAATGCCACATAATAACTTTTAGAAAATTTTCAGTTATGGAGGTAATTTTCAGCAATCCAATCAATTCATTAATTGATATTCAGAGTGATTAACATGGTTAGCAGACCCGCAAACTGAATTAATCATGTCAACTGGGATATTCAGCTTCACTAACGTGGTCAGTGCCACTGACTATCCCCAGGTGCTGTCGCTATACACATCCTGATGCCAGCAGACTAGCATCAGGGTGTTCCAGGGACAGAACTGAGGTGGCACCCAGGGATAACCGGCTAGTAGTGATATTCAGCCGCTAGTCAGTTATCCAATGGCAGCAAAAGTAAACCACTTTAAAGGCTGGTCTAACTTCTGCTGCTTTAGTTAACTGGACAGTACTATCTTTTAAAATTTGAAAGGGAGACTATGATAAAATGAGGAAAATAGTTAAGAAAAAACTAAAAGGAGCAGTTGCAAAGGTTAAAGACTTACATCAAGCTTGGGTGTTATTTAAAAATACCATCTTAGAAGCCCAGACCTGCAGAAGGAAGTCCAAAAAACTGCCAGCATGGTTTAAAGGTGAGGTCAGAGAGGCTATTGTTGCCAAAAAAGCATCTCTTTCAGGAAATGGAAAAAAAGAGCCAAATGACGAAAACTGGAAACAGCACAAGCACTGGCAAGTTAAATGCAAGGCATTGACAAGGCAGGCAAAGAGAGAATTTGAGAAGAAGCTTGCTGTGGAAGGAAAAACACATAATAAAGTACATTCATAACAAAACACCTGTGAGAGAGTCAGTTGGACCATTAGATGATAGAGGGGTAAAAGAGGCACTAAGAGGAGACAAGGTCATAGCGGAGAGACTAAATTATCTTTTTTGCTTCAGTCTTTACTGAGGAAGATGTAGGGATGTTACCCATGACTGAAGTGGCATTTAAAGGTAATACTATGGAAGAATTGAAAGAAACATAGATACAACTATTTGATAAACTGAAAAATAGCAAATTGCCTAGACCGGAAGGTATACATCCAAGGGTGTTGAAAGAACTGAAATATGAGATTGAAGACCTGCTATTAGAAATCTGTGAACTATCATTGAAATCATCTGTAATACCTGAAGATTTGAGGATGGCCAATGTAACACCAGTTCTTAAAAAGGGATCCAGGGGTGCTCCGGAGAACTAAAGACCCATGAGCCTGAAATCAGTACAGGGAATAATGGTAGAAACCATCATAAAGAACAAAATTACTGAACATGTAGATAGTCATGGCTTAATGGGAGACAGCCAACATTGTTTTAGACAAGGAAGATCTTGTCTTACTAATCTGTTATGTTTTTTTGAAGGTGTGAATAAACAGATAGACAAAGGTGAGTCGGTTGATATAGTGCATCTGGACTTTCAAAAAGTCTTTGACAAGGTCCCTAATCAGAGACCTTTGGCAAAACTAAAAAGTCATGGGATAGGAGGCAGTGTACTACTGTGGATCAGGAACTGGTTAAAAGATAGAAAGCAGAGGGTAGGGCTAAATGGCCAATTTTCCCAGTGGAGGAAGGTGAATAGTGGAGTACCCCAGGGATCTGTGCTAGGTCCGCTGCTTTTTGACATATTCATAAATGACTAGGAAAAGGGAATAACGAGCGAGATTATCAAATTTGCAGATGACACAAAACTCTTTAAAGTTGTTAAAACCCATGAGGATTGTGGAAAATTGCAAGAGGATCTCGATAAATTGGAAGACTGGGCATCCAAATGGCAGATGAAATTTAATGTGGACAAGTGCAAAGTTATGCACCTAGAAAAGAACAACCAAAACTATGGTTACACGATGCAAGGTTCCACATTAGGAACCACCACCCAGGAAAAAGATTTAGGCGTCATCGTGGATAACATGTTTAAACCCTTTGCCCAGTGTACAGCGGCGGTCAAGAGAGCAAATAGAATGCTAGGTATCATAAGTAAAGGAATGGAAAATAAAATAAAGGATATTATAATGCCTCTCTATCGCTCTATGGTGCGACCGCACCATGAATATTGTGTGCAATTCTGGTTGCCGTACTTTAAGAGTAGTTACTCACCTGTAACAGGTGTTCTCCAGGAGCAGCAGGAATCAGTCCTCACATATGGGTGACGTCAGTGCCGATGGAGCCCTCATGCGGAGCATTTCCCCAGCTTTCAAAGAAAGCCTTTGGGAATGCAGCGCACATGCGTGGTCCCCTTCCCGCCCAAGGGTGCCATCTTGCTCAGTCTGATGACATAGCTAAAAGACAGCAAAAATAAAAATGAAGTATATGACTGCAACTCCAGGGGAGGAGGGAGGGTCGTGAGAACCAATTCCTGCTGCTCCTGGAGAACACCTGTTACAGGTGAGTAACTACTCTTTCTCCAGGACCAAGCAGGAAGTCAGTCCTCACATATGGGACTCCCCAGCTCTAGGCTACCGTGAACCTAAAGCTGAAAAATGGCTCCCTCTCAAGAGGGCCAGAGGGTAGGAGTTGCCTAAACCTCAAAGAGATTACAGAGTACCACCTGTCCGAAAGCACTGTCCCTCCGGGACTCTCTTTCGAGGCAGTAATGAAGTAGCAGCTCGGCAGATGTCTGCCAACGGAACAGAGCGGAGATGAGCTACTGACGCGGCTTTCGCCCAGATACGGTGGGCCGAGACTCGACCCTGCAAGGGGAGGTCTGTTGCCTTGTACGCCCAGGCGATACAATCTGCTACCCAAGTGGACAACGTACGCTTGGAGACAGGCAACCCCATCTTATTAGGGTCAAAGGAGACGAAGAGCTGAGTAGCCCTTCGATGCCCCCGCGTACGTTCTATGTAAAAAAAGACAACGCCCTCTTACAGTCCAGGGTATGCAAGACTGTTTCAGCCCGGCTGGCATGCAGCCTGGGAAAGAAGGTTGGAAGAACCACCTCCTGGTTGAGGTGGAAAGAGGAGACCACATTTGGAAGGAACTTCGGATGGGTCCGTAGGACCACCCTGTTCCTATAGAACCGTGTATACGGTCTATCAGAAACCAGAGCTTGTAGTTCACTCAAATGTCTGGCTGAGGTAAGAGCTACCAGGAAGAATGCTTTCCAAGAAAGGAAGTGCAAATGGCAAGTAGCCATTGGCTCAAACGGTGGGCGAGTAAGTTGTTGCAAGACCACGTTCAAATCCCACTCAGTCGCCGGTGGACGAACCGGAGGCTTGAGAAGAAGCAGACCTCTGAAAAATCGGGACACTAAGGGATGAACCAACAGACTGTCCCTCCACCGGGGAGTGGTGCACTGAAAGAGGTTGGACCCGAACAGAGTTAGACTTAAGGCCTAGGTCTGACAGGTGAAGTAGATACTGCAGTACTACTGGCACAAGGCAAGAGAAAGGATCTTCATTGCGCTGAGCACACCATACCGTAAACCTACGCCACTTGAGGGCATAGGACTTTCTGGTGGACTGCCTCCTAGAGGCCAAAACCACCTCCTCAACTTCCCTAGGTAGAAGTAAGGGAGCTAGCACTATCCTTTAAGGAGCCAGGCCATCAGATTGAGGGACCTGAGATTGGGGTGCAGAAGGGAACCCTGATCCTGAGACAGGAGATCAAGTTGCAACCCCAGAGGGAATGGAGTTTCCACTGCCAACTGCAGCAGAAGTGGAGACCACGGCTGCCTGGGCCATCTGGGGGCTACCAGAATAACCGAGGCCTTGTCCCGGAGAATCTTGAACAGAGTTCGGGCCACCAGGGGCGTGGGAGGAAACGCATACAGGAGGGCCCGTAGACCAAGAGATCAGAAAAGCATCTGCTGCCATTCTCAGGGGATGCGGCTGTCTAGAGCAAAACCTGGGCAGCTGACGGTTTTGTGGACTGGCAAAGAGATCGATGGACGGAAGTCCCCAGCAGAGGAAGATCTGCTGGACCACCCATGGATTCAACTGCCATTCGTGAGGCTGGAGAATCCTGCTTAGTTTGTCTGCTAGGAAATTCTCCTGTCCAGGTAGATAAACTGCTTTGAGAAACATGCCTTGTTTTACTGCAAAGGAGCAAAGGACCAGCGCCTCTTGACATAGGAGCCTGGACCCCGTGCCCCCTTGTTTGTTCACATAGTACACTGCCACCTGATTGTCCGTCTGAAACATAACAGACTGGTGAGAGAGGGCATGAGAAAAAGTCTGTAGAGCTAAGCAGATTGCTCGCAGCTCCAAAAGATTGATCTGCTGCGTGGCCTCCCGAGGAGACCAGAGGCCTTGAGTGCACATGCCCTGGCAATGTGCACCCCAGGCCTTTAAGGAAGCATCGGTCGTCAGCACCCTTGTGTGTGCTGGAGCCTGAAAAGGTACCCCCATCAGAAGGTTTGGGAGATGTAGGCACCACTGTAAGGAGTCCAAAAGTGGTTTGGACACCTTTACTCTGTCTCGGAGGTCGCCTGAGGCCTGCGCCCACTGAGCTCTGAGGCACCACTGAGCAGTCCGCATGTGCAGACGGCATCCACTGTACATGTGACTCCGAATGCCCATGTGGCCCAGAAGCCACAGGTAGTGCCTGGCGGAGACCTGAGAATTGCTGTAGAACTGGTTTGCCAACTCCATCAATCTGTGGGCCCTGTCCTCGGGCAAGTAAGCTCTTTCCTGAAGGGTGTCTAGTCTCGCCCCTATAAACTCTAGGTTCTGAGAGGGGAGCAAAGTGGACTTTGCGTAGTTTATGACAAAGCCCAGATGCTGAAGAAGAGAGACAGTGCGAAGAGTGGCTTGTCTGGCCTCCTGGATAGACTGGCCCCTGATGAGCCAGTCATCCAGGTATGGGAAGACAAAATTTCCCGATTCCTGAGATAGGCCGCCACCACCGCCAGGCATTTGGTGAAAACCCTGGGGGCAGAGGTTAGGCCAAAGGGAAGTACCCTGTACTGAAAATTGTTTCCTCCCACCACAAACCTGAGATATTGTCTGTGGTCTGGATGAATGAGGATGTGAGTATAAGCATCCTTTAGGTTTAAGGAGCATAGCCAGTCTCCCTGCTGGAGGTAGGGCAGCAGTATCCCAAGGGTAAGTATCTTGAACTTTTCCCTCTCCAGAAACTTGTTTAGGTTTTGCAAATCTAGGATAGGCCGGAGGCCTCCTGTCCTTTTTGGTACCAGGAAGTACCTGGAGTAGAAGCCTTGCCCTTCCAGGTGGTGAGGCACTGGTTCCACCGCCTGCTCCTTTAGAAGACTTGCCAACTCCTGAAGGAGGAGGTTTCTGTATAGAGGGAGTCTTGGAGCCTCCCCTGGAAAGTAGGAGGGGGGTAGCTGGTGAAAGTGGAGCATGTAGCCCTTTCGGACTATGCTGAGTACCCAGGTATCCCCTGTGATGGTTGGCCACCTGTAGGCGTACAGGGTCAGCTGACCTCCTGTGTTGAGTGGAGCCAGCGGTGGAGAAGAGGCTATGCTGTGGGAGTCAAAACCTCACTCTCTGCTGTGTAGGAGCCGGAGCTGGCGGCTTGGGGGTCTTCTGCCTAAGGGGCCCATGCCCCTGTCCCTTGGCCTGCTGGCCCTGTTGGGGAGCTGGAGAAGCCTGATATTGAGGGTAGGATTTGTAGGCAGCACCCTTCCTTGGGAAAAAGGGCTTCTTTCCCGAGCCCTTCTTTTTTTGAGAAGGGGCAGAAGTCTTCCTGGACAGCCTTGTCCTGGTGAGAGTCTCAGTCTCGATTTACGCAGCCTTTTCAGTCATGGGCTTACCGAAAAGGTTTTCACCTCGGCAGGGGACATTGACCAGGGGACACCTCGGCAGGGGACAGGAACAACGCTGACATCACATCATTCAAGAAACAGCTGAAGACAATCCTATTCCGTGAACATCTCTGAACAGAAACACCACCATGACCTAATACTTAGATTCAGCAGAAGTATACATGTCCATGTCTACCCAAATCATTAATTGTTGACCTTGGTGATGGCCCCACCCTAAAAATTACCCCATCCTTTGTTATATGTTACACCGCTTTGACCCGGTGAAAAGCGGGATATAAATGCAGTTAAATAAATAAATAAATAAATAAACTTGTCCTGCACCCATGACTCCAGGTCCAATGATTGTAGCCAGGCCTGACGGCATGCACCGATGCCGGCCGTTGCTACCCGGGCCGAAGCCTAGAAGCCATCATAGGCTGCTCGAGAGAAACTTCAAGCACTCTCGGATCCCTGTCGATAAGGCTTTGAATCTCTGCAAGGGTTCCACGGAGAGGCCAGCTGAGAACCCGGCAAGCTCTTTTGCCAGGTCTCGTAGGTACATGCCCATGTACAGCTAATAGGTCTGGACAGGCAAGATAGCATAGAGCCCTGGAAGCACTTTCTACCGAGGGCATTCAGGTTCTTTGCCTCCTGTCTGGGGGGCAATGAGGAGTGCATCTTCTGACTCTTCAGGTGGTGCATGGCCGATTCCACAACCATGGAATTGGGCAGTAGCTGCACCTTTTGGAACCCAGGGCTCTTACGGACTCGATAAATGGAATCAACCTGTTTGCTAAGAACCGGCACCGAGGCCAGTGCCTCCCACATATGGAAGAGCAGCCATTCCAGCATCGGAGGAACCGGTACAGTAAAGGCTTCCTTTGGAGGAAAGTCACACTGGAGGGCATCAAGCTCCTCGGCTCGAGGCTCCTCCTCGGCATCCACAGGGAATGCCAAAGCCTTGGCCATGTCCCTTACAAAGTCCGAGAACCGGGTATCCTCCTGGGGGGGAGGGGGTGTGACCTTCTCCGAGGCTCGGACTCCAGTGAGTCCGAAGGGACGCACCGGGTCCGGAAGGTGTCCGGAGATTCCTCGTCCTCCATCTTCCACACCGACTCCTCCGAGGAGTCGAGTGACTCCAGCCGTGTGGGCTTCTGTGCCACCTGCCCCGATGCCGAGGGCACCGGTGTCGACGACCTCGGCCCCACACGGGAGGTTGAGGGGGACCTTGACCGAGGATCGACTCGAGGATCGACTCGGTCTCTGAGGTCGACTTAGACGTCGAGGTCGCGGTGGTCGGGGCAGATGCACCGGTCAGACCGGCGATCAGCACCTACTGCTGTTCCATGAAGGCAGCCAAGCTGCTCTCCGTCAACCTGAGTCCAACTCAGGAGACCCAGCAGCCTCCGACTCGGGCCCGATGTCGGCTCTTCCGGAGGAGAGTCCATGAGGACAACAGAACTTACGTGACTCAGGGACTCTGGCTCCATATGAGGTAGCTTGGACGGCCTCTCCGACTCCGAAAGCCCGGGGCGGCGGTCAGGGCTACGCGACATGGCCCTCGAGGACCCAGGAGCTTTCGCCGATGCCACCCTCACAAGCTTCTTCTTCATTTTGTGCTCCCGGGTGGGAGACCCCCTTTCCCCTTTCAGAGGAACCACGACGGTGCTCTGATTCCGACTCCCGAGATGTCGAGGCCTCTAACGAAGTCCGGGCCCAGCCGGACACGGACTCTGAGAAAATTCTCTCACGTTGATGCTGATGGTTCCGAAGTGCCTTTGACGACATTTTGCCGCATGGGCCACAGGCCAGCAGTTCATGGTCAGGCCCGAGGCATCAGAGGCAGCAGTCATGTGTAGCGGTGAGAGACATAAGTTTCTTGCACTGATCACATCTTTTGAACCAGCTGGTAGCCATCGGGGGAAAAAGGGCTCCTGCAAGGTCAAAAGACCAGGCTGCCAGTGAAAATAACAGAAAAAAGGCGCGAATGCTAGTCACGAAGGACAAAAAACAAAAAAAAGAATACCGGACTCGATACCGGTGTACCGAGCCCAGTTGGGAAGGGGAACCGGCATCGAACCGGATCAGAAAAAGTGAAAATCGCAGGAAAAAAAATCTACTTTTACCGGGTGACACGAACTCACGTCCGTTGGGCTCCGCGGAAAAAGAAAGACCGAGCAAGATAACACCCTTGGGTGGGAAGGGGACCGCGCATGCGTGCTGCATTCCCAAATGCTTTCTTTGAAAGCTGGGGAAATGCTCCGCACGAGGGCTCCGTCGATGCCGATGTCACCCATATGTGAGGACTGACTTCCTGCTTGGTCCTGGAGAAAAAAGGATACTGGTTATTAGAAAAGGTCAAGAGAAGAGCCACCAAAATGGTAAAGGGGATGGAAGGATACCCTTATGAAGAGAGGCTAAAAAGGTTAGGGCTCTTCAACCTTGAAAAGAGACAGCTGAGGGGAGATATGATAGAGGTCTATAAATTAATGAATGGAGTTTACCCTGTAGCTTCATTGCATGTCCCCATTAAGACTAATAAGAGAAAATATTTTTTCACTCAACGTGTAATCAAACTCTGGAATTTGTTACCGGAGGATGTAGTAAAAGCTGCTAGTGTAGCTGGGTTTAAAAAAGGTTTGGACAAGTTCCTGAAGGAAAGGTCCATAAACCATTATTAAAAGAGACCCAGGATATCACTGCTTGACCCAATATAAGCATTGAGGAACCTGTGTCTTTTGGAGAAACTGCTAGGTCCTTAAGACCTAGATTGGCCACTGTTGGAAAAGGATACTGGGCTTGATGGACCTTGGTTTGACCCAGTATGGCATATCTTATGTTCTCTCCATGGCTCATGAAGTTTTTCGGACCTTTGATGTATGTATTAATCAGCTTCACTATATGGTATGGTGAACCCCCCGCTGTTTTTGGGCCATTTCTGTGTGGACCCAGCGGTTAACTGAGGTCTTTTCCTCTCTATATGGAGATGTCATTGTGATGTTGTCCTGAGAGGCTGTTTAAAGTCTACACATTAATGACTTTGGTTTCTTACTCCTTGTGAGAAAATCTTTTCGTAATTAGGCATTTTATAAAGGCAATATAAGTGCCTGTATGTCTATAACATAGGCACCTATAATGACCCTCAGTGGCACACAAAATTCTCTTAAGCAAAATTTACACCTGTACCAAAGAATGTGTTTGTATTCCTTATATCACAACTCAGCCCTGCTCTACCCAAACTATATCCTCAGGATGCCTGTATTCAAAATCGCATAAAAGTAGCTGCAATCTTTCGGTGCACCTATTCTTTACACATGTAGATTCCTAGGCAATTTTAAGAGAGCTATTTCCCCACATTTAAAACATGCTTTATAAAATTTGCCTCACAATGGTTTATTATCTTTATAGATTTCTGAAAGACTGAGCATTCCAAACCCTTTTTAAGTTCTAATTTGAATGTTACATGTTGCAAGTGTAGCTTAAGGAAAACAAAAAACAAAAACCTTTGTTTTACCTTTTCTGATCTCTTTAATGTGCTTTCTTTTTCTGCCCATGCACTCTACAATAGAATAAAAAATATGATTAATAGGATGTCTAAAAGCTAGAAGACACAACACAGTCCTTACAAAGTAAACTTGGAGATTCACCATTATGTTGTGGGTTCTATATTTACAGTATTTCAAGCATGTTTATTGAGTCAAAGTCAGAAACCATGGTATCAACAGTTCTAAACAGCATCAACGGTAATACACAGTCATCCTTAAAATTGTGAGGTCTTAACTCTCTCATATCTTGGAAGGCTGAAAATACCCAGTAACCATCTCACGTTATAGGTTTTTAAATCCTTGAAGTGCATGCTGCATTTAGAAGCTGCACCCTAGTACCCAGAATGTTTTCTCCCTAAATTGTCTCACTAGTGTTGGCCCCTCACAGACATAAACAGACTACCCGCTTGCTCCTCTGTACGACTCCTCATTTCTCAGTATACTCAAAGCCATGTAGTACAGGAACAGCCTGCTGATTTCATTAATTTCAAGTCTTGCAAGACTGGAAAGCACAAGACTGGCAGGCTGTTGATGCACTGCACACAACTCCAACTTATAAAGGCTGAATAATACTGTGCATACAGCAGGAGAGTCTGTTTTTACAGAGGCAGTATTAATAGTAGCAAATAGTGAAGTGAAAGGAGACTTAGCTCATTACAGCCTGGGATGTGTATTAGCTAGCTAGTTCGCTAGGCAGAAGAAACTAGGGCTTGGAGAGGGTTACGACTGATATGAACAAGTTGGGGTTTGGGAGAAAAAGACAACTGGGTGAAAACAGAGTGGGAGGCATGAGTGATAGAAAGACATAGATAGACTAGTGGGGCCTGACCATGGGGATAGATGAAGCTCTAATAAACTGTGGGAGAACCTCTGAGGAGATTCCACTATCCCCCTGATCCCAAGCTTCGTTGGAGACAATGGTGGAGAGGAGGGTGCAATGAAAAAGGTCTCAGCTGCCAGGCCTAAGTTTTTGGATTGGCTCTTAAATTTAAAAGAAAATCTGTCAAATGTTTAGGAATTCATGCATAAGTCTAGAAGATAACATAAATTGATTCCAAACCCTAGACATTACTCATGCTTTGCGGTACTTCTTAATATGGAGTTTTTCCACTCTTACCAAATTGTGCATATGATTTTTCCAAATATAAACAGCTAGATTTGTTTCTATTGAAAAGATTAATATAAATCTTATCTACAAATAAGGAGCGGAGGAATAGCCTGGTAGTTACAGCAACAGACTAAGAATTAGGGAAGCCAGGGTTCAAATTATTCTTCTCCCACTGATGTGCCCTGTGACCTTTGGTATTTTGTTAAGTGTTCATTAACAGGCACATGTGGCCACATACGCACATTAATGACTAAAATAACCCCAGGATAGGCAGATATTTGATGCCTAGAAGTACATGCCTCCTTATGAAAATTACCTTCTGATATATCTATTTGCCCACGGAATGGTGTTCCAACCATTTGACAGTGGAACTGCTTATTTGCTGAGCAATTAATTGGTTCTTCAGAGTAAGCATATTATGCAAATTCACCTGGCTAATAGATCATATGCATTCAAATATATTTCATTAATATTCAAATTTATACATTTTAGAAACCAGACCTGTTGTGAGTTTTTGAGGATCAGAGCTGGAAACTGGGCTAGGAAGAAATGCTTTCATGAGTTATCTTGCTTAATAAGCATAAGGTTCAAAACACTTCCTGGGAAAAAGTTCTGCTTCTACCACCCCAAGTATTATTAGTTTTGAGCAAAACTCAAAAAGACAACTTGCCAAGAAAAGCAGTTATTTACCTGTAAGAGGTGCTCTCTGTAGACATTAGAATTAATCATTCACACAAGTGGATGGCATTCTCCAAGAGCTCAGAACTAGTATAAAGTTCTGAACTTGTATGGCCCTTCCCATATGCAGAAGTCCCTTCAGTTAGTTTAAAGCTCAGAATCAACTCTCAGAAAGGCAGGTGGGATCTCGTAGATGCCTGATTAATCCTGCTATCTACGGAGAACACCTGTTAGAGGTAAGCAGCTTTCCCTGATACCTCACCAAACTGGACTGAATCAGGCATACAAGTGACTGACTCCCAAGTTTAGGGTTGCTCCATCTTTGAGAGAATTGTCCCACTATTGAGGAATAATCTGCTGACATGTAGACAACAGATGAAAAGTTTATACAGACAGATTGTTTGGTAAGGCATTGCTTCCAAAGACATATCCAGTCAGTAGTGTGAAGTAAAAGTATGCTTTGCATATGCCCTCTAGTCTAGAGCAGGGCTTCTCACCCAGTCTGCTGTGGGAAAGTGCTTGGTATGTCTTGGTGAAGACAGCTAGCAGTGTAGTTAGGCATGGACTCACAGGGAACTTGCCCCATCTCTATTGGACAGTGCTTCACATAACAGTCTTCTACTTCCTGCTTCAGCCACATTTCCTCACATCAGGATGCAGAGACCAGAAGCAGGATTAACCCCCTTTGGTGGGCCCTAGGCAAATGAGCATATTGTGAGACCCTCTCCATTGTAATATACATTTAAAGACGCTCACAAATTGAGCCCTGTGTGGTTCTCACTACAGAAGAAAACTAGCACAGGAAGAAGTAGAAGGTAAGAAATGCCGTTTGCCAACTTCTCCTGGCAACTGAAGGACAATGCACAGGGGGTGGGGTGAATAGGCAGACTTCTATATTCAGCAGTGGTTCTGCTCCCATCCATTTCTCTTTCTGACAGCAAATGACTTAGCAGAGTACAAATCTTACTTAAGAATTATTGAATTAGCACGTTATAGAAGGCCCCTTACAACCATTTGGGCTTGAGGCATGTGCTTAGTTTGCCTATGCATTAATCCTATCCTGACCAGAAGGGGAGGGAGTAAACCTGAAGCAGGTATAGCAAAGAACAGCCACTCTGATTCTTAATCTATCCCTTACTCCTGGAGGAATTCTGTACTAATAAATTAAATTCTGCACACAATATTTAAAATTCTATACAATTATGCATACTTTACCATTTTTTGACAGAACTTTCCCCATCCCAAGCCTGTCACTCACCCCCTACTGACTTCCTCAAGCTACATCCCTCCTGAAATCTCTCTCTATAGAGTCCACCCTGTCCAACTTTGCTTGATCTACTATTGCTACTACTGAGCATTTGTATAGCGCTACCAGTCGTACGCAGCGCTGCACAGAACATGTAAGAGAGACAATCCCTGCTCATCAGCGCTTACAATCTAGTTAAGACAAGGCACAGAAGGTATAAGCAGGGGTAAAACAAGGGGAAAGAAAAAGGAAATCGGGTGAGTCAGGATCCAAAAGCAGCAGCGAAGAGGTGAGCTCCTCCCTACACTTGATCTCCCACCCTCTCATAGGTTCAACCCCTAGGTTTTTCTTCCTCCTTGCCATGATGAACAGCTTCCAGCTTTTTCTCTAGCCAGTAGTTCTTTCTCCCCCACCTTCCCCAGCTATTGATCCTTCTTTCTGTTCCCATGTTCACTCTCCTTACTCCCAAGCAAAACCCCAGCCCTCTCTACCCCACATCCAGCAAGACCACTGGCTTTCTCTCTGCCCTCCCCAGTTTTCTTTCCATCTCTCCCAGCAAGACCCCCCTCCCCCAGTTCTCTTTGTACTCAAGTGCTCTCTTTCTCCCTCTATCTATCCTCCCCCAAAGCCTTTTCCCTCATCTCTCAGCACACCCTCACCCCAGTTTGTTCTCTTCTCCCCTGCCTCAGTACACCCACCTCCATTCTGCTCGCTCACCGTCCCCATGGCACACACCATCAGCTTTTTCTCTCTCCACTTCCCTAAACAAACCCCTCAAATTTCTCTCACCCCCTTCACCCGGGCACACAACACCAGCCAACTTTCTGCTTCCCCCACTTGTCAGGGCACATACCCCCACAACCTGTTCTCCCCTTAGTACCAAATACCATTTTTCATTGTACCTAGGCACCAATTACCTGGCAAGAGAAGGAGAGCAGCTGCATTTTGTGCCACATTCTCCTCCGCTGTCCTGAGTCAAATTGCTAATTTGAAATGCATGGGATGTCATTCAACTGCATGGTTCAAATAAGCAGTCTGACTCAAGGTGATGACACGGAAGATATGGCTCAATTTGCAGCTGCTCTGCTCCTCTTCTTGCTTAGTGACTGGTGCTACAGGGCAATGAAAAACAGTATTTTGTGGGGCAGAAGATGGGCCAAATGATATGAGCTGCTGCTGCTACTGCTGCCTGTGCAGAAATCTGCCTAGGAAAAATTCTTCACTTTTCAGCATTCTGACAGGAGTAACTCCTCCTTTCTTGTCACTCAGAGATAAGAGAGGAATAGTTTAATTGGAGCAAACACTGCAGATCAAAGCGCCTATTCTTCCTGTCCCATCCCCTTTCTCTTCTATCCTACTAACTATTGT
This sequence comes from Ichthyophis bannanicus, assembly GCA_033557465.1. Taxonomy (NCBI): domain Eukaryota; kingdom Metazoa; phylum Chordata; class Amphibia; order Gymnophiona; family Ichthyophiidae; genus Ichthyophis; species Ichthyophis bannanicus. The sequence goes on along the minus strand of CM066033.1, from coordinate 126,028,067 downwards.
CTGATACTGCTCATCCATGCTGGCACAAATGATACTACTAGCTAACTACTAAAATATATCAAAAATGACTAGGTGGCTCTGGCAGAGAAGGTGAGCAGATAGGTATGCTGGTGGTGTCTCATCAAACCTCCCTGTCAAGGACATCCAGCCTGGTAGCATCGGCCACCTTCAATCCCATTAGCACTAACCAAATGAATAATATTATATCTGCCCTCAATACCACTACTTCCCAACTCAACTCTTGCCAGTATCTTGGATCAAAGCAGCAAGAAAACCCCTCATACCCATCATACTCACCATGGTCAATGACTCCCTAAAACAAGGAAACCTTCCACCTGAGCTCAAACAATCTTCCATATGACCCATACTCAAGAAATTCGCCCAAAATCAACAAACCCATCTTCCTACAGATCTATACCCAGTCAGCCAAGATCATCAAAAAGGCAGTCCAATTGCAATTTCAGGAACATCTGGACGAACACGTACCTCTAGACCCGCAGCAGCACGGGTTCAGACCTAACCATGGAACTGAAACCCTCTTCACCTACCTCTTCAACACCCTAATCAAAGGCACAGAACAATTATGACAAGGATTCATACTGCTATTCATAGATATTTCTGTGGTGTTTGACTTGGTATCATACCAGCTACTCCTAAACAGGCTACAGCAAATTGGAATACGAGGTACTACCTTAAAATGGTTCAGTTTCTACCTTTCCAATCGCTTACAACAAATTAAAATAGGATCAACCATACCCCTCCCTTTCTCCCTTAGACAGGTGTACCACAGAGATCAGCATTTTCCTCTATCCTCTTCAATATCTACTTACAACCAATTTGTCATGTGATCAAGAGCTTTGACATACAGTGCCTAGTTTATGCAGATGACATCATGCTTTTCACCCCATTCACCACAAGTGCCCTTGATTACACAAAACTCAACAACTGCTTCATAGCAATGTCTAAATGGCTCAAGGCACACAACCTCAACATAAACCATAACAAAACTGAGCTACTACAAGTCACAAGAGACCAGAACTTCACACCACCAACAAAAATTACATTGGACAACATTAAAATTAGCGTCAAAATGAGATTAAATACATCGGTGTAACACTAGGCCAACAGCTCACTCTGCTTCCATACATAAACCATACAACATCTGCAATATATTACAAGCTGCGTATAATAAAGAACCTATGCCCATTCCTGTCACCAGCCGACTTCCGGTCCATATGTCAAGCCATAATAACACCATTGCTCGACTATAGCAACACAATGTATCAAGGTATTCCAAAGAGCTCACTATATCCACTGCAGCTAGCATAGAATACCGCTGCAAGGATTATCCTGGGACAAGCTCGCCATTCCCACATCATGCCACTACTCAAGCGACTTCACTGGTTTCCTGTACCACAAAGAATCAAATATAAGGTCCTGATCAGCACACACAAAATCATTCACAACGCCTCAGCTCTCGCTCTGCATCCCTTAATATCAATCCGTAACAGCAATCGACCTACAAGACAGGGCATGTATAACATGTTGGATATCCCAGTGGAAAAAACAAAATGCAGCCAAAGGACCAACAACGGGGCCTTCTCGCTATATGCCTCGGCACTATGAACTCGCTTCCACCACAAATAAGAGACATTCAACTCCTACAAGGCTTCAGAAAATCCATGAAAAACCTTCTATTCACAGAATACTATGGCCCAGCAACAAATGACATTTAACCAGCAAAACACCTCCATGCACAGAACATACACCTTGAACTCTAAGCAATGTCTTTGTTGCATCTCAACACGTACATAGTTTGGCTACTTGTTTGAGAGTTTGTTAATAGCATTTGTTACAATGTATTCATTATGTTAATATACTGTGCACTACTGTTTGAACTGTTTCATATTACTACACTGAGTTACTTGTAAATCGTCTTGACTTGTAGAAAGACGGTATAAAAACCCTCGCTAAATAAATAAGTGAATGAATGAATGAAAGAAAGAGGATTAGCTTACATAGTGGAAATGAATTCATGGCTGTGTGGATGATGTCATCAAGAGCTTTTCCATTTCAGGGACCTTGGGATGAAGTTCCAAGGGCTGCTAAGAGATGACATCCATCTATCAAAGAGTTTGTGACGTGTCTTTCAATGCAGACTTGCTTCCCTACAGAGGAGAGCCTTAAATGGGGATTGTCAGGGATGGGTGTTCAAAGTACCAGTTAGTTTAAAGCCCTCAGGTAAGTAAACCATTAAACACTTGTAAAGAAAAGAGGGGAAAAAAAGGGCAACACCTGGAAAGTTATAGAAACTAATTCCCATAGTATGGGAAATAAAATTCCAGATCTAAAGCCTGTAACAGAAGAGGCCGCCTTAGCTTTGGTGGCAATCAAAGAGAACAATGGCTGGCATATAGTTATATCAGTTTATATTCAGAAAGGGCAGGATAGGAAGAAATAGAGGTGGAGTGGCACTGTATTAAAAAAAAATATTAGAAGCAACCGACATGCCACCTCGTCCTCCAGGTGAGAATATGGATTCTGGGGGGCAGGGCATGGGTGTGGCATGGCGGTGGCAGCAGCAATGTGGTGGGCTGGGAGGGGTAGCACAGCTACAGTGCAGTGGGCTGGGGGCAGCATGGGAGGGGCTGCCTATGGCAGCAGAAACCTTTCGCTGGCCCTGGGTATGGTAAACCCCCCCCTCCTTTTTTTTCATAGTATGATTTTTTAGATCATTTGTATGAGCTGATTGAAGGCAACATCTAGAGAAGAACACCTACTAATCTATGCAGAGTCAGCCAACTTCTGTGACAAAGACTTTTTCGTTATTTTCAGATGCTGCATTTCCACTTCATAGTACTCTTTGAGCTGACAGAGGCACTGTTTTTGGGCCCTCAAGCACAGTTCTTCCTTCGAGTAAGTCCTGAAACCTGGTTTTGCCAGTGTTATCATTTTATGCTGAAGAAGTAGAACCTAAAATAAGTCCTAGAAAGTATTTATAATCCTAATTTTTTTCTGAACTAAGAATGAAGAATAACAAAAACTGTATAAGCAGAAAAAGAAGAGAGGGCCTTCATAGTCATTTTCTGGGAAAGCCTTGTTTTCACAACTTTACTTTCAGTAGAACAGAAACAACAAAACTGAGAAAACTGAAGGGACTGCTGCACACAGGAAGGGTCATGCATGTTTAGACCTTTACACTTGTTCTGAGCTTTGGGGCTATTCCGTCCCAGCACCATCAAATGTCACCCACATCTGTGCTTGAGTCAATTCTATTTATCAACAGAGAAGCTTATGCACCCAACATTTCTGAAGACATTCTTTAATTATCCCATGTTGTACCATTTCTCTACACATGGAAACATCAGTATTAGAATGTAAGAAACCAGATGTTTAGTCAGGCAGTGATGATTTTACAACATTCCGTCACTATCAGCTGAATTTACATTCTTCAGAGAAACATTTCTCATTTCTGAACAATACTGGTCCCTGGCTAGACACACTATACAACTTAACCAAAAAGATTATGCTTTCCTCATACTAACACTCAAAAGAGTTTTGGGTGGTTTTTACTTTTAATTGGTGTGGAGAATAAATTACATGTTCTCAAAATGTGCCTGTTCAAGACTACAATAAATGCATTTTGTGTATGCCACACCCATTTTTCTGGCCATCAGAGAACAACAAATCTACCCATGTATGCAACAAACCAGCATAATTAAGGAATAATGGCATATTGTGCTGGAATGTTATCCTATTACATGGTAAATTTAATGCTGAGATGAATTCAAAAGATATTGTCAAAGTCACTAATTACATGATGGCAGATGAAGACTGAAGTGACCCACCCAGTCTGCCCAATAGAAGTAGAAGACACCTGCCACAGCCTTCCTTTTCATTGACATTTATATTCTTATTTTATTAAATAATTAAAACAAAAACTGCATGAGATCTAACTACTATTCTGAATCCAACTTAATGTAAGAGATTGCTTCAGTAGACTAGCAGTAGTTCCTTGTAACTTCATTGGATATGATTTCTAATTGGCTCAAAACACACCAGAGTTTTTGACAATTGACAATCAGCTATTTTTCTATTTTTACTTAAATTTCTGAACTCTCGTTAATTGGAACAATTTTTTGTTCATGTTTATAAGTCAACGGGATTAGTGACTAATGGAAATTTTGCTTTTAGGCATAATAAAGGATAAGACTTCTAATAAACTGAAAATCAGCATCTAGGGACATGTTTTACTAAACCGCATTAGGTGTTTGCAACTAACAGGCCTAAAAAGTGCGGATAGCTCCATGTTAGCTGCAAAAGCCGTGCGTTACCTGTTGGGGGCATGCACAGCAGTTCTCCAGCAGATAACGCACCAAAAGCGCAGAGAACGCAGTTGAGCAGCATCGTGGATGCAGCTACCGCCACCCATTAAACTGGTATTAGTTGCATATGTGCTGTCTGAAAATCCGACAATAACTGTGTGTTGCAGACTTGCCCACTCTTCTCCCCAATTCTGCCCACTCCTGCAGATAACATGCTTTCTGTAAATAGATCAGAAAAATCTCTGTATTAACTGCAGTTGCCCTGCGTTAACTGCTACTGCATCCAGATAAAGCGTAGTTACTCACCTGTAACAGGTGATCTCCGGGAACAGCAGGAATAAGTCTTCACATATGGGTATCGTCGGTACCGATGGAGCCTGCGCGGGAACGCTCCCCAACGTCCAATAGGAAAGCTTTTGGGAGCATCCCACAGCACCTGCGTGCTGCCTTCCCGCCTTTCCAACTCTCCCTCTTCAGTTGAGTTTATAGCTGAGACCAAAGGAGAGAAGTAGACAAGAGAGAGAGATAGATAGAGACAGCTCCTAGGGGAAGTGGGTGGGTTGTGAAGACTTATTCCTGCTGTTCCCGGAGATCACCTGTTACAGGTGAGTAACTACGGTATCTCCAGGAACAAGCAGGAATGTAGTCTTCACATATGGGGACTCCCCAGCTGAGAGATGCCAGGGGGATGACCCCAGCAAGCTGTGAACCCAAGGTGAGATGGGTCATGCTTCCTCCCATGGATCTCTGGCATCGAAACCCGGGACGGCGGGAAGGAGTTGTACTAAGTCTGAAAGAGATGCTGGCGCACAGCCTGGCCAAACGAGGCATCCCGATGGGAGTCCTTGTCTAAAAAATAGTGGGCTGTAAATATTTATTTATTTTATTTATTTATTTATTTTATTTTATTTTACATTTCTTATATACCGCACTATTTACGATCAGCGCGGTTTACATAAAACAAAACAGAATCCGACAATGAACAAGAGTCAGGTCATTACAATGAACAGGAGCAATCAACTTGGATAACGGGGGAAACTATGTACATAAATGGAATACTGAAATTGGTAAACTATGTACACAGATGGGATACTGAAATTGGTAACTGTATATATGTGAGATGGGGTCATTGTGTGTTGTTCGTACCTGGTGGCTGGGGTTCGAGGGAGGCTGTGAGGTATTTAATAAAGAGGAGGTGTTTTAAGGCCTTCCTGAACTGGCTCAAATTGGGGATAGCTCTGATGTGTGGTGGTAAGGAGTTCCAGAGGCTTGGCGCGCTCAGGCTGTAGGCTCTATTTGAAGTTGATATGGCGCATCTTGTCATAGCTTTTGGTATTGCTAGCATGTTGGTTGCAGCCGTTCTTATCCTGTTGGGCATGGGTTGTTGTATGAGGTCACATATTGAAGAAGAGTATAACCCATTGATGGCCTTGAATGTCATCACTAAGATCTTGAAGTTAATCCTGGCTTGGATGGGGAGCCAGTGCAGCTGCATCAGGAGGGGTGTGATGTGCTCTCTCCTTGGAGCTCCTAAAAGGATTCGCGCAGCGCTGTTCATGGCGAGTTGTAAGGGATGTAAGGTTGCTTGAGGGAGACCTTGTAGGATGGCGTTTGCATAATCAAAATGAGGGATGATGAGGGCTTGGTAGATGGTACGGAAGTCACTCAGCTCGAGTAGCGGGCGTATGTGTCTGAGGGATCTGATCTTGAAGTAGATCGCTCTTACTGTTTTTGCTATGTGCTGCTTCATGTTGAGGTTCTGATCCAATGTGACTCCGAGGTATCGTATGGCTGATTTTACTTGCAGCTTGGCGTTGTCTACTTCCAAGTGGTTAGGTGGAATAAACTCAAGATTTCTAGAGATGAATAGGACCTCTGTTTTCTTATGTTGGATGCGCAGATTTTGAGAGAGGAGCCATTCGGATACTGCATTGAAACACTTAGTTAGTGGGGTGAGGTCTGGGCAATCCAGGGATATTGGCAGGTAAAGTAGGACATCGTCGGCGTAAATCATGCAACTCACATTAAAGTGTCTAATGATGTTACATATGGGTTGGATATAAATGTTAAACATAAGAGACGATAGGGAGGATCCTTGAGGGACTCCTTGACTTTGTAGGAATGGCTCAGATGTGGTTCCATTTGCTCGTACGTGTTGCCATCTTCCAGACAGGTAAGACCTGCACCACTCCAGCGCTGTTTCAGTGATGCCTTTCTCTCTCAGCCGAATCAGGAGGATCTCGTGGCAGACAGAGTCGAAGGCTGCCGCAATATCTAAAAAGATAAGTGCGAAACCTGTACGTGAGTTGTCAATGCCTGAAATTATGGTGTTGAAGAGAGTGGTAAGTAGTGTTTCCACTCCATGTGACTCTCTGAACCCGTGTTGTGATGGATCTAGAGGTGCATAGGTGTCCACATGATCTTGTAGCTGCCTGTATACTGTTTTTTCAATGATTTTAGAGAGCATCGGGATACTGGATATGGGTCTGTAAGACTCGACCTTTAGAGGGTCTAATTTGGTGTCCTTAAGCAGCGGTCTAACAGAGGTCTGTTTGAGCATGGATGGGAATGATCCGGTGCTAAATGATAGTCTCATCATTTTAGCTAAGATTGGGGCAAGGTCAGATCGCAGATCTTTTATCCAGAATGCTGGACATGGATCTGAGTATGAAGTGGAGGTATTTAGGGTAGCAATGGTGTCTTCAATAATTTTCTTAGACGGAGTGGTAAAGGTGGATAGATACGTTGCGCATGCTTGAGCATAAGGGGGGTCCGGTATCACCATCTTGTCGGTTCTGCATAGCTTTGATTGCATAAAGTTGGCATAATCTTGAGGGTGTATAGATTCTGTGCGCTCAGGGGTCGGTTCTCTGGCAAGAGATTTGACCAGGTTAAAGAGGTCGTGCGGCTTGTTTAATGAACGTTTCAGAGTGTTGGTGTGATGTTGTTTCATTTTGTCTGTTACAGCCCTGCGATGAGTGTGTAAGAGTTGGATGTATGCTGCTTGATCGCTGCTGGTACGTGATTTCCTCCAGCGTTTTTCCGATCTTCGTAGGAGGGTTAAAGACGCCTTTAAGTCAGGTGTGAACCAAGGTGCGGATGGTCTTTTCTTTGAGGCTTTAGTCGTGGGAGGGCGGATTGCGATCGCGCTGAGCTTGCTGTTCCATGTGGAAATTAGGACATCCAGGTCTTGTGAGGTATTGTCAAGGAGAGGGTTTATTTCATCCAGGATGCGTTCTTTGTTAAACGGGTGAAAGCTTCTGGCATTTGAGGTTGTGATTGTTTGTTCGTTCGTGATGGACCTTTGTGACCTGGTAGGGGTCGGAATTTGGAATGAAATAAGCTTATGATCCGACCATGGAACTGCTGTTAGAGATAAAGTGATGTTTTGTGCTTGTTGAAGCACCACTTGTGGGGCGAATATCAGATCAAGAATGTTGCCCTTTGTGTGTGTAGGTTCATGAACCAATTGGGTGTATCCCAAGATATCTAGGGCTTCTGTGAAGGCGGCCGCCTGATTGACCTGTAGGGATGGTAGGTTAAAATCACCTAGTATCCAGCTTGGTCTGTGTGGAACATGGGTATTTGTTGCTATGTTTATGATATTGGAGAGATTGTCTGGATCAGTGGAGGGCGCTCTATAAATAAGGTTTATGGAGCAAACGTGGTTGGAAATCGATAATGTTTCAAGGGTATTGGTATTGCTGGCTTCTACCATTTTGAATTGAAGGTCAGCTCTGGTGATGATGGCAACTCCTCCACCCCTTTTGTTTTGCCTGTGGCTTGTGAAAGTTACGAAGTTGGGTGGGAGAAGTTGATTGAGGATGGTATTATCTTCCGGTGAGAGCCAGGTTTCAGTTATCATAATGACATCTAGATTAAGATGAATTATTGTTTCAGTGATTGCTGGCCATTTTTTGCGAAGTGATCGAGCATTAATGAGAGCACACTTCAGGCTGTTAGTATGTGGGGGTTTATATTGCTTTGGTTTAGAGTTATTTTGTAGGGGGATATAGACTAGACGGGGGCGGCGTGGATAGTTCGCTCCATGATAGGGGTTGTTGATGTCATCAGAGCATTTTCTTCCACTAGTCCGGAGCGTTGGGATGGGGTTTTGTGCTGTTAGTGCCAGAGAGCTGGAAGGCAAGATAGTAAGTAGAAGGTAAAGACTCATTAGAGTGAGGATTATGCGCTTCATTTTGGGTCTATCTGTTCCGGTACGAGGGTGGCAGAGAGAATATGAGACAATTGGTGTAGTTTCAGGTTGTTAAGGTGTGGGAGAAAGAAAGCCTCTTATAGCTACCTTTTTGGAGTGGTATAAGACTGTGGGCAGCTGGTACATATGTAGACACAATGTTTCATTCTTCAATTTGGAGCATTGGATATGTGGTAGAAACAATGTAACAAATTTTTGAGATGTAGCAATGTACATGCAGCAGAGACAATGTAAAATGTAAGAGATTGAGCAATGGAGACAATGTAGCAAATGCTGTTAGACGTCCCTACCCACAAACACTCATCAGTTAGCCAGTGTAGTAAGCAAATAAACTTGTGACAATATTATTCAGGAAGTTAATTCAGATAGTCATGTCTTTGTGAAAGAATAGTAAGGTTGATAATGCTTATCAAACCTGGTTTCCACGGGGTGTTGCCTAGTGATGCAGGATGGAGCAGTCTTGTGGGCTAGGCGGGGTGGTTTGTTGCTGTCGCGTGGTGTTCGGCAGAGGTGTAATTACCTGGAGATGAGAGAGCTCAGCGCCAGGGGAGCTTAATCTAGGTGGTTGCCTTGACTTTAGCTTCTTTCGGTGTGTATAAGCTCAGAGTTGTTGCCTTGAACTCCTGTCGTGCCACGCCAAAGGGCCCTCTGGCGAGGCCCTCAGGCGCGGGCCCGCCAGGCGCGGGCGCGCCCGATGGCGCGAAGCTTTAAAGGTGTTGGAGGCTTTCCCCGATTGGGTAGCGCTGCTCCGGAGGCCCCTCCCGCTGCTAGTTGCTCGATCCCCAGGGAGGGGGAGAGTTGCGGGTGGTGGCGGGGTTAAGGGGCCTGCGCCCGATGGCGCGAAGCTTTAAAGGTGTTGGAGGCTTTCCCCGATTGGGTAGCGCTGCTCCGGAGGCCCCTCCCGCTGCTAGTTGCTCGATCCCCAAGGAGGGAGAGAGTTGCTGGTGGTGGCGGGGGTTAAGGGGCCTGCGCCCGATGGCGCGAAGCTTTAAAGGTGTTGGAGGCTTTCCCCGATTGGGTAGCGCTGCTCCGGAGGCCCCTCCCGCTGCTAGTTGCTCGATCCCCAGGGAGGGGGAGAGTTGCTGGTGGTGGCGGGGGTTAAGGGGCCTGCGCCCGATGGCGCGAAGCTTTAAAGGTGTTGGAGGCTTTCCCCGATTGGGTAGCGCTGCTCCGGAGGCCCCTCCCGCTGCTAGTTGCTCGATCCCCAGGGAGGGGGAGAGTTGCTGGTGGTGGCGGGGGTTAAGGGGCCTGCGCCCGATGGCGCGAAGCTTTAAAGATGTTGGAGGCTTTCCCCGATTGGGTAGCGCTGCTCCGGAGGCCCCTCCCGCTGCTAGTTGCTCGATCCCCAGGGAGGGGGAGAGTTGCTGGTGGTGGCGGGGGTTAAGGGGCCTGCGCCCGATGGCGCGAAGCTTTAAAGGTGTTGGAGGCTTTCCTCCCCGATTGGGTAGCGCTGCTCCGGAGGCCCCTCCCGCTGCTAGTTGCTCGATCCCCAGGGAGGGGGAGAGTTGCTGGTGGTGGCGGGGGTTAAGGGGCCTGCGCCCGATGGCGCGAAGCTTTAAAGGTGTTGGAGGCTTTCCCCGATTGGGTAGCGCTGCTCCGGAGGCCCCTCCCGCTGCTAGTTGCTCGATCCCCAGGGAGGGGGAGAGTTGCTGGTGGTGGCGGGGGTTAAGGGGCCTGCGCCCGATGGCGCGAAGCTTTAAAGGTGTTGGAGCCTTTGTGTACCGAAGCCCAAGTGGCTGCTCTACAGATGTCATCAATGGACACAGAACGAAGATTAGCCATTGAGGTTGCCATTGCTCTCACAATGTGAGCTGTGACATGGCCTTCGAGAGAAAGTCCCTTACTCTCATATGCAAAGGATATACAATTTGCAATCCATCTAGAGAGAGTTCTTTTAGAAACTGGAAGTCCCAAATGACTAGAATCAAAAGCAACAAAAAGCTGAGAAGATTTTCTATGTTGCTTAGTTCTTTGAAGATAAAAAGCCAAGGCTCTTTTACAATCTAATGTATGAAGGTTCCTTTCTGCATTAGAGGCATGAGGCCTAGGGAAGAATACAAGAAGGTAAACCGCTTGGTTTAAATGAAAAGGCAAAACCACCTTTGGCATAAAGTGGGGATGAGTCCTAAGAAACTACCTTATCATGGTGAAATCTTGTATAAGGAGGATCCGCCACTAAGGCCTGTAACTCACTGATGTGTCTTGCAGAAGTGAGGGCAACTAGGAAGATGACTTTCCATGAAAGAAATTTTAGAGCTGTAGTGGCTAAGGGTTCAAAGGGCGGTTTCATGAGCTGCCCGAGAACAAGATTTAGATCCCATGCCACCGGCAGTGGCTTAATGGGAGGTTTTGTTAAGACCAGAATCTGATAAATGGAGAAGATACTCCAGAAGCGATTCCACAGGCACTGTATGGGGGTTAAGTCCCCTTTGAGAACACCATACAGAGAATCTCTTCCACTTCAAAGCGTAGGATCGCCTTGTGGAAGGCTTCCTGGAAGCCACAAGGATATCTTTTTTGTTGAGACAGGTTGATATCTGGGAATCCTAGGCTTTCAGTAACCAGGCCCTGAGGTGCAGGGACTGGGGATTCGGGTGCAATAGCGTCCCGTTCTCCTGGGAAAGAATATCTGGAGCACATCCCAACTCCAGAGGTGTGGCTTGAGAGAGACGCAGAAGCAGAGGATACCACGTCTGCCGTGGCCAACGTGGAGCTATGAGTATCATATGACCTCTGTCTCTCTGAAGCTTGAACAAAGTTTTGGGAATGAGGGGAATGGGTGGGAAGGCATAGAGAAAGTCCCGACCCCAGTGGAGGAGGAAAGCATCCCTTGTCTGACAGTTTTGAGCCGGAATTCTGGAACAGAATCGGGGAAGTTTGGCATTCTGTGGACTTGCAAAGAGGTCTATATCTGGCGTTCCCTAGATTCGAAACACTCGAGCAAGTTGGTCTGAGTGCAGAGACCATTCGTGTGGCAGCAGTATTCGACTGAGTTTGTCTGCCCAAAGATTTTGTTTTTTTTTTAAACGTTTATTTTCATTTTACAACAAACGAAGTAACAACACATCAAAAGAAACAAATACACACATACAATAAAGAAAGCAACCCCAATTACCCCCCACCCCAATGCTTCTTCTCTAAGCTGATTAGAATCATCATATGAGCGCCTACATACAACAATTATTGTACATCAAACAGACAGAAGGAGAATCTATGATACCGGATGAGCATGTGACAAAGATTAATACAGAATCAAACAGTCAACTAAGAGCATCGAAATTTTGAACATAATCGTTGAGCGTCTTCTAGCTAGACCAATAGTGAATAGTTTGACCGGAAGAGGCAGACATACTGGGTATTTGCGCATATTTACAATAAAAACAGATATGTTTCCCAATATTTCGTGATTGAGGAAATAGGAGACAGCAATACCCAGCATAAAGACTAAAAGAAGTAAGCCAATTTAGGAAGAGAGGGGATCCCCGCAGCTAAGCGGAGCCCCACAAACTTCCTAAAGAGGGGATCCGAAATATATAAAATAGAATGAAGACGACCTCAGACCCGACTCCAGTAATACTGTAATGCGGGACAATCATACGTAACAGGAGTGTAGTAGACCAAAGGCCACATAGCATGTCCCGCATCAAGCGCACTGGATGGCATTCCAATTGGCTAACCTATCAGGAGTATTTGTCTACATGAGATAGCAGTACTGAGGAGATAGGAAAAATCTGATCTAGAATGTGAGTGATGGGGGGGGCTGAGAAAAGGTGAGCTCTAAGTCTGAGGGGTGAAGCAACTTCCATATATCAATTCACGCAAAATCTGTCATCAGGGCTGGCAGGGTGTGGAGACTCTTGGGCGGACCACTCGTTCTAGGCGGCAGGCTATCTATCAAAGGAACAAATACTTGGTAAAAGTCACCGCCGAGTAACAATAACAGGGTCATCCACATTCGGAGCATAAATCCCAATACACGCAAATGCACTATCTCTAACCTTAAAATATACACAGGCCCAGCTACCCTCCCCATCAGAGCTAGTATCCATTACAGTGATTGGAAAATTTCTCAACTAAGATGGCTACCTCACCACGCTCAGAAACGGCGGGAGAATAGGCAGCCACCATATAAGGTTTGGCAGCAAGTTTCAGTGGTTCGACAGAAGTGACATGGATTTCCTGAAGAAACACTAAATCAGTATGATCATGATTAAAATAACTAAGAATGGTCATTCTATTGATTGGACTATTGATGCCTCTTACGTTCAATACTAAGAGCATACAGAAGGCCATACAACAAAGTCAAACATTCTGAGAAAGGAACATGATGGCGCACCGAGTTGCGCAATGTCCCTCATATCAACTATAAATGACTGTACACACGATATGATAGAGAATAAGCCAATGAAAAATCATGAAGCGCCCTATATAACAGTAGAAGCACCGAAGTGCCTTAGAGAAGAAGCAAAACCCCAGAAATTACAGGCGACCTGATGTCTGCGGGGTGAAACCCCAGAGAAGGCCTAAATTGAAACATATAACCGGTATAGCTGTGCGTGCTCCGAATCCAACCGAGGTGCACATCATGGAGGAAAAGGAGACCAAGAGAGGTAGATATAAAAGAAAGGAAGGTCCAGGCAGTCTCTATTCCAGGCAATAATCACCGCGCCGGGCCATACAAAATGGCGGGCAGTTCCAGCGGAGTCCATCCGAATTGTTGACTTAGCGCATCTGGTCTGCCTCTTTGGAATCTAAAAATGTTGCTAGCAGAGCAGGATCTTCGAAGGTTCTAGTTTGGTTATGAAGAGTCACTCTGAGCTTCGCTGGATATAAGAGGCCAAAGCGAGCCTGTAACTGTTGAAGTCTAGGACGAAAAGCAAGGAGTCCCTTCCGCCGGTCAGCTGTGGGCTTAGCCAAGTCGGGGAAGAAAGAAACTTTATGATCGTCGAACTGCAGATGTGGCATCACCCGGGCGGCTTTGAGAATTTGCTCAACTTGCTGATACCTCAGTAAACGGAATATAATGGGCCGGGGGGTCGTCCGATTGAGTGCGATGTTGGTAGGAGCACGATATGCTCGGTCAATTTCCAGATCTCTGCAAAAGGTAATCCTCAGCAAGGAAGGGAGAGTTTTGACCAGAAATTCTCTGATATCTCCTGCTTCCGCCCCTTCTGGAATTCCTATGAGCCTGACATTGTTGCGACGAGCACGATTATTGCAATCCTCTAACTCTTTTTGAAGATTCTGTATGTGACGCTCAGCCTTGTCCAGGTTCACCAAACGCACCGCGTGCGAATCGAGGACCCCCGCCATGTTGTCCAGCCGTAGTGAAAGACCTTCAAGCCGGTCCTGAAGCATACCGAAATCTTCTCGCATGGCTCGGAGCGCCTCTCCGTTGGACTGTACCAGTTCCTTCACACCACGTATTTCCTCCAAAATCTCCTGTTGCAGTTCAGGGCTTACCCGAGGTGGAACCATCTTAGGTGGGGAAGACAACTCTGTTTTGGAGCGTTTTCCATGTGAAGAAGAGGGAGACCCGAAGTCCAAGCGCACTGGTTTGTGGGGTCGCCATTCCCCCCAAGGCACCCCGGTAAGTTCGGTATAAAATATTAAGTTTATGCAGATGTTAAGTCAGGATTCTAAGTAGGCCCCTCGGGAGCTTCAGCGCGAAGCGTCTACCCCGCTGGACATCAGGCTCCGCCCCCCCCTGCCCAAAGATTTTGAATGCCCGGAAGATATACCACTAGAAGGTGGATTTGAAGCTCCCTGATGAGGGCCCACAGTCGCAAAGCTTTGTTGCATAACGACAGAGAGCCTGTTCCACCCTGCTTGTTCACACAGAACATGGCTACTTGATTGTCGATCTGGACTAGAACTCTCTTGTAGCTGAGATGGGCCTGAAAAACCCAGACAACATGGAAAATGGCTCTGAGTTCTAGGAGGTTTATGTGAAGACAAGCCCCCTGTGGGGTCCAGAGACCCTGAGTTGATAGATCGTGCAAGTGAGCCTCCCAACCCAACTTGGACGCATCTGTTGTTAGGGTGGTTTGGAATAGAGGCTGCTGGTTTTTATGGTTCTGGTTTGGTTTATATGGATCTTTTATAAGGTTTCAGTTGCTAATTATTTATTCATTTGTTTTTTATCTGTAAATATCATGTTTCTGTTACATTTGTTCAGATTTTTGCTTATTATGAGATTTTATGATCTTATGTTTATATGATTTTATTGAATTGTGTATTATGGTTTTTATTTGTTCATTTTTTGTTTATGATTTTAGTATGCCAAGAGAACCCCTAATGAAGGCATAACCGAAACACCGCCTGTGTTGGGTCGGCTTGGCTGTTATATTATACCCCTGTTCAAGTATTTCAATAAAGTGTTTGTCTTTTCTTCTCTACCACGTCTGGCCTGAGGTACTTTAGTTCGAGTCCAGCTTCCACCGCCAGGGCTACACGTCCTGGCGGTGATGTCACTCCAACATTCCTGTGCCATGCATGCATACGTCAGCACATGTAGAACAAGAAGTAGAGAGACCTCCTTCGTCTACACCCGCAGCTGAATTCATCAATACGTGCTACTGCTTTCCAGTGCAAGTGGAGAATCAGAGTTAGCAACCAGCAAGTTACACAGGTTTTAATAGTTGAAGTATATCATTAGTGCAAGTCCAGGAGGCTCTCTCATGATCAGTCACCACAAGGAATACAATGCAACATGTACCCATGAATTAATGCTAAAACCTGGTGACTGGGACCCAGCCACTGGATTTCTTTTGGCAAGGTGTAGCCAGAAGTAGTTTACAGTCTCTAGTTTTCCAAGGTGGTCACCCATCCAAATACTAGCCAGGCCCAACCTTGTTTAGCTTCAGAAATCAGTCAAGCACTGGTTTATTCAGGACAGCTGAGAATTAGCTGGGCACTATTTAACCTTTTTTAAAGGTATAAAGTACATTATGGTGCTAAAATTCTATTTAGGTCCCATGTGTTTGACTTGTTTAGCTAAAGACATCTTAGGATACTGCTTTGCAAATATAACTTCCTATTATACAAGTCTACGGCTTTCATGTTTTAAAAATATGAAAACAGACATCATAATCTACATTTAATTTGGCTATTTCACTGCAGCAGGTCATCTACTGTAGATTTTTTTTTAATATAAAACCTTTTATATTGCATAGTGTTAATGCTCATGTCTAAGTTCAGCTTTATTTCTTAACTTAAGTATTAAAGCATGCACGCCAGAAAATGTCGTCATTCTAGGAGCTTAAAGGGTCCAAAAATGGCATGCTAAAATAGTGAAGTTGGCAAGAGCTGGGACTTGATAGAGCCATCCCATTGCTGCAATGACATCTTACTGTGCTGGGCTGTCCACTCCTGGTTCTAGATGTCTCTTGATAACTTCATTTCGTCCTCTTTTTCCCAGCTATGGGACTCCATCTGGTCCCATCTGCTCCTTATTATCCTCACAATTTGTTTTCCTCTATCCCCTCTTTTATCTCAAGTGGCTCCTTATATCTGACTGGAACCTGCAAGACTCACATGGTCATTCTGTGCTTGCAGTCCAGAACATAGTAAATGTAAATAAAATGCACTATGTGCACTATTTAGTGGGAGCACATGTGTAGAGCAGCAGCGAGGTGAAATGAATGTCTGGCACAAACCAGCAGAAAACCACAGTCACCTTGCTGCTCTTCTGCACATTTGCTGCCACATATAGATGGCTGCAGTCTGTTGCAACCACAGATCTTTTTCAACTTACAGGCTGTGCTTACTAAACCGGGCTACAATTGACCCAGATTATCTGCAACTAGGTCCCATTGAATAACATGGGACTTAGATGCAGATAGCTCGGGTTAATCGTTAGCCTGGTTTTGTAAACATACCCCTTAGTATCAGCCCATCTAATTTTTCATGCTGAGGCTTAGCATCAGGAGGGCATGGGAAAGAGACACACATGAAAGCCTGTTGTGTGACCATGGACAGTATCCAGAGAGCTGCAGTTGTGTACAAAGGTTTAGGCACATGCGGTCAAATTTTATGCTGTATTGAATCTATAAATGAACAGAAGCTGCTGCAACCTGTCTGTATTACAAAGTTAAACAGAACTACTTCCTGCAAAATATTTGATTTGTAATTTTTTATAGATTTAAAGTAAGAAAACAGCGAGTATGGCAGATGAGAAAGTCTAAAGACTCTTCCAGTCAGTATTTTGTAATACTTTCTTTGGCCAAAATGAAATGTATTGCAATATGTGCCTTTGAGTCAATGCTGACTCCTGGTGACCTAGCAGCCCCTGTTTTTTCTTGGCAGTGTAACCAGAAGTAGATTGCCAGGCCTTTCTTCTGAAAGAATGGAGGATTAAGTGACTTGCCCAAGGCCACAAGGAGTGCCAGTTAGAATTGAACCCTGGTCTCTGGGTTATCAAGCCAGTGCTCTAACCATCAGGCAGCTACTCCACTCCCTTGGCCAAAATAACAGCCTTTAAATGCTTTCTGTATCCACATATTTCTACTTGTATACTTGTAGTTTATGGTCACTTATTCTGTACTTATATTCTCAGTGTGTGACTGAGGCCAAGAGTTCTGTTGGCATAGAGTTTCTAGGTAGGAATCTGGCTTGTTTGGTTTTCCCAATAAGTATTTGGATGTTCTGGATCCACTGCAATATTTATGGTGCTGCCCTTTTCTGAGTACACTCCTTGTTGTGTGAATTTTGGAAGTTAGTGCTGTTGTGGAACGGTAGATTTGCTCTATAGATCCAGTACTGTGGTTCTTGCTTTTTCATTTTGTTCATTGTGTGGAGTCAATTGTAGGGTATTGGAAGGGGTAGTGGGATATAGATTATCTTTCAGATTTGCAGTTTTGTATTTTTTATGCTGCCAGTCTAAATTTAAAATATTTTATCAGTTCAGATTCAAGGAAATCTCAGATTTTAAGGGGACATCTCAGTTTAACTTTGTCTATTTATTTATTTATTTTTATTTATTTAACATTTCTTATATACCGCGCTATTTGTCATCAGCGCGGTTTACATCAAAACAATAGAACACTTGACCAGATACATTGGCCGTCGTTTACATAAAATGGGGAGTTAACATGGAGGAGAACTTGGGGAACTATTTACATTCAAGTTTAAGTTTAGTGGCCAGGGTCAGCTCCAGAGTGGTCTAGTGGCCAGGGTCAGCTCCAGAGTTGGTTCAAGGTGTTGGCACCCTAAGCAAACATTAAACTTTATGCCTCCCCTGGCTGTCAAAATATATTGTTTAGCTTTGAATGCCTTGCTGTTCCCTAGAAGCTGCTGTCCTAGGCAACTGCCTAGTTTGCCTGATAGTTGACCCAGCCTTGCTAGTTCTTCAAGCTTACTCTCTCCTATCGGGTTTTATCAGAGCAATCAAAATATTAATCTGACTACAAACTTTGCTCCATTCACTCACTATGCCAAAAAACACTGTTTTATTCGAGGAACAGGTCTCAGACTAATACGGGGAGGAATCTTATGAGGCAAAGCCCCTGAACACCAATCCCCTTCTTTGCATCAAGGACCTGTGAGTTCCCTCTTTTCTTTTAATTCAAAAAAGCATTTTGCCAATGTCTTTTAATATTGCGAAATCTAGCTTTTGTTTCCCTCTAATTGCATTCTACTGCAAAATCAAACTTTTATGTTGCAAAGTGTTTCTAGTTAATAAAAAGTCCAATGTCTTTCAAACTCTAATCGTTCATAACACTTGCAGTAATAAAAATGATAGCTGGAAATGCTTATCTGAAACTCAGAACTTGAATCCCAACGCAAATAAATAGTGCTTGTGTGTTTCACCGTGCAAGCGGCTTCTTCGGGGGAATCCAATTCGATGGCAACATGCAGCTTCTTCTCAATGCTAGTTAAAAATAGACATATACAGTATTTTTCACAAAATAATTTACACTAACGATGTGATACTGCAAATGATAATCACGCCAGAAACGCTTGGAAAAAGCATACCTCTTATCTCATTCTCTCAGAATTGCCGTTCTCAAAAAAAAGCCGCGCATGAGCGGTCTTAATCCTAGCACCGGCTTTTAAGCCGGTTTCCACCTCTCAACCTCCCTCCTATTGGCTCTGACGTGGCCATGCCCTACCAGGAATTCCTTGTCCCATTTGTAAAATGTGTCAAACACAGCAGCCAGTTTGGGGCTGTACTGCAAAGTTAACATTCGGAACCATCCATTTAACAATGGCTACTAAACTGCATTCTCTGTTCATCATTCCTCCACATTGTTTCATTTCTAGACACACACTGACAATCTATTTGAGCATTTAAACCTCCCGGATGAACAGACTGCAATGTGTATATCCAACATTGTTCACAAATTCCTCCACATTGTTTCTTTTCTAGACACACACTGCCCAATGTGGAGGAATTTGTGAACAATGTTGGATATACACATTGCAGTCTGTTCATCCGGGAGGTTTAAATGCTCAAATAGATTGGGCAGTGTGTGTCATGTTATCTACTCCTTCCTGGGTGTCTACTCTATTGCAGATTTTGGTATCATCCGCAAAGAGGCAAACCTTACCCTACAGCCCTTCTCAATATCACTAACAAATATGTTAAAAAGAATTGGACCAGAGACAGATCCCTGCGGCACATCCCTGCTAACGCCCTTCTCCTCAGAGTGAGCTCCATTTACCTGTATCCTTTGTGGCCTTCCACTCAACTAATTTCTAACCTAGTCAGTCACTTTAGGGTCCATCTTTAGGGTGCTCAGTTTGTTTATAAGTCGTTTGTGCAGAACGGTGTTAAAGGCTTTAATGAAATCTAAGTACACCATATGTAGGGCTCTCCCTCGGTCCAACTCCCTGGTCACCCAATCAAAGAAATCAATCAGATTTCTCTGACAAAACCTGCCTCTAGTAAACCAATGTTGCCTCAGATCCTGCAATCCATTCAACTCCAGAAACCTCACTAGCCTCCCTTTTAGCAGTTTCCAATAATTTACTCACCACAGAGGTTAGATTAACCAGCCTGTAGTTTTCAACTTCATCTTTGCTTCTGCTTTTGTGTACAGGGACCACATGTGTCTTTCTCCAGTCCTCTGGGATCACTCCCAACTCCCAAGGAAACATTGGAAAGTTCAGTCAGTGGAGCTGCTAGTCATCAAGGAAATGGTCATCAAAGAGATCATCAGAGAGGTGAAGGAAGTGAAGGAAACAGAGGCTCAGGCTGGAGCCCTGACACAATCTCAGACACGGGAGAGAAAGACCCGGTGGAGAGAGATACAGAGACAGCAACTGAAGGCAGAGGCACAAGTGAACGGAGGAGAGGTGGAAGTGGAGCAAGGAACAGGAACAGCTGTTGGAGCTGGAAAGGTGAGAGAGGAGAGAAAGAAGCTGAAGCTGTGCTTAGCTGGAGGAGAAAGCCAGAGGGAATTTCCCCAGAAAGCAGCTACCTCAGAGGGACTGGAGTAGGACGGAAGGAGCCTGCATTTCAGAGCCTGGAGGAACCCAGGAGGAGAGAAAACAGCATTTGTCTGAAGGAAAAGCCCCAAGGTAAAGCCAACAGTTTCATAATCTAGCAAAGAGACAATTTGCCAGTCTTAAAGGGCAGGAAATTGTGTCCTCACCTTCCACTGTTAAGGAGTGGGTAGAGAGCTTATCAGAAGCTAAAAGCCATAGTCCTGTTAAAAGTACAGCCTTTGAAACCTCAAAGTTAGAGGCATTAAGGAAGCTGTTCTCTGAAGAGAAGGTTCACTCCCCTAATTTAAAAGTGCCAACGCAGGCTGAGTTGCTGTGGAGCCAATTTCAGGAGTACTTGAAAGAGAGAAAGTTTGAGAAAACTCCTAACCTTGAGAGAGACACTATTTGCTCTGATAATATTGAAGGAATGCAAATAGATTCATATTTGCCTAATAATGGTGAATGTTTGCCTATTCCAATGGATTGTTCTTTAGCCCTAAGGAAAGATTCTGCAGTGAAGAATATGAGCTGAGAATCTGTAAAATCCCTATAGGAAAATACGGGCAGTCTCTGCTTTATGCTGAAGAAAGCTAAGTTGTGTTTATTGAGTTTTACCACTGGCTGAAGTTAAGCAGTGCTGTAAAAGAACTGTGTGCTTTCAAAAGAGAAACCACAGCTGTTATAAGTTTGTGTTACTGCTAATTGACCACACGGGGCAGTCCCTGGTGTGAATGTGCATGAGAAGCAGAACAGCTGTGAAGTGAAGCTTTTGTTACGTTATCCTGATTTAGTCTTGATTTCATCTTTTACGTTGGAGATGTATCCTTCTGCTTATGTTGTGTATTGAACCTTTGCATGACCTGGAAAATCCCCACAATAAATTTCTTGCCGCCTTACAACCACTGACTCAACTACAATTATTGTCCCTCGAGGGTAAAGAGCACTACAAGTCTCAGAATCCTCTGGTCACTTTAAAGGGAACTTTATTCAGGGAGGACATACAAGGCCGTCTTCCAGTCTGTAAGCCCTTGGGCCCAGATGGAGATGTGGCAATACTGTTTCTTCAATTTAAGGGCTGATGGAGTTGGATTGTTGATTCTACAGGCTCTGGAGACTCTTGTCCAACTCTCTTCATTCTGTAGTCTCCCATCTTCACCTCTGTTGGACAGCTTGAATATTTCAAGAAGCATCTCATCAACGTACTTTTCGCTGTCTCAAATGCTTCTCACCCTTTCCATCTCTGCTCTGAGCTATTCTACATGTGTCATGAGGGCTTCATCTCACAGGCATCCTGCACATGGAACCAGTTCCTCGACTAGCACTGGGCTCTCTGTCTGGACAGAGGCAGAAGCTGTAATGGGGCAACAGCTTTGACAATACAATTTTTCCCAACCATCTTTCAGTTGGTGGTGCTTTGGTACTTGTTGAAGTAAATGCAAGAAACCTACCAAAGACCCTAACTTTTCCTCAGCTGTCCCTTATGAGAAAAAGCAGTTAACCTCTTTTATGTGTGTTCTAACAGTGCTGTTCTATCTCCCTGTGTGCAACTAATTGGGGAGTTGCAGTATAAAGCAAGAATTCTCACATTGGGTGCGTGGAGCTGGGATCTAACACTTGATGAGGTCAGTGGCTTCAAAGAGCTGACTCTGAATGGAAAGCTGGAAAAAGCAAACAATGAGCTCTAATAGGCAGAGCTTTACCCAACACCACAAAAAAATTCTCTTTTGCAATACAGAAAAAGATTTAGCTTTTAAAAATGAAGACCAAAACCCCTTTAAGAGCTCTCAGGCAGAGAGCCTGTGTTTAAAATTCACACAGTATTATCCTGCTTGCAATGGAGTCCATGTTAGGAATACCAGTATTTGCAAGGCCCTGTAGATCTTTATATCACACACAGCTGCCTAGCTCCTTTGCAAGCTAATCAAGGACCAATAACATCTGATGAGGTCAGTGGCTTCAAAGAGCTGGCTTTGAATGGAAAGCAGAAAAAAGAAAACAATGAACTCTATTAGACAGAGCTAATACCCAACACCACAAAAAAAATTCTTCTTTTGCAATACAGAAAAAAGATTTATCTTTTAAAAATGAAAACAAAAACCTCTTTTTAAGAGCTCTGGCAGAGAGGGGGGAGGATATGCATACAGAAGGAATTGCCAGGCAGGGCCGGCCTGTGAGCTAGGTGGCCACCTAGGGCAGCCGACCGGTTGGGCGGTGGTGGCATGGGTGGGTGGCGGAAGCAGCACACATAGGCTGCCGCTCTGCCTATCCCAACTGCTGCTGATTCTGTTTGGGGAGAGGCGGGCAATGGCAGTATTTCCAAAAGCGGCTGCTTTTGGAAATACTGCTGCTGTCCGCCTCCCCCTCTTGAGACAGAATCTGCAGCAGTTGGAGGAGGGGTGTGGCAGCAGTGACAGCTGGGAGGAGCAGCATCAGCTGGGGGGCTGGCATTAGAAGGGAAGGGGCAAGGCTGGTGTCAGAAAACCTTGGGCCGGCCCTGTTGCCAGGGAATCCAGAGCTATTCACACCAACTCAGATGAAAGTTTAAACTACTAGAACTTTTACTGAATTTAAAGAGTTAGAGATGCTTTAATTTGAATGAGTGTCTCAGGCTATGGTTACTAAATGACGTTGGGGATGTAAGCTCATGTTTTCCTGGACTGTTGTTAATCAGTGCACCATAATAGACTAATATTTTGAACTGTGTTGCACCATCAGTCCTTTTATAAGAACAAAGCCTCGGGGCTTGCGCCCTTGCCTTTAGAAGGCAGAGAATGGGTTTTTGCTTCCCTTCCTTAGTAGGGCTAGTGCTACAGTACTCATTACTCCCCGTTTTCTCCTGTTCAGAGATTATTTTGTGGCTGGTTTAAAGAGGCCACATTTTGTTGATTTTGTAATTTGTTGAGTGTGTATCTGGTAGGCAGGCTTGAGGGTAGACCATGGATGTCAGAGGTGTGGAGGTAGTTATGTGTGGTATGAGGATGTGTGATGGATGTATATGGTGTGTATAGATTACATGGGAGGGACTCTTACTGTGGCACTGTGGTGGGGGAGGGGGGTTGCACTCTATGTTAGACAGAGCAATGAGTCACAAAGGATTAAAGTTTTGCAGGAAACAAAATTCACTGTAGAATCTCTATGGATTAAAATTCCATGTAAAAAGGAGAAGGGGAAGGCGATGGCAGTGGGGGTGTACTATCGACCACCTGGCCAGAGTGAACAAATGGATGATGAAATGCTCAAAGAAATCAGGGAAGCTAACAAAAGTTACATTACAGCAATAATAAAGGGTGAAATAAATGACTTCTTCTTAGAGCAGCTGGTTCATGAACTGACCAGAAAGGAAGCCATTTTGGACCTAGTTCTTTGTGGAATACAAGATCTGATGCAAGAGAAGGGTGTTGGGGCCACTTGGCAATAGTGATCATAGCACGATCACATTTGATTTAATACATGAAGGAAGGACGGTAAGGAAATCTAACGTACTACCTTTTAACTTTCAAAAGGGAGACTATGATAAAAGGAGGAAAATAGTTAAGAAAAAGCTAAAAGGAGCAGTTGCAAAGGTTAAAGATTTACATCAAGCATGGGTGTTGTTTAAAAATACTATCTTGGAAGCCCAAACCAGCTGCATTCTACGCTTTAAGAAAAGTGGAAGGAAGTCCAAAAACCTGCCAGCATGGTTTAAAGGTGAGGTCAGAGAGGCTGTTGTTGCCAAAAAAAGCATCTTTCAGGAAATGGAAAAAGTAGCCAAACAATGAAAACTGGAAACAACATAAGCACTGGCAAGTTAGATGCAAGGCATTGATAAGGCAGGCAAAGAGAGAATTTGAGAAGCTTGCTATGGAAGCAAAAACACGTAATAAAGACTTTTTACATTCGTAGCAAAAAAACTGTGAGAGAGTCAATTGGACTATTGGATGATGGAGGGGTAAAAGGAGCACTAAGAGGGGACAAGGCCTTAGCGGAGAGACTGAATGAAATCTTTGTTTCAGTGTTTACTGAGAAAGATATAGGTATTTAAAGGTGATGCCACAGAAGAATTGAAAGAAATATTGATACAGAGGGAATATGAATTGCAATTATTTGATAAACTAAACAGTAACAAATCACCTGGCCCGGATGGTATACAGCCAAGGGTATTGAAAGAACTGAAATATGAGATTGCAGATCTATCTGTGAACTATCAATAAAATAATTTGTAATACCTGAAGACTGGAGGATGGCCAATGTAAAGCCAATTTTTAAAAAGGGTTCTAGGGGTGATCCGGGAAACTACAGACTGGTGAGCCTGACGTCAGTACTGGGGAAAATGGTAGAAACCATTATAAAGAACAAAACTGCTGAACATGTAGATAGTCATGGCATAATGGGAGACAGCCAACATGGCTTTAGCCAAGGAAGGTCTTGTCTTACTAACCTGATGTTTTTCTGAAGGTATGAATAAACTGGTAGACAAAAATGAGTTGGTCGATTATAGTGTATCTAGAATTTCAGAAAGCCTTTGACAAGGTCCCTCATGAGAGACTTTTGGCGAAATTAAAAAGTCATGGGATAGGGAGGCAGTGTACTATTGTGGATCAGGAACTGGTTAAAAGACAGAAAGCAGAGGATAGGGCTAACTGGCCAATTTTCCCAATGGAGAAAGGTGAATAGTGGAGTATCTCAGGAATCTGTGCTGGGTCCGCTGCTTTTTAACATATTCATAAATGACATGAAAATGGGAATAACGAGTGAGGTAATCAAATTTGCAGATTAAAGAAAATTATTCAAAGTTGTTAAAACCCATGAGGATTGTGAAAAAGTGCAAGAGGACCTTGATAAGTTGGAAGACTGGGCATCCAAATAGCAGATGAAATTTAATGTGGAGAAGTGTAAAGTTATACACCTAGGAAAGAACAACCCAAACTATGGTTCCACTATACAAAGTTCCACATTAGGGCCTACCACCCAGGAAAAAGATTAAGGCATCATCGTGGATAACATGTTGAAGCCCTCTGCCCAGTGCAGCGCCGGACAAGAGAGCAAATAGAATGCTAGGTATCATAAGGAAAGGAATGGAGAATAAAACAAAGGATATTATAATGCTTCTTTATTGTTCCATGGTGCACTCGCACCTTGCATATTGTGTGCAATTCTGGTCGCCATATCTTAAAAAGGATATAACGTTATAAGAAAAGGTACAGAGAAGAGCCACCAAAATGGTAAAGGGGATGGAAGGATATCCCTATGAAGAGAAGCTAAAAAGGTTAGGGCTCTTTAACCTGGAAAAGAGACGGCTGAGGGGAGATATGATAGAGGTTTATAAATTAATGAATTTATTTATTTATTTATTTGCAGTCTCTTTTATACCGCGCTATTCGACATCAGTGCAGTTTACAATGAACATAAGAGTTGCACATCTCAATTTCGTGATTTGTGCTTACAGTGAAACAGGTATAATAACTTGGGTATACATTAAACAGGAAAATTAAACTTGGGTATGCATTAAGCAGGTATAACAGGTAAAATAGGGTATAAATAACCAGTCCCTTTACAAGGAGACACGATGAATAAATACAGTCTACTTTATGCAACAATATAATGAGTTATGCGGCACTGCATAAGTTTCTCATGGTGGTTGGACGGGAAGGTGTGACTGCGAGTGATCAGTCTGGGAATGTGACGTGCATGAGTTTGAGGTGCTGCATTGAGATGTGAGTGGGTGGGTATGGGGGGAAGACTGCAACATCGTAGTGATGAAGAAAGAGGTGCCGTTTCAGTGCCTTCCTAAATTGGGAGAGTTCACTGATGGTTCTGATAGTTGCTGGTAGTGCGTTCCAGCAGGATGGAGCAAAGAAGGAGAAGGCTCTGGATCTAGTGAATTGAGAACACTTCGTGCTTGCCTTAGGTAATATGAGAGTATTTGCGGCATTCGATCTCCTTGTTCGATTGGGAGGTGTGATTGAAATTAGGTCAGTAATGGCAGTAGCAGGGTATTTCTTGATGGCTTTATGGGTCATAATTAGGATCTTGAATGAGATCCTGGCTTGTATGGGTAGCCAGTGCAATTGTTTTAGTATTGGGGTAATATGAGAACTTCTTGAGGCTCCATGAAGGATTCTTGCAGCTGAATTCATTGCAAGTTGTAAGGGGTTAGTCTTGCACTTAGGTAGACCATACAAGATCGCATTGGCATAGTCAAAGTGAGGCATTATTAGGGCCTGAAAGACAGTTCGGAAGTCATCAGGTTCTAACAGTTGACGAAGATTGCGGAGGGTCCGGATTTTATGGTAGACCGACTTTGTTATGTTTTTGATATGAGCCTTCATATTAAGTTGCTGATCAAGCGTTACACCTAGGTATCTTACTGTAGTCTTGCATATGATCTCTGCGTCGCGAACCTTGATAGACAGGGGTGGAGTAAAAGCCGGATTCCTGGTTACGAATAGGGCTTCTGTCTTTTTGAAATTTAACTTAAGCATTTGTGAATGGAGTGGAACAGGTAAACGTAGATTGATTGTTTACGCCATCAAAATATAGAAAGACTATGGGACA
This sequence comes from Ichthyophis bannanicus, assembly GCA_033557465.1. NCBI lineage: Eukaryota > Metazoa > Chordata > Amphibia > Gymnophiona > Ichthyophiidae > Ichthyophis > Ichthyophis bannanicus. Next base: position 126,001,562 of record CM066033.1, on the reverse strand, counting down.
TGCAAGCTACAGGGTAACCTATTTAAGACTAATAAGAGAAAATATTTTTTTCACTCAACATGTAATCAAACTCTGGAATTCATTACCGGACGATGTAGTAAAAGCTGTTAGTGTAGCTGGGCTTAAAAAAGATTTGGACAAGTTCCTGGAGGAAATGTCCATAAACCATTATTAAAGGGGACCTGGGATATCCACTGCTTGCCCCAATACAAGCACTGTGGAACCTGTCTCTTTTAGGGAAACTGCTAGGTACTTGTGACCTAGATTGGCCACTGCTGGAAACAGGGGCGGCCCAAGGGGGGTGCGGGGCCATGTGCGGAGACTTGGTGTGGGGCCTCATTTGCATAAGTGGTCTTATTTGCATAAATATTTGCATAATGTTACCATTCACTAACTTTTAGTAAACATGTCTCTTAATGAGTGTATGGATAAAGAAAGACTAAAAGATTTCTACAGTACTATAATCCAGTGCCAACCGCCAGGCACATTAGGAACTACTACAAACGCTGCCCATTTAGAACCCATAGCAAACCCGCCGTATCCTGACAGCATTACCAGGACTCACAAAGCACCATACCCTACCTATCAAAAGGCAACACTGCAAATATTAAACCAATACATTTCAGAGAATACTGGGGAAAGAGAACAAGTGGCAACGTCAAATAGGAATTACATAAACAGAATACCTCAGCTCAGTTACACATGCAGAACATAGACCATCACCAAACAAGGAATCACAATTTAGAAACAGGAAGGCAATAATTAAACTGGGAACCCCAAAAGCCAAACTTGGAATGTACAACAACACTGTAGAAATAAAACTATAAATTAATTTCCTCTTGTACCAAACAAAGCGCAGATGTTAATGATGCACATTTCCCAGAGCTGACATATTCCAGTTAATAAATTCAAAATAAAGAGATATCTTTCTACCTTTTGTGCATTTTTTTTCAGTTGCAATTGGTCCAGCCACTTTCTTCTGGTTTCTTCATGTTTTCTGCTAACTCTCCATCGTCTGCTGTCCATTTGTCCTTTCTTCTCTCTTCTAGTTTTTTTTCCATTTTCTCTCTCTCTACATCTGCTTTAACATACTAATCTTTCTCCTTTTGCTCTTTCCTCATTCCTATTTCATCCACACAAATTTTACCCCTCTATCCTCATCCCAATTACTCTCCCAATACCTGGCCAATTGTAGATTTTTCATCCCTCCTACACAAAATATTTTTCCCCTCTCCATTTTAATCTCCCAGCCCCATCCCATTCTAATCCTCCCCCAACATCAGCTCCCTTCTAGTTCCAGTCTCACCCAGCATCCATTCCCTTCTAGTCCCTGCATCAGCCCATTTCCAGTCCTAGCCCCCCATCAGCCCATTTCCAGTCCTAGCTCCCCCATCCATTTCCAGTCCAAGTCCCTTCATCAGCTCATTTCCAATCCTAGCCCCCCCCATCAGCCCATTTCTAGTCATTTCCTAGCCCCACCATCAGCCCATGTCAAATCATAGCTCCCCTCTACTCAGCCCAATTCCAGTCCAAGCCCCCCCATGAGCCTACTTCCAGTTCTAGCCCCTCCATGAGTCCATTTCAATTCAAGCCCTCACCACAGCCCATTTCCAATCTTAGCTCTCCCCAACAGCCCATTTCCAGTCCTAGCTCCCTTCCCACACAGCCCATTTCCATTCCAAGCCCCCTCCCCATCAGCTATTTTGCAGTTCAAGCCTCCCCTTCCACTCAGCCCATTTCCAGTCCTAGCAACCCCCCAACCCATTACCAGTCCTAGCCCCCCGTCAATCAACTTCCAGTCCTAACCCCCATCACCCCATTTTCAGTTTAAGCCCCCCCTATAACCCATTACCAGTCCTAACCCCCCATCAGTCCATTTCCAGTCAGCCCCCCATAGCCCATTGCCAGTCCTAAACCCCCCCCCATCAGCCCACAGCCCATTACCAGTCCTAACCACATCCGCCCACCTCAAGTCCTAACCCCTCCCCATCAGCCCATTTCCTGTCCTAGCCCCCCCATAACCCATTATCAGTCCTACCCCCCCATCAGCCCACTACCAGTCTTAACCCCCCCATAGCCCATTACCAGTCCTAACCCCCCCATCGCCCATTACCAGTCCTAACCCCCCCCATCAGCCCACTACCAGTCTTAACCCCCCCCATAGCCCATTGCCAGCCCTCATCAGCCCACAGCCCATTGCCAGTCTTAACCCCCCCCATAGCCCACTGCCAGTCTTAACCCCCCCCTCCCTAGCCCATTGCCAGTCTTAACCCCCCTCCCTCCCTAGCCCATTGCCAGTCTTAACCCCCCCTCCCTAGCCCATTGCCAGTCTTAAACCCCCCCTCCCTAGCCATTGTCAGTCTTAACACCCCCCCTCCCTCCCTAGCCCATTGCCAGTCTTAACACCCCCCCTCCCTCCCTAGCCCATTGCCAGTCTTAACCCCCCCTCCTCCCTCCCTAGCCCATTGCCAGTCTTAACACCCCCCCTTAGCCCAGTGCCAGTCTTAACACCCCCCCAGCCCATTGCCAGTCTTAACCCCCCGCCCTCCCAACCCCATTGCCAGTCTTAACCCCCCTCCCTCCTCCCTAGCCATTGCCAGTCTTAACCCCCTCCCTCCCTCCCTAGCCCATTGCCAGTCTTAACCCCCCCCTCCCTACCCTCCCTAGCCCATTGCCAGTCTTAACACCCCCCCTCCCTCCCTAGCCCATTGCCAGTCTTAACACCCCGCCTTAGCCCATTGCCAGTCTTAACACCCCTCCTTAGCCCATTGCCAGTCTTAACACCCCTCCTTAGCCCATTGCCAGTCTTAACCCCCTCCCTCCCTAGCCCATTGCCAGTCTTAACCCCCTCCCTCCATAGCCCATTGCCAGTCTTAAACCCCCTCCCTCCCTAGCCCATTGCCAGTCTTAACACCCCCCTCCCTAGCCCATTGCCAGTCTTAACCCCCCTCCCTCCCTCCCTAGCCCATTGCCAAGTCTTAACCCCCCCTCCCTCCCTAGCCCATTGACAGTCCTACCCGCCCCCCTCGGCTCATGGCAATTAAAAAAAAAATAAAAAAAAAGCTGGCCGCTGGCGCCGCGGCGGCATGGAGGGTCCCGCGGGGCTCCCTCTGCCCGGCGGAACTCTCCCGGCGCGGCTGAGCCCCTCTCTGCCGGCTTGCAGATACGCGAAGGGAGAGTCTCCCTCGCGTCTCTGTTAAGCCCGCAGGGGCAGATGGGAAATTTCCCATCAGCCCCTGCGGGCTTAACAGAGACGCGAGGGAGACTCTCTCCCTTTGCGTATCTGCAAGCCGGCAGAGAGGGGCTCAGCCGCGCCGGGAGAGTTCCGCCGGGCAGAGGGAGCCCAGCGGGGACACTCCATGCCGCCGCGGCGCCAGCGGCCAGCTTTTTTTTTTTTTTTTTAAATTCAATTAAGAAAAAGCAGAATGTTCTTTGCGCGGGGCCCCCCGAAACGCGGGGCCCTGTGCAAAAAACATTCTTGCTCAATGGACGGGCCGGCCCTGGCTGGAAACAGGATACTGGACTCGATGGACCTTAGTCTGATCCAGTATGGAACATCTTATGTTCTTATGTTCTTACATAGTCTTTGCCTGAGATGAAAAGGAAGCATGCTTCCACATCAGTTTTGCAGTTATATTTTACCATTTATAAAGCATTACGTTGAAAATCAAGGCAACAAATTCCATTGGGTTTTAGCTTTGTTAAAATGATATTGGATCTACGGAGTTTATGCTTTATTCCTGTTCGACAATATATTGCTTTTGGATGCAAGTGATGAGGAGAACCAACCTTATACTAAAAATGCTAATAGAATTGTTTTTTAAAACTGCAATTATTAGATCACTGTGTCTTCTTAATGAGCTTCATATGGGAAGGACTTTGAGAGCAGAAGGGGTGGAGTTCTGCTGCTTTATATAACAAGCACAGACTAAGGCATGGCAGTTGTAGCCTGGACATTGAAGAAGCAAATCTCAAGCCACAAATGCTAGGAAAAGGACCTGAAGGACTTTAGACTTTGGCAATCTACAGGTTGAATACTTTGGAGTGAAGACCTGGGACTGCTTATAAAATTTGTTGGGAAAATCAGGTAATCCTGGAAGCCTGGGAAATATCCTTAAGAATTTATATGGTCTTCAAATGGGAGTTATCAGAGCTTTTGCTTTGGGTGGTTGGTAGCAACTGTTTGAGCTACTGAGGGTAGTGTGCAAAAGCAAGGACATTCTGGAACTTCTAAAAGGAATATTGTGAACTTTCCTTTTAATCACCAGAAAACAGTGTTTGTTAAAAGATTGTGTGGACTCTAATTTCAAGGCCTTCGAGGGGCCAGGACTGCTAACTGACCTACTAGAATTTTCAACAGGAAAGCATCAGCAGCCATCTTGAAAAGAGTGCTTAAGGTATTCAAAATAGGAATTTGTGCTCAATAACCATAGTGAACTTCTACAAAGGGAGCTGAGATTGGAATCTAACTAGAGCTCTGTGGTAGATGTGGAGAAGTCTCTCGGACTTTGACCACATTCCCTACATGTGGCCAGCTTACATTTGATGCATCTGTGGTTAAGACTAACCAATATTACAAACGAGTACAGGGAACACCTGTTGCAAGACTGGTTCGAGATATCCAGCACTACAGAATAGATTGGAATTAAGTGGAAGAATGAAGAATTGCTAAAAGAGGATGAGAGTGCTGATTCAACTGGAACTTGAGGTCCCACTGAGGTTGCCTCACTGTCAACTGGGTTAAAGGGACTACAAATAGGACTGCAGCTATGTGACCCAGCAACTGCAAGTAGGCTTTGGCCATACCCCTTAACGGTGTTTGTATGATTTGGACATGCAAAATGAGTGCCTGTATTCTGTCCCCTGACAGAAAGGCCTTTGCCTGAATTGTACATAGAATGACACCTATGAAAGAAATGATGTTCATAGGGCACAAAATAGATTTTTGAAACAGATAATGAAGTCCAGACTCTGGAGACGATATCCTTTCTTGTTCCTGAGGATTAGGGCATGGTTTTCCAAAAAAAACTACTAGAAGCCAGTTGTTGAGGAATGGAAAGATTAGGTGACCTTGCTTGTGGAGGTGAGTGGCTACCACTACAAGGCATTTTGTGAAAATTCTAGGAACTGATGACAGGATGAATGGAAGGACCTTCTGAAGACTGAATATTCAGATACTCTTTGTAGCAAGGGTAGACTGGCATATGTGTATAAGCATCCCTGATATCCAGGGTACACAGCCAGATCTGATTTCTTTATGAATAGTAGAATGGAGGGTACAGTATTGATTTTGAATTTTTTTTGTGAAGAAATTGGTTCAGGACTCTTGAGGCTTCGCAGACAAGTCAGTTGAGGGTGAAATAGCAGAAAGATGCTGAAGAATGTCCACGGTCACTTAATTTATCACCAAATAAGGAACTGCCAGTACAAGTGGCATCCGCCGATTTAGGATATACATCTTCATGTAATCCTGATGCATGTAACCAAGCTAGGCACCTGGCAGCACTTTCAGAAGTGGAGACCTAGGGAAAGCTTTGAAGATGTCATATGGCACACATATAAGATGAGTGCCAAACTCATCCACTTCGGTTAATATGGCATCTGAACTTGAGGTAAAAGGCTAGGCATAAAAACTTGGACTTTCCTGAAAACTGTATGAATGCACTGGGCCATCAAAAGCAGACAAGCTTCTATGCAGGTCCAGATCATGGCCCCTTGAAACACCTTCTTGCCAAAGTGGATCTTTACCCAGAAGAATATGGGAAAAATATTCCTAGATTAATTGGTCTTCCTCATGTTTGCTCCAACTCAGTGGAGAAGTGTGAAAAGTGGACTTTATTGAAACCCAGTGATGGAGCAGAATAGCAGCCTAATAGTTACAGCAATGGTTTAAGGATCAGGGAAACCAGGTTCAAATCCCACTGTTGCTCTTTGTGATTTTGGGAAAGTCACTTAACCCACATTCCCTGAAGTAGAAACTAAGGGGTATGTTTACTAATCAGCGGTAGCAGCTTCTGTGTGATATTGGAGCCACAGCCCGATATCGCACAGAAGTTGCTACCGCTGATTAGTAAACATACCCCTTAGATTGTAAGCCCTACAGAGACAGGAAAATATCTACTGTACCTGAATGTAATTTGCCTTGGATTACTATGAAAAAGGCATGAGCTAAATCCAATCTGCATTCCCCTTTCTCTTTCCCCTTACACTTCATGTCCATTGCACATTAAATGAATATATAGAATTGCTGTTAGTAAAACAGACCATGAACAGGAACTGTAACTGTACCCTTGGAAACCTCTATACACTTTAGAAGGCCAAAGACATCTGTTCTTGGTTTCACAGCTTCCTGAAGTGGAACAGGTACCTCTTTAGCCTTCTTCTGTACGAATCTAGAATAAAAAAGTCTTTATATGCTGATTCATTTCTCACCTAGAAAGGAGCAGGATCAGAAGGGGTTCCTATATGAGCATCTCCAGCATCCTCAGGAGAGACAGAAGATAAGAACATAAGATATCCCATACTGGGTCAGACCAAGGGTCCATCAAGCCCAGTATCCTGTTTCCAACAGTGGCCATTCCAGAGCTCAAGCACCTGTCGGGTTCACAAAGGTATACACATTCTATGCTGCTTGTCCCAGGAGTAAGCAGTGGATTTCTCCAGTCCTCTTTAATAATGGCTTATGGACTTTTCCTCCAGGAACTCATCCAAACCTGTTTTGAACCCAGCTACACTAATAGCTTTTACTACATCCTACGGTAAAAAATTCCAGCGTTTGATTATGTATTGAGTAAAAAATATTGTCTCCAATTAGTCTTAAATGCACCACATTGTAGCTTCATTACATGTCCCCTGGTCTTTCTATTTTTTGAAGGACTAAACAACTGATCTACGTTTACCCATTCCATTCATTATTTTATAGACCTTTATCATATCTCCTCCACTCGAAGAGCCCTAACCTTTAAGCCTTTCCTCATAGGGATATCCTTCTATCCCCTTTACCATTTTCATTGCTCTTCTTTGTACATTTTCCAATTCTCCCAATAAATGGGAGGAGTGGCCTAGTGGTTGGGGCAAGTTACATCAGGCCAGAAGGTCGGGGGTTCAAATCCTACTAAAGGACAGCAACCTTGGGCCAGAAGGACTGGGGTTTCTAGTCCCACAGGTGCTCCTTGTGGTCTTGGACAAAGCCACTTAAACCGCCATTGCCCATGTTCCCTGTAAATAGTTATCTCCAAGTTATAATGCCCTGTTCAATGTAATTTCAGTGTGTTCAATGTAAACCTCCTTGATATCATGAAAGGCGGTAAATAAGAAATGTTAAATAAATAAATTCTGCTATATCCTTTTTAAGATATAGTGACCAGAATTGCATACAATAGTCACGGTGCAGTCGTACCATAGAGCGACATAGAGGCATCATAATATCCTTGATTTTATTTTCTATTACATTCCTTATGATTTCTAGCATTCTATTTGCACAACTGCATACAGGGCAGAGGATTTCAACATACTATCCAAATTCAACATACTATCCAACATACTATCCAAATTCAACATACACCCAGATTCTTTTTCTGAGTGGTGATTCCTAATGTGGAACCTTCTATTGTGTTCAGGAAGAACAACCCAAACTACAGTTAAGTGCATAACTTTGCACTCGTCCATATTAAATTTCATCTGCCATTTGGACACCCAGTCTCCCAATTCTTCATGGTCCTCTTGCAATTTTTCACAATCCTCTTGTGTTTAAACAACTTTGAATAATTTTGTATCGTCTGCAAATCTGATCACCTCACTCATTATTCCCATTTCCAGGTCATTTGTAAATATGTTAAAAAGCAGCGGGCCCAGCACAGATCCTGGGGTACTCCACTATTCACCTTTCTCCATTGAGAAAACTGGCTATTTAGCCCTACTCATTGTTTTCTATCTTTAACCGTTTCCTAATCCTCAATATTAACCTGCCTCCTATCCCATGACTTTTTAATTTCACCAAGAGTCTCTGATGAGGGACCTTGTCAATAGCTTTCTGAAAATCCAGATACACTATATCAATCGACTTACCGTTATCTCCCTATTTATTCACACCTTTGAAAAAATATAAGATTAGTGAGACAAGACTTTCGTTGGCTAAATCCATGTATCAGTTAGGCTGAGGCGATAATGTCCTTGATCCAGTGACCTAGGGTCGCCTTGGATGCCGCTTGACCCTTTGAAGGTCTGGCAAAAAGGACAAAGAGGTGATTGGAAAGATGAAAGTAATTTGTCACTTTCAAGTACCGCAAGAGTGCATGACGGATGTCCACAAAATGCAAGCCCTTGTCTGATCTGGTGCACTGGTCTGGCAAAAAGGCCAGCAGAACAGCACCCGATTAATGTAAAAGGAAGAGAGCACCTTGAACAAGGAAGGAACCAGGCGAAAGGTCACCCCCTTGGCCGAGATCATCAATAAGGGGTCGTGGCAGGAGAGTGCCTGTAATTCCGAAATCTACCATTGCCGAAGTGATAGCTACGAAGAACACAATTTTTAGGGACAGAACCTTGAGTGACTTGAAGGGTGGACACATGAGCACTCGGAGAACGCGCATCAAGTCCCATGGAAGGACTATGCGGTGTACTGGCGGATGAAGGGTCCGAACCACACGGAGAAAGTGGCCCACATCCCAGTGCACCACCAGCACGTGGTCTGCCATTGGACCGCAAAAACAGAAAAGTGCCGCTACCTACACCATCATCGAGCTGAACAAACCCTTCTCAGCTCCCTCTTGAAGGAAGGTTAGAATTGAGTAGATCAAGATCCCCCACAGGGAAAGGTGATGTCTACGATACCAGTTCCCAAAGAGATACCAGACCCAGGCATAAGACAATGAGGTGGAGCGCCACCTGGCCGGCCTTCAGCAGGGCATAGCCCTTATGCCTTAGGCGACCCTGCCGTAGTAAGCCCCTCTTGCCCCTGAGACACATGAGCTGGGAGGCGAAGGAACGTATGATGTCCACATACCATGGCTGATGAGGCCAATCCTAGGCCACCAGGATTACCAGACTCAGGTGACCCTCGATCCTCCGAAGGACTTGGGGTATCATGGCCCATGGGACAGGACACCTAGAGGAGGGAATCCGGGGGCCAGGGCTGGACTAGTACATCGAGCCCCTTGGGTTCCGAGTGATAGCTAAAGAAGGAGGGGACCTTGGTATTGGCTGCTGTCACCATCCAGTCCACCCCTGGGATGACCCACCGATCCACTATCCGGTTGAATGTCCATGGGGCAAATTCCCATTCCCTGGGATCAAGGAGGTGACAGCTAAGAAAATCCACTTCCTGACTGTCCTTGCCTGCGATATACTGGGCTGTAAGCACTTGGAGGTACAGTAGAGACATTTCCCGAGCTACTCCCAGGCACTTCTTTCCACCCTGGCTATTGCATAAGCCACTGCAGCTGCTTTGTCCAAGAGGACTCGCACAGCGCTCCTGTGGAGCAGCTTGCTTAAGTGCAGCAATGCCAGATGGAGGGTCCAGGCCTTTAGGCGATGGATGGCCCATTTCGCTTCCACCAGAGACCACTGACCCTGTGTGGTCTGGCCAAGACAGTAAGCTCCCCAACTGGAGAGACTGACATCAGTGGGAGGAGCACCCAGGTTGAAATTTCGAGGGGCATGCCCCCTCAACATGTTGTCGGGGGAGACCCACCAGTGGAGGCTGTGTTGATATAAGAGAGGAAGTGGGAGGTGGACTCAGTAGTCCTGCAAGCACAGGAACCAGTGAGTCAGCAAGGCCCATTGTAGAGGATGCATGTGTGCTTGCACCCAGGGCACCAGCTCCAGGGTTGCAGCCATAACTCCCAAAAGCTGATGGTAGCCCCAAGCAGCGGGAACAAAGTTTCTGAAAAAGCCCCGAGGTTGGCCGCGGAACTTGGTCCAGCGGTCCCCTGTAAGGAAAACTTTGCCTATGCGGGTGTCAAAACAAGCCTCAAGAAAGTCCAGGTTCTGAGACGACATCAGGCAGCTCTCGCTGCTGTTGATAACCAAGCCAAGCCCTCAAGGAGTTGAATCACTCAATGACGCACCCGAATGGCTTGGCCCGGATAAGACAGGTAGGGGTGTACGCAGACGCCCTCGTGCCTCGGTCTTGCCACAACTACCACCATCACCTTGGAGGACATCAGAGAGGTGGTGGCCAGGCAGAAGGGAATTGCACAAAACTCATAGTGAGAGACCAAGATCGCAAACCAGAGAAAGCGATGCTGGTCCTCCCGGATGGCGAATCCAAGGAGGCGAGGAATTCATCCTTCTGGACCACCTGGATAAGTGACAGCAGCATATCCATGCAGAACTGCAGAACTCTCAAGCTGCAGTTGATCATTGTCTTATAATGCTGAGCACCCAGCAATCTTTCATCAGATGGACCCATTCATGATAAAATTGTTGCTGACGGCCTTCCACTTGCGGGAGGTGGGAATGGACCCCAGAACAGTCAGTAGGAGAGGTAGAAAGAAGAGGGTTTTCCTACCACAGAAGTCTGTGAATAGGCCCAGCATCCACCTTGAAAGGACTGGGACTTGGATCCGGATCCGGAAGAGTAGGAGGTCTGCTTATTAGGTTGGTACCGACAAGAACTGAGGAACTTCAGCCGCGAAGAAAACGCCCCTGATGGCAAAGAAGAGTGCTTGGAGGAACCCTTGGGCTTATCCTCTGGGAGACACTGGGGCTTGACCTCACCAAGGTCCTTGACTAACTTTCCCAAGTCCTCGCCAAACAGGAGCCCATCCCCAAAGCACAATTTGGCTAAGCGTCCCTTAGATGTGACATATGCCAAACAATTTCTGGGTCATTGCCCCGGCAAGCCACTGTTGCCACTGTGACTCCCTGTGTGAAAAAGCATAAGAGATCATAAAAGGCAGCCACCAAGAAGGCCGCTAGAGATTTGAGGCAGGCCGAATACTCATCCTCAGGAAGGAGCTGAACCCAGCAGAGGAGGGCATGTGCACTAAGGCCACCCCACATCATCACCTGAAGGGCTATAGAGGCAGAGAAAGCCATCTTAAGGAGAACTTCTACCTTCCGGCCCTGCAGGACCTGAAGGGCAGCTCCACCATTTATGGGAATGGTAGTATGCTTGGCAACCACTGTGATCAAGGCGTCGAGCTTGGGAAACCACAATCACTTTCCAAGGCTGTTGCTGACCAGGCATATACACGACCCAATCGCTGGGCCTTCTTGAGGGGTGCATCAGGAGAAACTCCCGGCGCAAAAGGAAAGGTTCTGAAAGACCCCTGATGTCAGGATTAGAAGTAGAGCGTGTTGGGGCTGGTCCAGAGAGATCAGGAATGCACAGTTTAGTGGCAATCTGGACAATCAAGGGAGGGTGGATCGCCTCTTAGCAACAGATATTCACCATGTGAAAGTCGCTATGGGCCTGCCCTTCACCCTCGTTGGAGGCAGTTGAACCTGAGTCAGTGTGGAAAATGTTCTCCATGTACTCATCGCTGACAGATTCCACCTCGCTCCAATAGAGGACTTTGGAGGGGGCCATGGACCCTCCCCAGACAGTCTTGCCCTCTCTATCATTTGCAGGAACTACCCACGGGGGTTATTGGAGGAGTGGTGGAAGAAGAGCCTGGCCGAGAGGGAACAGGGCCTTTACCCCCCCCTTCCATAGCCCCCAGGCATGTTGGAAGATGAGCAAAAACTCTGTTGCTGCAGGTCCAACAGACGCTATTTCTGAAACAATTGTGACTGCTGTGGCTGAAGATGCTGCGACTGTGGAAACAGAAGAACAGCAGACTCCCCATTGGCAACAGGAACTGGTCCTGCAGTGAAATTTGGTATCATGGAAAGAGCAGGTCCACCTGGAGGAGAGGGTGCCCTGGGTGTAGATGCACTGATAATCCTCGACATGGATGATGGCAAGGAAGTGTCAACTACATTGGGAGCCAGAGCCACTAACAAGGATGCTGAAGTGGAAGAAGTCTCCCCTGGAACAGATGTGCAAGCGGCACAGAGAAAATCAACAGGGGAACCATCGCCACTTATCGCAGCTGTGGCATCAGGGCAAGGAGGCAGGCATTGATCCTAATGCACCACCGAGTTACATTGGCTCTCGTAGTCAGGAGCTTGCACCAGAAGGAAGAGAGAAAACCATCAAAGGGTACTCCTTGGGGTCTCAGCCAGCCAAGCTGCACTGAAACCAGTCTCAAACTGGCCAGGAGCTGTAGGCCTTGAAGAAAGAAAAATGGTGCATGGCTTGCACAGGCCGGGGACGTCGGGCGGGAAAGGCAGGATTGCAGCAAACACTCATGGTTAGGTGCAGTGGCCCCTACTGACCACCAGCGAAGTTCAGGTGACAATCCTCTGCAGTTGCCAATGGAAAAGGTGGCGATCCACTGCGGCCTCGGTGCTTCAGTCCCCAGGAGCTCAGGGGAGTGGGGGTGGCGCAGAGAGAAAACACTGATCAACCATGTGTTATGGAGCTACATGGAGCCGTGCAGAAGACTCTCAGACATTTTATACTTACTTTTCTTTCTTTAAAAATTTTTAAAAAAGGCCAAAAGACAGCTAAGGATCCCTCAGAAGGATCCTTGTGATCCAACGTCCCTGCCAAGCTATGCTGGCTCTCCTAGCCAGGAGCTATCCCCAAAGTAACAGATCAACCAGAAAAGGGTATCTCGTATACCCCCTGGGATCTAAAGTGGCCGAGCTACACTGCACCCAGATGCAGACTGGGCAGTAGCTATAGGCCTCTCTCTAGGTCTCTCTGGAAGAAGAAAACCACCATCTGCTGGAGACAGAGAAAATACTAAGGACTCCCTTTAGCTGTGCTAGGTTTTATGCCAGTGGTGATGTCATGGCATAGTTTTGCTTTCTTTTCTGTGTCTCCCATCATCTGCTGGCAGGAGGAGATAACCCACTAGTCTGGACTGGTCTACACTAGTCTGGACTAGTCTAGCAGGAAGATCTGGAATTCCAGATGTAAAGGGGGTAACACTGAGCCCCGTGGTTGCTACTGCTGAATATCTGAATAGAACTGACACTATCTGGATAGTTGCAATAGTTGGCCACTATCCAGAGAGCTTATCCAGATAGCACTTAGGGCAGCTATATTGTGGCACTGAAAATCGTCTCTTTTAGGATAACTAAAGCCTCGCTAACAGACTGCCCCAGCATTATTCAAATAATGCTGAGGCAGTCTTAGGAGATATTCTGTGGCACTATATGGATAATGCCATTAAATATCTCCCTCAGTGGGACAGGTGCTGCTAACCATATAAGTCCCTTTAAATACTGACCCCTACTCCTTTTTCTCTCTCAGATGTTAAATATTGTAACCGCTGTTTTAATTTTATTGCAACTTTGAAAACTGCTTTGATGCTGTTGTGAAAGGCAATATATCAAATTTTAATAAACTTAATTTGAAGCATGGTTGTTTACAATTGCTTTATGTGATAAGATATGCAGTCCTATTTTTATGAGTATGTTTTATTAATATACACCCAAGGGAATTCTGCATAACTGTGCAATGCAGAATTTGAGCAGATTTCTGCATAGGCACGGGCATCGGTGACTCCCAGTCCCTCTCCCCTTCCCTGCAAAGATTGCATGTCAAGAGGAGGTGGTGAATCTCTGCACATTGGGCTGTGTCCTCCTCTTCTGCCATCCAGGGCCCCACTGTTCATTTGAGCCACATAGCTATATGGCAGCCCACATGGTTCAAATGAACAGTTGGGCCTAGGACGCAGAGAAGGATGTGGCCCAATGTGCAGTCGTTTGCTGCCATGGCAGCTTCTTGCCACACAATTAGGACACAGAGGAAAGCAAGCTGTGGTAGGTATTGTGCACTGGGGTAAGCTTGGGAGAATGTGGAATGGGAGTCAGGTAGAGCAAGCTTGAGGTACTGCAATGGGTGTGGAGAGAAAAATGAAGTAGAAGTATGTGCCTGTGGGTGGGGGAAGAAAGACAGGTGGGAGTATTTGCTTGGAAAGGAAGGTTAGGCTTAGGGGTTGGGGAGAGAACTGTGGTTGGAATGCGAGAGAACTGAAGAGGGAAAAGGCAGGGGGAATTTCAGGTCTAAAAGATGGGGTTAGGCTTTATGATGAGGGAATTCTGTGCAAAAAAGTACCAATAAAGCAAGCAGAATTTCACAGAATTTTAAAATATTGTGAACAGAATTTTACATTTTTTTGCACAGAATTCTCCCAGGAATACTTTGAAGGAAAGACAGAGAAAATCGATAGAGAAATAAACTTTAGCAATTATCTTTTCACAAAATAAAACTCAGAGCACTAACAGTTTTGTTAGATGCTTAGAGCTGACCACTGCTTGATTATAGCTCATTGTTATTCTCTGCCTGTTGTACCTTGCACATTTAAAACATCAAGTTGGTGCAGTACCTTCAGAAATTAAGCAATGTAATCAGCTAACTGTAATAGCTCTGAGATTTCTTATCCATTCATGCTACTGAGAACAATCTAAAATGAAATTACAAGGTGCACAGAGAAAAGCATTGCTTAAATAAATTAAAAATCACACAACATATTCTATTGTGTAATACAATTCTTTTGTACTTTTCAAAATATTCTGATCGCATACCCTGAGTGCGTCCATAATATCAGGCTGCTCCATGAGTTTTGGAAAAGTTGCTAGAATGGGGCTACAAATTAAATCTGAAACAAAGAAAGATAAAAAAAAAACACACTGGTTATGGTTGGCCAAGGTAAGATGAGCAGATAACTGCCTTCAATCAAAATGAAAATCCCATGTCAAAGATAAAAGTATCCAGTGCAATTACCCTAGTGACAAAGCCCTCAACAACGGAAATTATAACATCTGGAAAATTAATTATAAAGTAGTTTTAAAAGTACATTTAAATAGGGATTGCTAGGGACTGAGCGTTACCTGTTTGTTGACTTGTAAAATATCAGATCTTCTGACCCGTGTTAAGTTTACTGCATCGAGGCCGAGGGCATTTAAAAACCGAGCCCAACCACAGGAAGATTGTGGCCTGAGCATTACCTGTCCTAAACAGTATCAGATCTCCTGACCCATGCGAATTTGCACAGCTTCTGACATCATCTAGGGCATTTAAAAGTCGTGCCCCAACATGGGACATGGAGCTTAGTTACTCACCTGAAACAGATGATCTCCGGGAACAGTAAGAATTTAGTCTTCACATATGGGTGACATTGGTAACGACAGAGCCCATGAGGGAATGCTCCCCAGCGTCCAATAGGAAAGCTTTTGGGAGCACTGCACTGCGCCTGCGTGGCTGCCATTCCACCTTCCCAACTCCCTCTCTTCAGTTGAATTTGTAGCTGAGAAAAGAGAGTAAATGAAACCCTTTAACTCCTAGGAGAGGAGGGCGGGTTGTGAAGACTAAATTCCTGCTGTTCCTGGAGATCACCTGTTACAGGTGAGAACATAAGAACATAAGATATGCCATACTGGGTCAGACCAAGGTCCATCAAGCCCAGTATCCTGTTTCCAACAGTGGCCAATCTAGGTCATACGTACCTAGCAGTTTCCCCAAAAGACACAGGTTCCGCAATGCTTGTACTGGGTCAAGCATTGATATCCTGGGTCCCTTCTTAATAATGGTTTTATGGACCTTTCCTCCAGGAACTTGTCCAAACCTTTTTTAAACCCAGCTACACTAACAGCCTTTACTACATCCTCCAGTAACAAATTCCAGAGTTTGATTACACGTTGAGTGAAAAATATTTTCTTTTATTAGTCTTAAATAGTTTACCCTGTAGCTTCATTGCATGTCCCCTAGTCTTCTATATTCTGATAACGTAAACAATCGATCTACGTTTACCCCGTTCCACTGCCGTTCATTAATTTATAGACTTCTATCATATCTCCCCTCAGCTGTCTCTTTTCCAGGTTAAAGATCCCTAACCTTTTTAGCCTTTCTTCATAGGAGTATCCTTCATCCCCTTTACCATTTTGGTGGCTCTTCTCTGAACCTTTTCTAATAACGCTATATCCTTTTAAGATACGGCGACCAAAATTGCACACAATATTCACCATGGAACGGTATAGAGGCATTATAATATCTTTTGTTTTATTTTCCATTCCTTTCCTTTCCTTATGATACCTAGCATTCTATTTGCTCTCTTGGCTGCCGCTGCACACTGGGCCGAGGGTTTTAACATGTTATCCACAATGACGCCTAAAACTTTTTCCTGGGTGGTGGTTCCTAATGTGGAACCTTGCATTGTGTAACCATAGTTTAGGTTGTTCTTCCCTAGGTGCATAACTTTGCACTTGTCCACATTAAATTTCATCTGCATTTTGATGCCCAGTCTTCCAATTTATCAAGATCCTCTTGCAATTTTCCACAATCCTCTTGGGTTTTAACAATTTTAAATAGTTTTGTGTCATCTGCAAATTTGATAACCTCACTCGTTATTCCACTTTCCAGGTCATTTATGAGTATGTCAAAAAGCAGCGGACCCAGCACAGATCCCTGGGGTACACCACTATTCGCCTTTCTCCATTGGGAAAATTGGCCGTTTAGCCCAGCCCTCTACTTTCTATCTTTTAACCAGTTCCTGATCCACAGTAGTACACTGCCTCCTATCCCATGACTCTTTAGTTTTGCCAAAAGTCTCTGAGGGACCTTGTCAAAGGCTTTCTTGAAGTCCAGATACACTATATCAACCAACTCACCTTTGTCCACCTGTTTATTCACACTTTCAAAAAAACATAACAGATTAGTAAGACAAGACCTTCCTTGACTAAAGCCATGTTGGATGTCTCCCATTAGGCCATGACTATCTACATGCTGAGTAATTTTATTCTTTATGATGGTTTCTACCATTTTTCCCTGTACTGACGTCAGGCTCACCGGTCTGTAGTTTCCCGGATCACCCCTGGAACCCTTTTTAAAAATTGCTTTCACATTGGCGATCCTCCAATCTTCAGGTATTAGAGATGATTTTAATGATAGTTCACAGATTAGTAATATCAGGTCTGCAATCTCATATTTCAGTTCTTTCAACACCCTTGGATGTATACCATCCGGCCCAGGTGATTTGCTACTCTTCAGTTTATCTAATAGTTGTAATACATCTTCCCGATGTATCGATATTTCCTTCAATTCTTCCGCACCTTTAAATACCACTTCAGTCATGGGTAACATCCCTACATCTTCCTCAGTATAGACTGAAGCAAAGAATTAATTCAGTCTCTCCGCTATCGCCTTGTCGCCTCTTAGTGCCCCTTTAACTCCTCTATCATCCAATGGTCCAACCGACTCTCTCACAGGTTTTTTGCAAAGAATGTACTTGAAAAAATCTTTATTTTGTGTTATTGCTTCTGCAGCAAGCTTCTTCTCAAATTCTCCCTTTGCCTTCTTTATCAATTCCTTGCATTTGACCTGCCAGTGCTTGTACTGTTTCCAGGTTTCGTAGTTTGGCTCTTTTTTCCATTTCCTGAAAGATGCTTTTTTGGCAACAACAGCCTCTCTGACCTCACCTTTAAACCATGCTGGCAGTTTTTTGGACTTCCTTCCACTTTTCTTAAAGCGTGGAATACAGCTGGTCTGGACTTCCAAGATAGTATTTTTAAACAACACCCAAGCTTGATGTAAGTCTTTAATCTTTGCAACTGCTCCTTTTAGTTTTTTCTTAACTATTTTCCTCATTTTATCATAGTCTCCCTTTCGAAAGTTAAAAGGTAGTACTGTGGCTTTCCTTACTATCCCTCCTCCACTAATTAAATCAAAGGCGATCGTGCTATGATCACTATTGCCAAGTGGCTCCAACACCCTTATCTCTTGCACTAAATCTGGTGTTCCACTAAGGACTAGGTCTAATATGGCTTCCCCTCTGGTTGATTCATGAACCAGCTGCTCCAAGAAGCAGTCATTTATGTTATTTAGGAACTTTATCTCCCTAGCATGTCCTGCCGTGACACTGACCCAGTCGATACCGGGGTAATTGAAATCACCCATTATTATTACCGAGCTGTAACTTTTGTTAGCTTCCTTGATTTCTTTGAGCATTTCATCATCCATTTGTTCATTCTGGCCAGGCGGTCGATAGTACACCCCCACTGCCATCGCCTTCTTCTTTTTACATGGAATTTCAATCCATAGAGATTCTACATCAAATTTTGCTTCCTGCAAAACTTTAATCCTTTCTGACTCAATGCCCTCTCTAACATAGAGTGCAAGCCCTCCACCAATTTGATCAGCTCTATCATTACAATATAGTTTGTACCCAGGTATCACAGTGTCCCACTGGTTGTCC
Source organism: Ichthyophis bannanicus (assembly GCA_033557465.1). Classification (NCBI taxonomy): domain Eukaryota; kingdom Metazoa; phylum Chordata; class Amphibia; order Gymnophiona; family Ichthyophiidae; genus Ichthyophis; species Ichthyophis bannanicus. The sequence continues at coordinate 125,983,311 of CM066033.1, read as the reverse complement.
TCCTTCCAACATGTCTCTGATATTCCAATCATATCTAACCTCTCATTTAGTGCTATATATTCTAACTCTCCCATCTTATTTTTTAGATTTCTAGCATTTGCATACAAGCATTTTAGAGACTGTATTTTATTCATATTAATTTGGCTATTGGTAGACATGGGTAATTTGGGATCTTTAAGCTCTGTCTACTCCATACTCGAGGGCATTTGGGCTACTTTACTCTTTTTTGGAACATCTCTGCTTTTGGTAGTATCCTTCAAGGATACATTCTTCCGAACCATCCGCTCTTGGGCGACTGTCGGCTGTTCCTTATTATCTAGTTTAAAAGCTGCTCTATCTCCTTTTTAAAGGTTAATGCTATCAGCCTGGTTCCATCCCAGTTAAGGTAAAGCCCATCCCTTTGGAAGAACCCCTCTTTTCCCCAGAATGTACCCCACTTCCTAACAAATCCAAACCCCTCATCTCTGCACCATTGTCTCATCCACGCATTGAGACTCTGGAGCTCTGCTTGCCTTTTGGGTCCTGCACGTGGAACGGAAAGCATTTTGGAGAACGCTACCCTGGAAGTTCTGGATTTCAACTTCCTACCTAAAAGCCTAAATTTAGCCTCCAGAACCTCCCTACCACATTTTCCTATGTCATTGGTACCGACATGTACTGTCACGACTTCGTGGGCCCCAGGCGGTTGCCTAGGTATGTGAAGTGGTGAGAGTCTTTTATTTATAAGAGTGCCTATGGGTGTAGTTATGATATGAGCAAAAATAACTTCAGCCGAGCAGTAATATAGGCACGCAGGATTTTATTCTCCACAAGGCCAAAAGGAACCTTTACACACAGTCCCAAATATTCAACACAAAGGTGGGTAATTTCCAGAAAAACAGGTAACAAAATAAACAGCTTCCAAATGCAGCTTGTTCCTGAACTCAAACAAAGTATTTCTTCATACCATTGAAACAAGGTTGGAAATAAAAACCTCCTTTCCAAAAATGGTTTTAAAACATTTGCAGTCTCTTCAGTAAAACAGCAGTGCCAAACTTTCTCTGCAAAAGGTTTTCTTTTTCTTTCTCAAACCAGGTTTCTCTATCTGCCCTTCTAGCAGACTCAATATACTTTGCGTGCAGCCTTTCACATTAAGGGTTAAGCTTCTCAGGCTTTCTAGCCAACCTAATTTGCATAGGCCCCTCGGCTCAGCCTTTGAACACGGCTGCTATTTAATGCTTTCAAAAAACCTTTTTAGTTACTATAATGAAGCAGGAAGACATTCCATTTCTGTCTCAGAACTAAGCTCTTGGTTTATAGCACTTTCAAAATCCATGCTCTCAGGTTCAGACTCTGTTAGAACAGCCTCATGTTTAAAACCAGCTATCTCTGGCTGCAAACGGTCTAACAATCTAAGAACCTTCTTTAAGGCAGTATCTCTCTTCCTCCGGGTAATGCCTTTTCTCTCATACAATTCCTTACTCTTAGAATGGTTAAAAGTCTTAGCTACGCTCACCTTATTTTGTGGCGATAAGCACCTGGCTGTCCTTGCAGCTGTTGGCTCAATCTCTGTAAAATCTTCTTGGAAACGTTGTGGATTATTCACATGGTCTGTGAACTCTCCCTGGCCAGCTTTAAAACCCTTGGCTGGTTTTGCCTTTCTGCTTGGAAACTCAGGTAAGGTTTCTTTCACCCTTGGAGTGCCTCTCTTTGGTAATATCCTTGGGTTCTCAGAGTTTCTTCCCTTCCTGGAATTCTCTGACCCAATTACCTTAGGGCTGGTTTCAGGACTGGAACTTCTGTCTCTCCTTTCTCTTTCAGTAGAGGACTCAGCATCAGTGAAAACTGGCCTCCTAAAGCACTTTCCCTTAAGGTTGCCTTTCCCTGCAGTGTACCTCCGTTCTGCCCTCTGAGAACCTCCCTCTCGGGCACTTCTAGGCTGGGCAGTTTGAGGACCTCTCTGCTGGGCTCTCCAGATATTTCCACGAGCTCCTTCCCTTCTGCTTGGGATTCCTCTCTGAACTCCTGCACCTCCTGAGCTCTCAGAACTTCCTGACCTCTCTGGCTTCTCTCCTGCTTCCTCCGGCTTCTCCCCGGCTTCCTCTTGTTTCTCCCCAGCTTCCTCCTTTCTCTGTTCAAAGTTCCGGTGTTTATACCTGCAGTTTCTCTCATTGCCTGCTGACTCCACCCCTTGCACTCCCTCGTGCACGGGCTTGGTTACTAGGGAACTAGGGCGTGTCCCTTGCCTACCAGCTTCCTGTGTGGAGTTTTTTTCAGATTCATAAGTTTTAACCCCTGAACTTCTGGTTTCTCTGTCTTTCACTGGGAAAATCCCTGGATTTCTCTCCTCTCTCTTATGCTCTTTCTGGCCTGCGCCGTCACAGTACCAAGACAGCAGACTCCTCTCCAGCACTATCTAAGACCTTATCTAGGTGGCGTGTGAGGTCCGCTACCTTCCCACCAGGCAGGCATGTTACCAGGCGATCCTCACGTGAGTAACTATGCTATCTCCAGGAACAAGCAGGAATGTAGTCTTCAAATATGGGACTCCCTAGCTCCCAGATTCCAGATGAAGTGACCTCAGAACCGGTTGAGATTCGCCTCGGAGCAGGTATGATGAGGTCATGGATCCCACATGGATTTCTGGTACCTTCAAAATCCGGGATGGAGGGTAATAGTTGCATCTAAGTTAGAAAGAGGTGCTGGAGTACAGCCTGACCAAACATGGCATTCTGGCAGGAGTCCTTGTCCAGACAATAATGGGCAACAAAGGTATGGACAGAAGACCAAGTTGCTGCTTTGCAAATTTCGTCGATGGCTACTGAGCCTAGGTTTGCCATCGAGGTGGCCATGGCAAGAACACTGTGGGCAGTGACATGCCCTTCCAGGGAGAGTCCTGCTTTATCATCGGCAAATGAAATGCTGTCCGCTATCCATCTGGAGAACGTATGCTTAGAGAGAGGTAATCCTATGTGACTGGGGTCAAAATAAATTAACAACTTTGAGGCTTTATGATGACCCTGAGTTCTTTGGATAAAAAGCCAACGCACACTTGCAGTCAAGGGTGTGCAAAGTTGCTTCAGCTCTAGATGCACATGGCTTAGGAAAGAAACTGGAAGGTAAATTGACTGGTTTAGATGGAAGGGGGACACCACCTTTGGCATAAAGTGTGGGTGAGTCCAAAGAACTACTTTATCATGGTGGAAGCTGGTATAGGGAGGATCCGCCACCAAAGCCTGAGATCACTAATGCATCTAGCTGAAGTGATGACAATTAGGAAAATCACCTACCACGAGAGGAACTTTAAGTGAGGTCATGGCTAATGGCTCAAAGGCCGGCTTGAGGAGCTGCACTAGAACAACACTGAGGTCCCAAGCTACTGGAGATGTCTTAATGGGAGGTTTGGACAGCAGGAGACCTTGCATGAAATGCACCACTAATGGTTGTGAGGAGATGGGCTGTCCATCAAGCAGATGTTGAGAGTCCGCAAAGGCACAAAGGTGGACTCTCACTGAATTTGTCTTTAGACCTGTCGAGGACAGGTGGAGGAGATACTGAAGGAGTGACTCCACTGAAGCAGAAAAAGGATTGAGATCCTTCTGGGAACACCAGATTGAAAATCGACACCACTTAAAAGCATATGAATGTCTGCTGGAGGGCTTTCTAGAAGCTTAGAGGATCTCCTTAACCTCTTGAGTAAAGTCAAAGCCCTGTAAAGCTATGCTCTCAGCAGCCAAGCTGTGAAGTGGAGTGAGTGTGGATTTGAATGGAGTAGTAAGCCATTTTCCGGGGAGAGGAGATCTGGCATGTATCCCAAGCGGAGAGGATGAGTCTGAGTCAAAAGTAGTAGCAGCGGAAACCACAGTTGCCGTGGCCAGTGAGAGGCTATGAGAATCATGGAGCCTCTGTCAGACTGAAGCTTGAAAAGTGTCTTGGGAATTAGGGGTATGGGAGGGAACGCATTAAGCAGACGCTGACCTCAGTGCAGGTGGAAGGCATCCCCCTTGTTGGTTGGTGGAGATTGGAGTCCTTGTGCAGAAACAAGAAAGCCTGGCATTCTGCGGAGTAGCGAACAGATCTATTTCTGCAGTTCTCCAGGTCTGGAAGATGTTGGACACTGTGTCTGGATGCAGAGAACATTCATGGGGAAGAAGGATGCGACTCAGTCTGTCTGCCAAGACATTGGATTCTCCCAGTAGGTACACCACTTGGAGGTGTATCTGATGTGCAATGGCAAAGGACCAGAGGTGTATCACCTCCTTGCAGAGAGCCCAAGAGCCTGTTCCCCCCGACTTGTTCACACAGAACATGGCAACCTGATTGTCCGTCCTGACAAGGACTTGTTGCGCTGTGAGGCGGTGTTGGAAGATCTGGAGAGCACTGAAGATAGTCCGAAGCTCCAAGAGATCTGGAGTTGACTCCTGCACCGTCCAGAGTCCTTGTGTACTCAGGTTGTCCAAAGGGGCTCCCCAACCCTGCTTGGAGGCATTTGTCGTCAGGGTGCATTGACATAGAGGCATCTGAAAAGGTGACTCTACAAGCAGATTTTCTGGAGAACACCACTGAAAGAATACTCTGCGCCTCCCCTCACCAGCAACACTGCAGGGCTCTTGGAGTAACGGAATTCCACACTCAAAGCAATCAGAAGGCAATCTGTAAAACTTAGTAAATACTACACAACACACTTGTATTATAAAAACAAACCAAAGCTTTGGGAGAGCAAGCTAGGCCTCTGCCTATGTTTACTCTGACATCATAGCTTTCGGCCACTTTATTTATAGGTAAAGATTTGATTATACAGCATAATTCTCACGTTATTGTTCTACATCAGACATCACGTATATTCATAATATACATATTCTATTCTACGTCTAGTGTCACGTATATTCATAACATACTTTTCTATAGGCATACACGTCATAGACAATCATGAAAAGACATACATATTTTCTCAGACATGACTATGTAGGCCTTAATTCTAATTAAGTCTAAAACTGACAGTTTGATATCTCTGACCAGAGACTGAGAGGCTGGGTAAACAACTTGCCTTTTACTTATCTTTCTAATAACAAGACTAATGTTTATGTTATTTGGAACCTTTCACCCAGTTACTTCTACAGAGTCTTTCAAGGATGGTATTAAGTAAGGAGCTACAAATGATATTAACTCTTTCTTAGGGCTTATAGTAATATAATGTTATACACAGGGCCTGACTGTGTATCCAGCCTGGTACAATCAAGCTTTTCTTTTTTAGAGGATTTCCATTACTCCAAGAGCCCTGCAGTGTTGCTGGTGAGGGGAGGCGCAGAGTATTCTTTCAGTTGGTGCCGTGCTGGATAGCGGAATTCTGCATTCAAGGCAATGGCAGAAGGTGCCAGAAGATTTGTGAGTATTACCAGTGATGGGTAATCTGTTAAGTAGACAGGCTTCGTCTCAGATGCGTGAATGGCATGACAGAGCTAGGGCTTTAGTATTTAAAAAAAGGTATCCCTTATTGGATGCTTCTATTGTATGAATGAGAAGCATGGTGATGTAGCCATCGATTCCGTAGCACATAGGGATTCAGTGACAAAAGGTAATGAGGATTTGCAGTTTCCTTTGGAGGGAACTTTCTCTGTAGATAAGGTCCATTGCCTGAGATATGAGTTAGCGGTTAAAGGTAAACCATGCAAATGTGCTTACATGGTGGGAACGGATGGTACATGATGATAAACATAGTAATGTTTACGTTTTGAAACAAAAGTTGTTTGTGTTAGGAAATGTAACCAATGACCAGCTGAGTGAGTGAGGATCACTCGTGTAGCAGAACTAAGAGAAAAGAAAATACTTAAAGAGCAACAGCAGTTAGGGAGAGTAGAATTGTGTATTTTGGATATTTGGAATGTCTCCCAGCTCAAGGAATTGAGAGCACGTTTGAATCAAGAAACGGAAAGTGTTGTACTTGTAATAAGAATCTTAAAAGTAGTAATAGGCCATAGTGTTTCTGTTGCGAAAGAATTAAGTGTTTCTGATGAACTTATTGATAAAAATGAGAGAGATTTGGACAGATATTATGATTCTTACAAAGAGGAGTGTGATCAATTATATTATGATCTAGGCTCTATTCAGGACGTTCTACACCAGCAACATAATTTATGTTTTGCCAGTGTTAAACTGAAGCAGCTGTAGGAAATGATACTGTGACTACATAAAGAAGTGTTTGATTTGACTAAAACTTTTCTGAATTACAGGGATAACCCTGGTAGATTTGTGTCTTTATGGTCTCAAATAATTAACAGTTATAATCCCATTTGGGCAGCTCTAGATAATTTGCTCAGAACTGTGCTTTTATAATCCAGCTGATTTTCATAGGGTCACTCATCCAGTTCGTGACAGACCCTGTGATAGATTTCCAAGAATTACACAAAGAGATAATTTTGTTTTTATGTAGAGAAAAATTGTTAGAATCCCTTAAAGTAGTATGCAAACCTGTAATGGATTGGTCGAGATTAACATCTCTAAGGCAGGATAGGGGTGAAAAGGTTACAGATTTTCACACTAGGGGTATGCTAGCTTTTAAAGACTATTCTGGTGAGGCAGAAGACTCACCTTCAGGATTCCCTAATATTTTTGTAAATGGTTTACTTCCAAGAATAAAAGAAATTTTAGAAACTTCAATAATAGATTGGCAAGCTAGAACAGCTGATGCAATTCTGGAAGGAGTTCGATACAGTGACTTGAAATTTATCAAGGAACAGCAAGAAGAGCGAACTAAAATAGATGTGAAAAGACTAAATGCCTCAATTGACAGATTGTTTATGCAGCCACCCATGGGCAAGGGGGAGAGGTAAAAACGGAGGAGATTATGGGAATCCTCAGCGAGGGCGTGGACAGTCCAGAGAAATGCGTACTTGTTATACTTGTGGTGAGATTGGGCATTTGCAGCGAGACTGTCCCCGGAATCGGACTCTTGATGGCCAGAAAGCTGATTTCCCTCCTCCCCCTCTGGTAACAGCTGAATTCACTCCCGTATATCAGTGCTTCTCTAACCCAGAAGATTGTGGAGATGATACATGGGATGCATGACTATTGTTAAGTTTGAATGTAACTCCTCAGGGTGAGTTGTAAGCTAAGCTGGGAGGATCTACTTTGAAGTTTGTTATTGATACTGGAGCTACAACATCAGCACTACGTTTACAGGATTTGCCTGCCAGTTCCAGCTGTACTCTCTCTCTCTGAAGTGCCGTCTCCTGCAGATGCCAGTACCATTCATCCTGCTCTTGGACAACTTCCTTCTACCCTGTGGGCAGTGCCGGGATCTAATGTTGGATGTCTTTCTATCCCGCCTGTGAGAATCACCGTGAAACCTGGAGTTCAGCTTCCTAGACTCAAGCAGTATCCACTGTCAGTAGCTGCCATTGATGGAATTCATCCTGTGACTGAAGATCTTCAGAAACAAGGTGTCATTTATTCTACAACTTCATCATGTAAGACTCCAATTCTTCCTGTACTAAAGGCTGATGGTAAGACTTATAGATTTGTGCAAGACCTGTGAGCAGTAAATAACACAGGTACACAAAAATTTTTTTTTTTTAAACTGTCTCTAATGTTTCGATTGATTTTTACGTTTTTTGGTGCGCTGAATCCAAATCTGGTAACCAATTTGCTCCATCATGTACAGATTTTTTTGCTACATTGGGTTAGCAGTTTGAGGTGAACGTTTCAGATTGAGTGCGATCGAGATAAAAGTTTCTTGGATGAATTCTTTATACTAATTGTTTAGTAGTTATTCAAATAAGAATAAAGAAAATTGTAACAAGGCAGCACATAAGAATAGAGTAATGTCAACAAAACACACTGTGATGGTAGCAAAATTGTCTGCACTTAAAACAGCCACATACATGTGCACAAACATTGAGCATATAAGAGCGAGGTTAGACACAAAGCAAAGCAAAGAAATGTGCAAAAAATGTTGTACAGGTATGTATGTAAGAATAGAAAACGCAAACCGCACCATTGCAATACATGAAGACAAACACCCGATGGTGTGAAAATAAAATTCTAATAAATGAGATCTGACACTGTGGTAATAACTAGCAAATTTTTATTTCAAAGTTTAGTAAAAAACACGATATTTGTCAACACAGTTTAGATTTTAAAGTCATTCTTGGGTCAATCAATCTCCTGCTGGGCCCGTTTCTTCTTCCCCCGAATGCTTCTCTTGGTGCGCTGCTTGGCGTATTTTTCATCTGGGGTTTCCCGCAGCAGCAACCAGCAGAAATCAGCCATCATAGTGGTGTTCCATCTTCCTTGGTACCTTCTCTCTGCGTCCTTGATGTCCTGGTGAAACCTTTCACCTTGTTCTTCACTGTACGCCCCCAAGTTTTCGGGAAAGTAGTTCACATGGGAGTGCAAGAAATGGACTTTCAGGCTCATGTTACAGCCTTGTTCTTTGAAGGCATTGAGCATCCTGGCAACAATATCCTTATAGTTCTCATCCCGCCTGTTCCCCAAGAATTTGAGAACAACATCCTTGAAGGAATCCCAGGCTTCTTTTTCCTTCTCAGATATCGTTTCAGCGAATGCTCCATCTGAAATGAGTTTCCTTATATCAGGGCCAACAAACACTCCTTCCTTTAGCTTTGCTTCAGAAAGTCGGGGGAACTTTGAGCAAAGGTACCGAAAGCACTCACCATCTTTTGGAAGGGACTTGATGAATTGCTTAATGAGACCCAACTTAATGTGGAGAGGTGGTAATAGAATTTTATCACGAGGTACCAAGCTCTCATGAAGAACATTTTTCTCACCGGGTCTCAAATACTCCCGAATTGGCCAGTCTTTTTTCCCCCCAGTGTAGGTCGCGGGCCCGGCTATCCCACAAGCAAAGGAAGCAGGGATATTTGGTGAAACCGGATTGCTGCCCTAATAGCATGGATAGAATTTTAAAGTCTCCACAAATCATCCACTTATGCTCATCATAACGAATCTTCTGAAGAATCAGGGCCAAATTCTCGTATTTTTCTTGGAGAATAACAGAGTGAGCAATAGGAACTGAAGCGAATGTGTTGCCATTATGAAGAAGAACACCTTTTATGCTGTCTTTTGACGAATCAATGAACAGCCGCCATTCAGCAGGATCATACTTGAGTTTAAACTTTTCCATCACTCCGTATATATTGTTGCAAAATACCAAATCTTCCTCTTTGCTGAAATACTTCAAAAATTGTGTCTCGCGGTTGCGGTACCAATAAAAAGTTGTTCCTGGTGACAATAGATTTTTCTGTTTAAGCCGAGAACCTAGCAGTTGGGCAGCATCTTTTGGGAGTCCTAAATCCCGGACTAAATCATTCAATTCAGCTTGAGAGAAAAGTTCAGGTTTCGGATCTGGTTCAGTTTCAAACTCGGAAGTACTGGACTCATCGGGAAAAGCCATCTGATGAGTCATCATGATCAGAACCGTCCACACAAATATGATCCAAAGATTTTGGTGGTTCAGGCACAGGTACTTCGTTGCTATGAGGCATAGGCCTAATTGCTGAGGGAAGGTTGGGGTAACTTATTACGTTCTTATTTTTTAAGTTGTATCCCTTCACAATGCAAGAGCAAAAATAGCAGTCACTGCTGTGGTCTCTTTGTTCACGCCACATCATAGGTATTCCGAAACGAAATGCTTGTTTTTTACCTTTCATCCATAAGCGTAGATCTTCCTCACATGTCTTGCACACTTTGTGAGGAGCCCACGGTTTGTCTTGATCGCCTAACTTCAAACCGAAATAGGCGAAATATACTTTTTTAATAAATGCAGAAATGTTCCTCTGCCGCTTTTTCACGGTATATTCCCCACAAATAAAACAAAAACTGTCCGGAGAGTTGACGCAACCTCTGGCTCTGTGAGCCATCACAAATACACAGCACTGCAAACTACAACTGTAGTGAACCACTTCGGAATAAAGCTGGATTACGACTGAGCAAACAAAAGGTAATAATGAACTTGCAAGAAACTGAAATTTGACAGGAACGTTCATGTCGCAACCACCGTGTTTGAGCGAGCGAGCGAACGAGGCGAGGCGAACAGGAAAGAACATGCGCCAGCGCGAGTACTGGATTTAGCCCCCCGCCTCCCAATTGTCCTGTTAATGTATAAAATGAATACAAAACACTCTAAAATATCATGAGGGAGTGTTTTCTAGTTAGTTAACCATTACAACCTCTATTTTGGGCCAAGAAAATAAACTGCAGTCGGCTAAAAAGAAATTATGTGAACATTCCTTATATGGGTAAGAAATCTAATTTTGCAAGAAAACGTGACGTGATGGAACATTTTGGCTATTTTTCCTGGATTCAGCACCCCAAAATCTATAGGAATCAGTTGCAAAACTGGAGGCAGTTTTTTGGTAGTGTACCTGTGTAATGTGATTTTGCCAATTTTTCCCTTGGTACCTAGTCCACATGATATCTGGACACAGATACTTTCAGGGACTACCTGGTTTTCTGTTGTAGATTTGAGTTCTGCTTATTTTTCAGTGAGAATTTGCAAAAAAAGCCAATTTGTTTATTTGATTTCCATTTTGAAAATAAACAAAATATTTGGACCACATTGTATCAAGGGTACACTGTCAGTCCTGCATATTTTTTCAGGCCCTAAGAACTGCATTATTGGATGTAGAGCTCGACCATTCCTCTTTAGTTCAATATGTGGATGATTTGCTTTGATGTTCACCAAGTTATGAGATTTGTTTGTCAGATTCTTTGTCTCTATTAGCTCATATTGCTAATTTAGGTTTGAAGGTTAATTTGTCTAAACTGCAATTTGTATTTCAAAATGTTACTTTCCTGGGTGTTGTCCTAACACCATCTGGTCGTGCAATTACCTCTGCTAGATTGAAACCTATTCTGTCATTGCCTTTTTCCAGCGACACCAGTGTTATTGCGTAGACTCCTGGGTTTATTAATCTTCTGTAAACAATGGCTAGCAAATTTCTCAGATCTTACTGCTCCGCTTTATGCTCTCATTGGGAAAGAAGGATCTGAAGGCCTCATTGTACCCACATTATCACAGTGGGAGGTTTGTTTTAAATGTAAAAACTGCACTGGGAAATGCACCCTGTTTATTGTATATGATTATTCTTTACCGTTTAAATTGTATGTGGCTATTTCTGATTCCTCTTCTACCTGTGTGCTTTTACAAACTTCCCCAACTTGGCTGCAAGCCAGTAGGCTATTTCTCAAAGCGATTTGATGCAGTGACTTTGGGACCCCCACTATGTCTACGTTGTTTGGTAGCAGTGGCTTCGGCAATTGACATTACTGATTTTTAGCTTTGCAACACCCTCTTGAAGTACATGCAACCCTTCAACACTTCTAGCTCCCTTGGCAACTCTTGTGGAGGAGGATGGGTCTCATGATTACCTTTACCAGCCCCGGATATAACTTTGTTTGTGGATGGTTCTGCTTTCAGAGATGGCAAACTTCATGTGGGCTATGCAGTCACAACAGTTAATGATGTAGTGGAATCAGCTGCTTTGCCGTTTGCCAGTGCACAGCTAGCAGAAGTGTTTGCAAAGGACAACCATTTTGCAGACCAAGAAGCATGGCAAGCTGCTCTTCGGGCATCAGTGTCACCGACATTGCTGTATTTGACACCGTCTAATATGATTTTGTTTTCCCTTTCATCTTTCTTGTAGCAATAGCAAGATACTTCCTTTGAAACCCAGACTCTGTGGACTTCGTGGGGTGCAACTTGTGATGCTCAGGGCTACTGGAAAGAGATCATCTGCTTATTTGTCCTGACAGTCTTTTGTTTCTACTTGCCCTGTTCCTGCATCATAAGCATCACCGCTGTGACTATTGTGGTAAGGAGAGTGCAACACAGCCCTGGAAAACAGAAAAAAATGAAACTTTTTCTTCTGTGTGGGGGAAGGGCTCACCAAAACACACGTTCCAGAATGAAGGTAGTGGAAAAAACCACACTTCAAAAGCCAGGCTCAGACCACACCCAGATAGAGATAGGAAACACCTGTGGGTGGGGCCAGGAGAGGGACGTCACTTTCAAACATTTAAGTTCACACGAACACAGAGCAAGAGAGGAAGTGAAAGCAGAACTCGAGGTGAAGACTTCAGAGAGAGTTCAAGCAGGAACAGAAACGGAAAGGGAACACAAGGCAGCGGGTGCAGTTCAGGCAACAGATCCAGTTGGAGACACGGGAACAGCTTCAGAGACAGCAGTTGTGAAGGAGCCAGAACCAGGGCTAATCACACTCCTTCCAGGAGAGAGGAAGTGAGAAGGCTGGCTGTAAGTAAGCTAGAGCAAGAAGTCTCGGACCAGACTGAAGAGGAACAAATCTTCAGTGCTGGAAAGCCTAGAGGGTCTGGAAACAGACACTGCAGTGATTCCCAAGGCAGCTCTGATTCAGACGAAGTTACTTCCTGGAAAAGCCCATGCTGTAGGAGGTTCACAGCCAAGCTCAGAGGTAGGAGGGAAAAGTCTGTGGGGGTTAAGGAATATAACCCAGACTCAGAGATAGGCTTACAAGATTCTGAGGAAGAAACTGTATCTTGTAGAAAGCCTGCCAGGAAGAATGTTCCTAAAGATAAGCTGAGAGAGACAAAGCCTTTAAAGGGTTTATTAAAGGGGAAGAAGTCTCATAGCTATACTACAAACCCATAAGGGGGAAGGAAAGCTCAGTGGGAAGACTGTTCAGACTTTTAAAAGAAGTTAAACTTGAAATTCCTGAGCCTGTTTTAAACCCAGTGACATGTAATGCAGAGGAGGAAGACATGGAAATAGACCCTGATGTAGAGGAACGGGATTCCACAGACTCTTTGATGGAATGCTCTTTCTGCATGACTTCAGATTAAGGAAAGCCTAACGGTTTAACTGAGAGGGAAATCCAGAAAACTGTTTAGCCTGATTTTTGTATCCAGGAAGCTTAGGAGAGAAAGAACTCTCAAGGTTAAAGCACCAACAGTACCTGTGCTGAAGTGAATGTTTTAATGCAGCAATTTTTAGTATTTTGTGCTGACAAGCAGAAGATGTCCGGTAGCTAAAGCTTTAAGCCGTTGAAGGAAGCTGTAGGTTTGCTGGGCTCTGCTAATTGCCATTACTTTCAACTGTGTTTGTTTTTGGAAAAAGAAGTTCTTCTGTTAAGCTGCTGGAAGAAACAGTTTGTTTATAGCACTGCTGGAATACAGTTTGATGACAAAGTTTTGATTTGGAGAAAATATCCTTCTTTCTGTTATAGTGTTCAAGATTTTCTGCAAAAGGCCTGTTTGCGAAGCCTGACTATAAAACGATAAAATTGAATACATTTTTCCTGTGTTGGCCTGAAAACCACTTGGACTGTTTTTACACACAACTACACCGCCAGAGGTTTGAACCCTGGAGTTCAAGTAAAAATATAAGAGATGTGATGGCCCGCTGCCTTCACTAGGCCACCGCCTAGTAGGGGCGGCGCCACACTATGAATTATGCCTTTGCGGTTCTCCGGTATCGCCTGAAGTTTTTTTGTTTTCTTTCTTTGGCACAGCTTGTCTGCACTGTTTCAAGACTGGCAGAGTAGGGTCAGCCTAGGGTCAGTTATATGTATTTCTGCCTTCCGGACTCTTTTTGATTTTGCAGCTCTGCCCTGTGCCAGAGGAGGGAGGTGGTAATAGTTTGGTGGTCACTTGTCTTTTCTCTGAATGGGTAGCGGCTTATCCCACTACCAGTATGACTGCTGGGGTTGCCATCAGATTATTGCTCACTCAGTTTATTCCTGTTTGGGATGTACCTTTTGTTCTTTCTTCTTGTCTGGGTCTAGCCTTTGTTGCGAGTGTCTGGGAAATTTGGTTTGGTATTAAGAGACAACTGCACACTCCTTATCATCCGCGAAGCTCTGGCCAAGTGGAACGGATGACTAGGACACTCAAAGGTCACTTACGCACTCTGAAACAGGATTGGGCTACAGATTGGACAGAAGCCCTTCCTTTTGCCCTTATGGCAGTGCGTAATTCCCCCAGCCTGACACCATATGAAATAGTTACTGGACGTCCCGCTACCTCTCCACATGAATTGGCAGTTATCCCGGATCCTCAATTGTTGCGCAGCGATATTTGGACTTATTGCTCACAATTGCTCTCAGTCCTGTCTGTTTCCCCTTTATTGCAGGTGAATCCTTAACAAGATGTTCCGTCAGAATCATCATATCCAGAAGTGAAGTCACCAGGTTGGGTCCTGATTAAGAATTTGCATCCAAAGACACTTCTGGCTCCCAAGTTCCTAGGTCCATTCCGTGTGCTCCTGGTGGGATACTCAGCTTGTAAAATGGAAGGACACTCTCGTTGGATACATCTTACACAGTGTAAAAAGGCTCCTTCACAGGATCCAGAAGATAGTCCCCTGCATTAGTGAATCAAGAGATTGCAACGCAGAGACTCATTGAACAACAGTGATATTGCAGAAAAAGACTATCAGGATTTAAGTGTTTTTTTTTAATGAACTAATCATGCAAAACACCTTCTTCCAGCATCTATACTGCTGCTTAGGTGGATAAATTTAGTTCGAATTAGTGTTTTACTGATATATATGCAATGACCTTTTGGCACTTAACCTCTACTTTATGAAAAGTTTGAATTAGGGGCAGTTGTAGCTATAGTATATAGCTTCATCATATTAAGAAAAGTAGGTGTATTTTCATTTTGTTTTAGAATGTTTATTTTTGGAGTAATTATAGTTACAGATATTTTGAGGTTTGCTAAGAATGTTTCCTTATCTGGTCTTAGTTGTGCTGTGGCATGTTATTGTTAATGAAGCAGTACTGCCTTTAGAATCTTGGGAAAGTTATGGGGAATATCCAAATATTTTTGAGTCACATTTACACTCAGTTACAAAATATTTTAATCTGTCATGTTGTGCAGTTTGTCTTCCATCTGTGACGGCCACTCAACATGGGTTTTTACCACAAGTTAGGCCCAAAGCCTTTGAAGAGTTCCGTGCTACAGCTTTTAATCTAACTACTGTACAATGGCCTCATACAAACACAGAACCTAGAGTAGTTAGTTCTATGCCTTTACAGTCCCCTCCAATATGTTTTATGGCTCAAGGTACAGGGAAAAAGGTAGGGGACACCCCATGGAACGTTTGTAGAATAATAATGCTACATAATTCTTCTATTTGGTATAAGAAATCCCACGTCAGAAAATCTTATATTTCGGTAATACAATTACTGCAAGTTCAAGGGAACCAAGTGCATGGGTTTCCCCTTGTTAGGGTACTACCATCCCTGGGAACGTAATTTATCTGTTGGAATTAAAGAAATGAACATTACTCAGTGGGCTTTGAATAACTGTACACAGAATATATCTTGTCCCCACAACCTGATAATTTGGGAAAATGGATTAGTGGCTTTAAAAGAAGATTATTTTGTGTGTGGTAATCTTGCATATGCAGAACTTCCCAGAGGTTGGTAAGGTACTTGCTATGTTGCTCAGTTAGATACCCCGTGGCGGTTTTTACCTTACCAAAATGTTACTTTATTATCAACCTTGAATAATTCCTTAAGAAGAAAAAGGGATGTTCCCCTCAGGATGAAGCCATAATAGCAGCACAACAGTTGGTAGACTCTACAAGCCCTTTAACTAAATCTCAGATAGATGCATTTACAGGTACTGTTTGGCTCTCCACATTTGGAGCCATAGCACCCACTAGAGAATATGGTACCCAGATTATGCGATTACAGGCAGTTGTTGAACTTACAGCCCTAGATCTCACAGAGGCTATTAGTGTGTTACAAGGTGCAGTAGACAAGGTGTCCACTTATGCAGCTCAGAATCGCATGGCTTTAGACTACCTACTAGCGAAGGAAAATGGCATATGTGGTCTAATTTCTGATTACTGTTGCAGTATGCTTGATGATGAAGGAAAAGTAGTGAAAGGCCTACTAGATAAGATTAGGAATCGTACATTTGTATCAAGTAGTAGTTATGTAAGTTCTTTTTCAGATTTTATTTTTATTCTGTTTCTTCTTTCTGGAGTTTATTATCTAGGCCCCTGCAAGGCATAGTAGCTTCATTATTTGGCTTATTAGGGATTATCATTTTAGGAGCATTAATTCTTTGTGTAATATCTGCTTGCTGTAAGAAATCAGTGGAGACACTGACCCCTAAATGATGTTACAGATTGACCCAGAAGCTAGCTATAATCCATTTTTAATACCGATGTCTGAGTATCCTTATCTGTGAAATGATTCTTTACAGAATCAGAGGAAGGACTGAAAGAAAGCTTGATTGTACCAGGCTGGATACACAGTCAGGCCCTGTGTATAACATTATATTACTATAAGCCCTAAGAAAGAGTTAATATCATTTGTAGCTCCTTACTTAATACCATCCTTGAAAGACTCTGTAGAAGTAACTGGGTGAAAGGTTCCAGATAACATAAACATTAGTCTTGTTATTAGAAAGATAAGTAAAAGGCAAGTTGTTTACCCAGCCTCTCAGTCTCTGGTCAGAGATATCAAACTGTTAGTGTTAGAATTAATTAGAATTAAGGCCTACATAGTCATGTCTGAGAAAATATGTATGTCTTTTCATGATTGTCTATGACATGTATGCCTATAGAAAAGTATGTTATGAATATACGTGACACTAGACGTAGAATAGAATATGTATATTATGAATATACGTGATGTCTGACGTAGAACAATAACGTGAGAATTATGCTGTATAATCAAATCTTTACCTATAAATAAAGTGGCCGAAAGCTATGATGTCAGAGTAAACATAGGCAGAGGCCTAGCTTGCTCTCCCAAAGCTTTGGTTTGTTTTTTATAATACAAGTGTGTTGTGTATTATTTACTAAGTTTTACAGATTGCCTTCTGATTGCTTTGAGTGTGGATTTCCGTTACTCCAAGAGCCCTGCAGTGTTGCTGGTGAGGGGAGGCGCAGAGTATTCTTTCAACCATCACTGAAGAGATGTGGTTAGACGGGCAGTGACTTGGATCCTGTCCCTGAGACGGCCTGAGGCCTGCTTCCACTGGGAGCCCAGAGTCCACTGGGCTATCTGCATAAGTAGATGGGCATGTGCCCAAGGAGCTGCAGCATCTCTCGGACTATCAGATTGTCTCTTAGGAGCATCTGGGATACTAGTTCTACTAGACGAGTACAATAGAGCTGGGGCAGAAATGCCCTGGACTACTGGGTGTATAGAAGGGCTCCGATGAACTCTTGTCTGAGTTGGAGTGAGAAGGGATTTTGGAAAGTTTATGACAAATCCCAAGTGCTGTAATACTGTTATGGTACAATGCAAGGACAGCAACACCTCTCAGGAGGTGTCTGCCTTTATTAGCCAATTATCTAAGTAGGAGAAGACGAATATCCCCAGAGCTCTTAGATATGCAGCTACAACTGCTATGCACTTTGTGAAAACTCATGGGGCAGAGGTGAGTCTGAAAGGAAGGACTCCGTATTGATAATGTTTTCCCTGAAAGGTGAAGCATAGATATCCTCATCCATCCAGGGGACAGGAGGTATGTGTGTACGCTTCTCTTAGATCTAGAGAACAGAGCCAGTCCTGACTCTGGAGATAAGGAAGAAGAGTCCCAAGAGAGATCATCTTGAACTTTTCGGTAACTAGAAACTCGTTGAGGTTTCTGAGGTCCAGAATGGGCCTGTACCCTCTGGTTTTGTTTGGAATGAGAAAGTAGGGAGAGTAGAAGCCCACTCCATGATGGGATGTTGGGATCTCTTCTATGGTGCCCTGAGATAAGATACCTCGTCTTGCAGGAGAGCAGTGAGAGGGGGTTGTGTTTGATACCTCCCCTTGAATGTGGAGGAGGGCAGAGCTTGTAGGTGAAGTGTCTACCCCTCCTGAACTATAGTGAGTGTCCACTGCTCTGAGGTGACGAGGTGCCATCAGTGGGCGCAGTGACACAGTCTGCCTGCTATGTGGGGATCCTACAGAGACATGGAGGCAATGTTCTTAAGAAAAATTTCAAAAATCAGGCGTAGCCTGTGACTGCAGGTCTGGTTGAGATTTAGCCACCTATCGCTTCTTCTGCTGCTTAGGAGATTATTGCCTTTTCTATGGGGCCTGGCCCTGATACTGAGAAGCAGAGGGATAGGAAGAGAAGAATTTATTATTATTGTAAAAGGACTTCTTTGCAGGAGTCTTCTTTCTAGCAGGGTCAGCTGCTACTCTGGACAGTTTGTTTAGAGTAGTATTTTCTGACTCTAATTGAGAGGCTTTACCTTGCCAGTCTTTGCCAAAGAGATTTTCCCCTGTGCAAGGTATATTGCCCAGCTTATCTTGAACCCACTGTTCAAGATCTGAGGCCTGAAGCCATACAATGTGACATGCACCGATGCAAATTGCCGAAGTCCTGTTTGTGCACTCAAAAGCATCAAAGGTAGCTCTATTAACGAACTTTGATACATTTTGGCTATGTTTAACTAGGGCGAGATAGTCTGCCCATTTATCATCTGGGAGGAGAGGAGCAAATGCTTGGAGATCCCTGGAGACTTCCATTAGGAATATTCCCATATAAAGTATATAGGAATTGATCCTAGCTGAAAGTATGAAGGCCTGGAAGCATCGACGCCCAAAGGCATCGAGGGATCTTGATTCCCTACTTGGTGAGTTAGATGAGATTTTGATTCGATGCATAGCCGATTCAACCACCATGGAGTGGTGAGGAAGCTGTGCCTTTTGGAAGCCGGGACACTCTGGTACCCGGTACATGGTATCGAGACGTCTACTTTGGGGTGAAACCATGAGAGGCATCTCCCACATACAGAGCATAAGATCATGAAGGATGCAGTGCACTGGTAAGGTGGCGGCTTCCTTGGGTGTCGTTGGGTACTGGAGGAACTCTGGTTCCTCCGCCCTCAGTTCCTTCTACGATGTCACCATGATAGAGAGACCTTTAGCTAGGTCTCGCATAAATTCCTGAAAGGACATATCCTCTGGCAGCGACATGTGCTGCTGTTGAGATGGGGAAGGGTCCAAAGGAAGATCCTGGGATCCCCATGAATCGAGTGACTCCGCATCCGAATCTGGGGAATCGGAAATCGGAGGACTTGAAGTATTGCTAGATAAGATGCGCACCAAAAAATAGATGCCGGTACTCATGTTCTGAGAGAGATGAGAGAGGCACATGTGGTCCCTTTACACAAAAGCAGAAGTAAGGATGTGGTTGAAAACTACAGGCCGGTTAGTTTAACTTCAGTGGTGAGTAAATTATTGGAAGTGCTGCTGAAAGAGAAAATAGTGAGGTTTCTGGAGTCCAGCAGATTACAGGATCCGAGGCAGCATGGATTAACCAGAGGAAGGTCTTGTCAGACAAATCTGATTGATTTCTTTGACTGGGTGACCAGGGAATTGGACTGAAGGAGAGCCCTAGATGCGGTGTATTTAGATTTCAGTAAAGCCTTTGACACCGTGCCTCACAGGCAACTTATAAACAAACTGAGCACCCTAGGGATGGACCCTAAAGTTACTGCTTGGGTTAGAAATTGGTTGAGTGGGAGGCGACAAAGGGTACAGGTAAACGGAGCTCACTCTGAGGAGAAGGAGGCTATCAGTGGTGTGCCCCAGGGATCTGTCCTTGATCCGATTCTTTTTAACATCTTTGTTAGTGATATAGCAGCAGAGCTGTTGAGTAAAGTTTTCCTCTTTGCGGATGATACCAAAATCTGCAATAGAGTAGACACCCAGGAAGGTGTAGATAACATGAGGAGGGATCTAGCTAAGCTTGAAGAATGGTCTAGAATTTGGCAGCTAAGATTTAATGTTAAAAATGCAAGGTCATGCATTTGGGCTGCAGCAATCCAAGGGAGCAATACAGTATAGGGGGTGAAGTACTTTTGTCGACTAGAGAAGAGTGGGACCTAGGCGTGATTGTGTCTGATGATCTTAAAGTAGCTAAACAGGTAGAAAAGATGACCACAAAAACTAGAAGGATGCTTGGGTGCATAGAGAGAGAAATGGCTAGCAGAAGAAAGGAGGTGATAGTGCCTCTGTATAAGTCTTTGGTGTGACCTCATTTGGAGTATTGTGTGCAGTTCTGGAGATCACACCTTCAAAAGAATATAAACAGGCTGGAGTCGGTACAGAGGGTGGCTACTAAAATGGTTAGTGGTCTTCATTATAAATCATATAAGGCCAGACTTAAGGATCTTAATATGTACACCTTAGAGGAAAGGTGGGATAGATTGAGACATTTAAATACCTCTGTCACATAAATGCACGGGAGGAGAGCCTCTTTCGATTGAAAGCAAGCTCTGCTACGAGGGGACATGGGATGAGGGTGAAAGGGAATAGATTCAGGAGTGATATGCAGAAATATTTCTTTACGGAAAGAGTGCTGGATCCGTGGAATAGTCTCCCAGTGGAGGTGGTAGAGATGAGGACAGTATCTGAATTCTAAGAAGCATGGGACAAACACAGAGGATCTCTAAAGGAAAAAAAGAGGACTGTTGTAGTGGTTGATATGGAAGGACAGACTAGTTAGGTCATGTGGTCTTTTTCTGTCATTATGTTTCTGTGTATCAGCTTCGGTAAGCCATTTGGGCCTTGCACCAGTATCAGTAAGGGATACCAGGGAGGGCATGGTTGGGAGTGATGTCGCACTTGGAATCAGTGTTGATATCGGTACTGGAACTGGTACCGATTGCCCGGTACCTGAAACCAAATGTCTTATGGGTACCAAGACTGAAAGTAGGGCTGCCAAACTACGCTCGATGGCCAGTAAGTGCTGGTCTATCGAGGTTGCCGATGCTTGGGTATCGGTGACGAGTATTTGCGCCACTGTCCCAGAGCATGGTACCAGTAGCTCTCTGGAGGTCGAGGCCTCGGGAGCATCCTGGAACCCCTCGATGGCTTTGGAGGGCAGGGCCTCTCGCTCGGGCTGTTTGGCAGGCTGATCCACCTCCAAGGCAACCCCCGAGGGATCTCAATGTTTAGAGCGAGATCTTTTCCTGGAGGTGCGTGCAGACTTCGATGCAGTCTTGTGCTTGGACTTTGAGAATACTTGAGAACCAGGAGAGGATGAAGAGGCCCTCGACAAAGTGTACGTCAACGATATCATGTCCAAGGCAAAGAGTGTACCTAATACAGAAGCCCTGTTCTGTAGGCCTTTTTGGATCATTTTCTTGCAAAGGGGACAGTCCTTTGGCTGGTGATCTGGGCCGAGGCATTTGAGACACCAGTCATGTGTGTCAGTTGCCAAAATGGTGCTGGCACACTTAGTGCATTTTTTTTTAAATCACTAGTTGGTTTCTCCATACTCTCAAGGATGAAGAGTATGGAAAGCTTAAAGCCTAAAAGGGCATCGATGCCCAAGTAGCTTTTTTGGGGTTCTTTTTTAGGAAAATAAGAAGGAAAATAAAGAAAGAAAAAGAATAAGGAAACCAGTGATGTCTTAGACTGTACCGGTGTCGACGGGAAGGCAGACACAATCCACAAAAAGAAGTTTTTTCTGCGGTGACAGGATTTGCTTCCTGCTGGCTCTGCGAAAAATGAAGAAATGAAGAGAGGGAGTTGGGAAGGTGGGAAGGCAGCCACGCAGATGCAATGGCGTGCTCCCAAAAGCTTTCCTATTAGACGCTGGGGAGCGTTCCTACGCAGGCTCCATCGGTACTGACATCACCCATATGTAAAGACTACATTCCTGCTTGTTCCTGGAGATAGAAATTATCCCTAGCATGGGGAAGAGAAAAGTTTGCAATCCCAGTAGATTAAAATATGTGAAGATTTTGGGGCCAGTTCATCAACATGAAGATGATTGCTCCGAGAGAACTGAATGGCACTCCATTGTCATCAGTGAGTACAGTTTCCCCTGTATTGTCCTCAGCAGATTTTGGTGTATGTACCCTACCCAGTCAGCCTGAATCTCAGAAGAGGATTGAAGACACCTAGCAGGGGGTACAACCCTTCCAACCTGCTTTTTCTGAATTGGATTCTCTTGAGTTGGAGACTGGCACTGAAACAGGTCCACTTAGTACGGTTCCTCTTCCAAAACCTATTAATTTTTCTTATCCTGATTTGGAAAAGTAAATTCTGTTTCTAAGGGCATTTTGCTCTATGACATTTGGGAAGCAGAGTCTCGAACTGAGCTGCCAATCCTGTAGCCCGACCCTGGCCATAGAAGACCAGATTGGGGGTCGGGCTGTGTGGAAAGAAGTTTGTCGTTGGTGGCCTGTGATCACAACTCCAGAATGGAGCCGCGGTGGCATTACAACAGGACGCTATGCCAGTGCGGCTCCATTCAGGAGCCTGGCTGAGCTAGCTGGGGATCTACTGGGCATCCGGCCTGACAGAATCAGAGTCCAGCCTGCATGTTCAGGCCAGTAGACCTAATTCTAATCCCATGGGCACATCTAGCCCCTGCGGGGTCAGAATCAGGTGCTACCGCTTCACGCCCAGATTCTGTCAGGCCGTACAGAGGCAGGACGAGCAAAATAGAATTGGCTTCTAAGAGTACAGTATATTCACAAAATCATTTTCAATTGTATGTTACTGGTATTATGAAAGTGAACAAGTATGCGTGTAACCCCCTCCACTCCCCTCTTCCTCTGGTATGGTAGATTTGCTCTATAGATACTCAGTGACTTTGTTGTAGGGTTTTATATTAGTTCACAATATGCCTTGTACAGGGGCGGCCCAAGGGGGGTGCGGGGCCATGTGCGGAGACTCGGTGCGGGGCCTCATTTGCATAAGTGGCCTTATTTGCATAAATATTTGCATAATGTTACCATACACTAACTTTTAGTAAACATGTCTCTTAATGAGTGTATGGATAAAGAAAGACTAAAAGATTTCTACATTACTATAATCCAGTGCCAACCGCCAGGCACATTAGGAACTACTACAAACGCTGCCCATTTAGAACCCATAGCAAACCCGCTGTATCCTGACAGCATTACCAGGACTCACAAAGCACCAGTCCCTACCTATCAAAAGGAAACACTGCAAATATTAAACCAGTACATTTCAGAGAATACTGGGGAAAGAGAACAAGTGGCAATGTCAAATAGGAATTACATAAACAGAATACCTCAGCTCAGTTACACATGCAGAACATAGACCATCACCAAACAAGGAATCGCAATTTAGAAACAGGAAGGCAATAATTTAAACTGGGAACCCCAAAAGCCAAACTTGGAATGTACAACAACACTGTAGAAATAAAACTATAAATCAATTTCCTCTTGTACCAAACAAAGCGCAGACGTTAATGATGCACATTTCCCAGAACTTTCATATTCCAGTTAATAAATTCAAAATAAAGAGATATATTTCTACCTTTTGTGCATTTTTTTTCAGTTGCAATTGCTCCAGCCACTTTCTTCTGGTTTCTTCATGTTTTCTGCTAACTCTCCATCGTCTGCTGTCCATTTGTCCTTTCTTCTCTCTTCTAGTTTTCTTTCCATCCTCTCTCTACATCTGCTTTAACATACTAATCTTTATCCTTTTGCTCTTTCCTCATTCTTATTTCATCCACACAAATTTTACCCCTCCATCCTCAATCCCCACTTACTCTCCCAATACCCGGCCAATTGTAGATTTTTCATCCCTCCCACACAAAATATTTTTCCCCTCTCCATTTTACTCTCCCAGCCCCATCCCATTCTAATCCTCCCCCAACATCAGCTCCCTTCTAGTTCCAGTCTCACCCAGCATCCATTCCCTTCTAGTCCCTGCATCAGCCCATTTCCAGTCCTAGCCCCCCATCAACCCATTTCCAGTCCTAGCTCCCCCATCCATTTTCAGTCTGAGTCCCTTCATCAGCTCATTTCCAATCCTAGCCCCCATCAGCCCATTTCTAGTCATTTCCTAGCCCCACCATCAGCCCATGTCAAATCCTAGCTCCCCTCCACTCAGCCCAATTCCAGTCCAAGCCCCCCCATGAGCCTACTTCCAGTTCTAGCCCCTCCATGAGTCCATTTCAATTCAAGCCCCCACCACAGCCCATTTCCAATCTTAGCTCCCCCCAACAGCCCATTTCCAGTCCTATCCTAGCTGCTCCATCAGCCCATTTTCAGTTCTAGCTCCCTTCCCTCACAGCCCATTTCCATTCCAAGCTCCCTCCCCATCAGCTATTTGCAGTTCAAGCCTCCCCGTCCACTCAGTCCATTTCCAGTCATAGCAATCCCCCAACCCATTACCAGTCCTAGCCCCCCATCAACCCATTTTCAGTTTAAGCCCCCCCTATAACCCATTACCAGTCCTAACCCCCCATCAGCCCACTTCCAGTCTTAACCCCATCAGCCCATTTCCAGTCAGCCCCCCATAGCCCATTGCCAGTCCTAACCCCCCCCCATCAGCCCACAGCCCATTACTAGTCCTAACCACATCAGCCCACCTCAAGTCCTAACCCCTCCCCATCAGCCCTTTTCCTGTCCTAGCGCCCCCATAGCCCATTAGCAGTCCTAACCCCCCCCCCCATAGCCCATTAGCAATCCTAACCCCCATCACCCTATTTCCAGACAGCCCCCATCAGCCCACAGCCCATTACCAGTCTTAACCCCCCCCCAGCCCATTTCCAGTCCTAACCCCCCATCACCCCATTTCCAGTCAGCCTCCATCAACCCCCAGCCCATTACCAGTCTTAACCCCCCCCAGCCCATTACCAGTCTTAACCCCCCCAGCCCATTTCCAGTCAGCCTCCATCAGCCCCAGCCCATTAGCAGTCTTAACCCCCCCCAGCCCATTTCCAGTCCTAACCCCTCCCCAGCCCATTTCCAGTCAGCCTCCATCAGCCCAGCCCATTTCCAGTCCTAACCCCCCCTCCAGCCCATTTCCAGTCCTAACCCCCCCCCCCCAGCCCATTTCAAGTTAGCCTCCATCAGTCCCAGCCCATTTCCAGTCCTAACCCCCCCCCTTGCACATTTCCAGTCCAACTAACCCCCCCCTTGCACATTTCCAGTCCTAACCCCCCCCCTTGCACATTTCCAGTCCTAACCCCCCAACACCCCATTTCCCGACAGCCTCCATCAGCCCCCCCCCTTCCCTTCCCTTCCCTTCCGGCAAATTTAAAAACAAAAACCTGGCTCTAGCTGCTGCCGCGTCCGTCGCAGCAGCGGCAGAATGGCGTGTCCCGCGGGGCCCCCTCTCCACGTCGAGCCCTCTGCAAGGGCTTTCAGATTCGCGAAGGGAGAGTGCTCCCTCGCGTCTCTGTAAAGCCCGCAGGGGCTAATGGGAAATTTCCCATCAGCCCCTCGCGTCTAAAGGGGCTGATGGGAAATTTCCCATTAGCCCCTGCGGGCTTTACAGAGACGCGAGGGAGCACAACTCTCCCTGCGCGAATCTGAAAGCCCTTGCAGAGGGCTCGAAGAGGAGAAGGGGCCCCGCGGGACACGCCATTCTGCCGCTGCTGCGACGGACGCGGCAGCGGCAGCAGCTAGAGCCAGGTTTTTGTTTTTAAATGTAATAAAAAAAAAAGCAGAATGTTCTTTGCGCGGGGCCCTGTGCAAAAAACATTCTTGCTCAATGGACGGGCCGGCCCTGGCCTTGTACTGGAGAATGTTTGTGTTGTTGTTGTTTTTAGTGAGATGATCAGAATCCGATTTTTTTTTTTAAATATTGAGTTCTGTGGGTGAATGTCCTGGTTCTGCTCTGCACCCACTATTGAGGAAGGGGGTTCTGTGAATGCAAAAATTTGTTTAAAAAGAAAAAGCAAGAACCATATCACAGTTTATAACAACAAAATAAAAATGAGTTATAATTTAGTTTTATAAACTGTGCTGTGGTTCTCACTCTTTCTTTTAGTTACTTGGTATGCAAACATCTTGCATTTCCTCCATATAATCTAATCAGCTTTTTGGTTTGGTTCAGTCCCTGACTGGAGTTTTGAGAAAGCTCTCCCCCCTACTATGGGGGGGGGGGGGCACCATCTCATCCTTCGCCTCAGGCAGCAGATTGTCTTGAGCCACCCCTAGGTCCACCATCTCTAGACATTCCACCAAATCAACAATTTTATGCTGAAGTTATTATATTCAAAGTGAGTGCAACATGGAATGCTTATTGATATTTTTCTTGTAGCAATTGAATTAAAGGCTTAATACTTTGCCTCCTCTTCAAGGTGAACTATGCTAAATCCTGGAAAATCAGGATTTAGGTTGCACATCAAATTGCCTTGTCCTTGTAAAAATGAATCAAAAATTATTCATCAGAAGTTATTATCCTACTTATAAGCAACAGGTCTCAGACTTATCCGGGTGACTTCACATTCAGACTTCAATAAGTTTACTGAATGTACACCCTAATTGCATCAATGGCCTTGCTACTTTGCTTAATTGAAATAAATTTTAACTCCTTAAATAATCCAAAACAGTGCTTAACTTTCAACGCAAGTCCCAAACGCCAAACCTCAGCGCTTTTTCTGCGTTTCACTGTTCTTCAGTTTCATCAGGGGGTTCTTTTTTTGAAAGCACTCAGTTGAACAAATCATCTCACTGAAGGGAAGCCGGCAGGCTCGTAGGAGAAACACAAAACCCTTCAGTGAGATGACATTCCAAAGGCGATACAGGGGCAAGTTGGGCTGTCTCCATTGTCCCGATCCTGCACACGCAGGGCCATCTTGCTCCCACAGTGCAGAATCGGGTCCAAATGGGCCCGTCCTGCTCAGGGCCATCCAGATGGCCTAGATGTGCCCCTTAGGGAATCGGGCTCTTAGTGTACATATATATTGTGACCCCTGAGGAAGGCGTGGCATCACTAAAACATGGCCATGTGGGGTCCGTTTTTTATGTCATTGACTGCTTTCCATTAAATAAGCTGTTATTTCATCACTTGTTTTGTGGTTCCAGGTAAGAACATAAGATAAGCCATACTGGGTTAGACCAAGGTCATTCAAGCCCAGCATCCTGTTCCAACAGTGGCCAATTTAGGTCATAAGTACCTAGCAGTTTCCCCAAGAGACACAGGTTCCACAATGCTTATATTGGGTCAAGCAGTGATAGAGTAGTTACTCACCTGTAACAGGGGTTCTCCAGGAGCAGCAGGATTCAGTCCTCACATATGGGTGACGTCGGCGCCGATGGAGCCCTCGTGCTGAGCATTTCCCCAGCTTTCAAAGAAAGCCTTTGGGAATGCAGCACGCATGCGCGGTCCCCTTCCCACCCAAGGGTGCCATCTTGCTCAGTCAGATGACATAGCTCAAAGCAGCAAAAAATCAAAGTGAATGATATGACTGCAACTCCAGGGGAGGAGGGAGGGTCATGAGGACTGATTCCTGCTGCTCCTGGAGAACACCTGTTACAGGTGAGTAACTACTCTTTCTCCAGGACCAAGCAGGAAGTCAGTCCTCACATATGGGACTCCCCAGTTCTAGGTTACCAGGAACCCAAAGCTGAAAAAATGGCTCCCTCTGAAGAGCATCAGCATCCGTGATAAGAATTTTCTCTGAGAACGCCCCCGTACGGTAGCCCAACACAAGGGCTGGAGGGTAGGAGTTGCCTAAACCTCAAAGAGATTACGGAGTACCGCCTGTCCGAAAGCACTGTCCCTCCGGGACTCTCCCTCCAGGCAGTAATGGGCTGCAAATGTCTGGCTTGAAGACCAAGTTGCGGCCCAGCAGATGTCTGCCAATGGAACAGAGCGGAGATGAGCTACTGACGTGGTTTTCACCCTGACACGGTGGGCCGTGACTCGACCCTGCAAGGGGAGGTCGGCTGCCTTATACGCCTAGGCGATACAATCTGCTACCCAAGTGGACAATGTACGCTTGGAGACAGGTAACCCCATCTTATTAGGGTCAAAGGAAATGAAGAGCTGAGTAGTGTGATAAGGAAGCTTATCATAGCTCAGGTAGGAGCTATAGAAAAGATGATGTGACTCTGAACAAGCAACCTGTCAGTTCTGGTAGAAGTGAGAAAACAGAATTTTCACATAAAAGACTACCAGTCCCAGAATGCACCAGGTTTCCAGCAGCCATGAGAGGGGCTGAAGGGAGAAAATGTGTGTGCAATCAAGAGAGCTATGAGGTAATCCCTAAGCACTCATCTCAAAGGGCAGGGCCTGATTCAAGACAGCTGCGCTGTGTTAGGGAGCAGCACACATTAGAACAGGATAAGAATAGAGCTTCTTCTTCAGATAACAGTTACTACAAGCTCCAGCCCAGCTTGAGGGAGAGCTTCAGCAACTGCTACAGAGGGAGGAAGAGATACAGAGACGGCAACGGCTATAAGCTCAAGCACCAGTATCACCTGGAGAAACAGAAGCCAAGCCAAGCAGATAGAGAGAGAAGGAAGCTCTCTGGAAGGAAGAGAAGAAAGGCCATTGGAAGGTCTGGGAGATTCCAAGGCAGTACTCATACTGGGAGGTATTCCAAAAGCCAGCAGAGTCCATTGGACTGGATTCAGCCAGAGGAATGGAGTGGCAGAGATAGGAATCACCAGTGGCTACCTGGAAGAGAGAAGACTGCATGTGGAAGGGACTTTCAGACCAAGGCCAGAAGGTATGTGAGAGAAGATCCAGTGTCCAGGGATCAAGATTGGAAGGCTGGACATCAGAATTGGATTACATATTGGCCAGGCTTTACAGAGAGGAATTATGATGGCAGGAGAGGCTCAGGTATGAACACTGATCCAGACCCTATCTATAATAGAGAATGGCAGCAAGGGAATAAGCATTCTCATGATAGTGCCTTAATGAAAGACTCATCTGTGCCAATGTATGATATTGACCCTATGATTGTTGATGAAGGGGGAGATACAGCAGATGAAACTATTTATATGGACTGTTCTCTATCTAAATGCTATTGCTAGTTTTCCGTGAGCAAACACATCAGCCATCACAAAGAAACCTAACTTTGTTCTTTATTTCCACTGCAAACAGCTCTTAAAGCAGGATTTGGGCTCACACAGTAGCAGCCAGCCAGCTAAAGGCTTTCAGCTGGTCCATTGATAGTAATTAGGGCTGCACCTGATTGTGTGTGTGAGCAAGGGAGAATCACTGCTGAGATCGGCGTGGAAAATAAGCAGAAGTTAACCTAACCAGCAAAGTTTATTCTTTACTTTGTGCCTTTGTATTTGGTAATTACTTGCTAAGAAAACATTAGCTAATTGCCTGACAAGCTGAAGGTTGTTTTCTGGTTTACTTTGTGACTTTTTGTTATCCATTTTTAAACACTGCAAGCAAGTAACCTCATTTATAGTGCTATCAAGCATACATGTGCTGGGTGAATTAAACCCCATCAATAAAAGAAGTATTTTATTGATCTTACCACTTGGTTTCACAACTCAAATTATTGTCATCAGCTGTGTTTAGGAGTGAATGAACTACAATACCCACAATACCTTGCAAGAATCATATGAATATATGCATCGTCAAGATTGTGTAAGTTCTCACCCTAGGCAGCCGTCTGACAGTAGCCCTTCGATGCCCCCGCATACGTTATATGTAAAAGGACAATGCCCTCTTACAGTCCAGGGTATGCAAGACTGTTTCAGCCTGGTTGGCATGCGGCCTGGGAAAAAAGGTCGGAAGAACCACCTCCTGATTGAGTTGGAAAGAGGAGACCACTTTTGGAAGGAACTTGGGATGGGTCCGTAGGACCACCCTGTTCCTATAGAACCGCATGTTTGGTCTATCAGAAACCAGAGCTTGTCGCTCACTCACACGCCTGGCCGATGTAAGAGCCACCAGGAAGAGCGCTTTCCAAGAGAGGAAGCACAAATGGCAAGTAGCCATCGGCTCAAATGATGGGCGAGTAAATTGCTGCAAGACCATGTTCAAATCCCATTCAGTTGCCGGTGGACGAACCGGAGGCTTGAGAAAAAGCAGACCTCTGAGAAATCTGGACACCAAGGGGTGAACCGACAGAGACTGTCCTTCCACCGGTGAGTGGTGCGCTGACAAAGCACTGAGGTGGACCCAAACAGAGTTAGACTTAAGGCCTAAGTCTGAAAGGTGAAGTAAATATTGCAGTACTACTGGCACAAGGCAAGAGAAAGGATCTTCATTGTGCTGAGCACACCACACTGTAAACCTGCGCCACTTGAGGGCATAGGACTTTCTGGTGGACTGCCTCCTAGAGACCAATATCACCTCTTCAACCTCCTTAGGTAGACGTAAGGGAGCTAGAACTACCCTTTCAGCAGCCAGGCCATCAAATTGAGGGACCTGATTTTGGGATGCAGAAGGGAATCCTGCTCTTGAGACAGGAGATTGTGTTGCAACCCCAGAGGGAACGGAGATTCCACTGCCAACTGCAGCAGAAGTGGAAAGCGCGGCTGTCTCAGCCATCTGGAGGCTACCAGAATCACCGAGGCCTTGTCCTGGAGAATCTTGAACAGAGTTCGGGCCACAAGGGGCGTGGGAGAAATGCATACAGGAGGCCCGTAGACCAAGAGATCAGAAAAGTATCTGCTGCCATCCTCAGGGGATGCGGTGTCTGGAGCAGAACCTGGGCAGCTGACGGTTCAGTGGACTGGCAAAGAGATCGATGGATGGAAGTCCCCAGCGGAGGAAGATCTGCTGGGCCACTAGTGGATTCAACTGCCATTCGTGAGGCTGGAGAATCCTGCTTAGCTTGTCTGCCAGGAAATTCTCCTGACCAGGTAGGTAAACTACTTTGAGAAACATACCCTGTTTGACCGCAAAGGAGCAGAGATCCAGTGCCTCCTGACATAGGAGCCTGGATCCCGTGCCCCCTTGTTTGTTCACGTAGAACATTGACACTTGATTGTCCGTCTGAACTAGGACAGACTGGCGAGGGAGGGCATGAGAAAATGTTTGCAGAGCTAAGCGGATTGCTTTGCAGCTCCAGAAGATTGATTTGCTGCATGCCCTCCCGAGGAGACCACAGGCCTTGAGTGCACATGCCCTGGCAATGTGCACCCCAGCCCTTTAAGGAAGCATCGGTCGTCAGCACCCTTGTGTGTGCTGGAGCCTGAAAAGGTACCCACCTGAATAGGTTTGGGAGATGTAGCCACCACTGTAAGGAGTCCAAAAGTGGTTTGGACACCTTTACTCTGTCTCGGAGGTCGCCTGTGGCCTGCGTCCGCTGAGCTCTAGAAAAAGTACAGAGAAGAGCCACCAAATTGGTGAAGGGGATGGAAGGCTACTCCTATGAAGAGAGGCTAAAAAGGTTAGGGCTCTTTAACCTGGAAAAGAGACGGCTGAGGGGAGATATGATAGAGGTCTATAAATTAATGAATGGAGTGGAATGGATAAACGTGGATCAATTGTTTACGCTATCAGAATATAGAAAGACTAGGGGACATGTAATGAAGCTACAGGGTAAACTATTTAAGACAAATAAGAGAAAATATTTTTTCACTCAACGGGTAATCAAACTCTGGAATCTGTTACCGGAGGATGTAGTAAGGGCTGTTAGTATAGCTGGGTTTAAAAAAGGTTTGGACAAGTTCCTGGAGGAAAGGTCCATAAACCACTATTAAAAAGGGACCCAGGATATCAATGCTTGACCCAGTACAATCATTGTGGAACCTGTGTCTTTTGGGGATATTGCTAGGTACGTATGACCTAGATTGGCCACTGTTGGAAACAGGATACTGGGCTTGATGGACCTCGGTCTGACCCAGTATGGCATGTCTTATGTTCTTATGTTCTCTGAGACACCATTGAGCAGCCCGCATGACTCGAGGACTCCGGCTCCATGCGAGGTAGTTTGGATGGCCTCTCTGACTCCGAGAGCCCGTGGCAGCAGTCAGGGCTATACGACCTGGCCCTCGAGGACCCAGGGGCCTCACTGATGCCGCCCTCGTGAGCTTCTTCTTCCTTTTGTGCTCCCAGGTGGGAGACCCCTCTTAGAGGAACCACGACACCGCTCGGGGTCAGACTCCCGAGATGTCGAGGCCTCTGACAAAGTTCGACTCTGAAAACATTTTTTCACGTTGATACTGACGGCTCTGAAGTGCCTTCGACAACATTTTGCCACACAGGCCACATGCCATTGGGTCATGGTCGGGCCCGAGGCATCGGAGGCAGCAGTCGTGTGTCGTGAGAGACATAACTTTCTTGCACCAATCACATTTTTTGAACCCACTGGCAGCCATCAGGGGAAAAAGGGCCCCTGCAAGGTCAAAAGACCGGGCTGCCAGTGAAAATAACTGAAAAAGCATGAACGCTAGTCACAAAGGACAAAAACCAAAAAAGAAGTTCCGGACTCAATACCGATGTTCCGAGCCCAGGCGGGACAGGGAACTGGCGTTGAACCGGATAAAGAACGCGAAAAATCTCAGAAAAAATCTACTTTTCCCGGGTGACACGAACTATGTCTGTTGAGCTCCGCAGAAAAAGAAAGACTGAGCAAGATGGCACCCTTGGGCGGGAAGGGGACCGTGCAGACGCGCTGCATTCCCAAAGGCTTTCTTTGGAAGCTGGCGAAATGCTCTGCATGGGGGCTCTGTCGGCGCTGACGTCACCCATATTTGAGGACTGACTTCCTGCTTGGTCCTGGAGAAATCCTGGGTCCCTTTTAATAATGGTTTATGGCCCCATCCTCCAGAAACTTGTCCAAACCTTTTTTAAACCCAGCTACACTAACAGCTTTTAGTACATCCTCCAGTAACAAATTCCAGAGTTTGATTACACGTTGAGTGAAAACATATTTTCTCTAATTAGTCTTAAATTTACCCTGTAGGTTCACTGCATGTCCCCCAGTCATTCCACATTCCGATGATGTAAACAATTGATCTATGTTTACCCGTTCCACTCCATTTATCAATCCACAGACCTCTATCATATCTCCCCTCAGCCGCCTCTTTTCCAGGTTGAAGAGCCCCAACGTTTTTAGCCTCTCCTCACAGGGATATCCTTCCATCCCCTCTACCACCTCAGTGGCTCTTCTCTGCACCTCCTCCAATAACGCTACATCCCTTTTAAGATATGGCAACCAGAACTGCACACAATATTCATGGTGCGGTCACACTATGGAATGGTACAGAGGCATTATAACATCCCTTGTTTTATTTTCCATTCCTTTCCTTATGATACCTAGCATTCTATTTGCTCTCTTGGCCGCCACTGCACACTGGGCAGAGGGTTTCAACATGTTATCCACGATGATGCCCAAATCCTCTTCCTGGGTGGTGGTTCACAATATGGAACCCTGCATCATGCAACCACAGTTTGAGTTGTTCCTTCCTAGGTTGCACAACCCTGCACCTGTCCACACCAAATTTCATCCGCCACCTGGATGCCCAGTCTTCCAATTTATCAAGATCCTCTTGCAATTTTCCACAATCCTCATGGGTTTTAAGAACTTTAAATAGTTTTGTGTCATCTGCAAATCTGATAACCTCACTCCTTATTTCCCATTTGCAGGTCATTTATGAATATGTTAAAAAGCAGCGGAACCAGCACAGATCCCTGGGGTACCCCACCATTCACCTTTCTCCATTGGGAAAATTGGCCATTTAGCCCTACCCTCTGCTTTCTATCTTTTAACCTGTTCCTGATCCTCCT
Organism: Ichthyophis bannanicus; assembly: GCA_033557465.1. Taxonomy (NCBI): domain Eukaryota; kingdom Metazoa; phylum Chordata; class Amphibia; order Gymnophiona; family Ichthyophiidae; genus Ichthyophis; species Ichthyophis bannanicus. The sequence goes on along the minus strand of CM066033.1, from coordinate 125,949,943 downwards.
AGCCCATGACTCTTTAGTTTTGCCAAAGGTCTCTGATGAGGGACCTTGTCAAAGGCTTTCTGAAAGTCCAGATAAACTATATCAAACCGAATCAACTTTGTCTACCTTTTTAGGGTTCAAAAACACCTCTCCAAAAAAGTCAGTCTGTTGGAGAACCAAATGCTGGCCTTAACTCCCATTTTTGTCAATTCTTAATTGCATTTGTGCAAGTCTTTCCACTTTCTCATAGTCTCTGCACTCAAGTCAAGGTATACAAACACTTTCTAGTTTTTACACATCATATGGCCAAACAAAATTCTGCCTATCCTGTTACTATAGGAGTTTAATAATCATGGCTTTTGATTTCTCTGACTTTTGGTTTTCTGCTTTTTCAATGTGCCCTCTCCACTCTATATTTAAAAGACTCAGTCAACAAATTTCTTACAAACCATGTCTGGCTGCTCCACTTTCTCTAGGATCCCAAAGATCTGAAATTCTACCTTCAGTCTTTAATTTCTTTGTTCTTTACCCACTCAGCTAGGGCCACCAGTCTCTTTCTCAATTTTGCCTCTTCCAATGCTGCTTACATTTTTGATTGTTCCAACTCTCCTCATGACTTTTCCACATCTGTTAGTCACAACTGGGAACTTTCCAATCTCATATCAGAATCACCCATTTTGTTCAAAATCTGCCACCCACATCCCCTGTAAAAGGGTATTTATACTCACCATCTCCCAGGACACCTCCTTCATCTCCATCTCAGTCTCATCTTTGTTTGCAGGATTATCACCCTCAACACTGACACTGATTTAGAATTTGTATTACTTGCTGCTTTTGGCCTTTGTTAAATTCACAAGCTTACTCCCTCTACTCCTTGAAGATTTCAGCATTCTTTGCATGTTTTACCTGTGCCAGACCATTTCCTAAACCTCTGTATTGCACAACTCTGTCATGTAGCATCTCACATCCCTCTAGAAACCTAAGCATCTTTTACAAAAAATAGTTGTGAGCAAATTAAAAATTCTGTGTGATAGCTGAATCAAAATGAGACTGAAATGACTTGTGAGGTGGGGCTAAGCCTGAACTCATACACACACTCAGAAAATCTTCTTAATTTTAATGAGTTCTACAGAAGGTGGTCACCCACTAGTATGGCTGATTTCAATCTGCTTGTCAGTGGAAAAACATGTAAATCTTTTATACTGCAACAGAATTACTTCATCATCACAAGTGTAATCCTTACCTGCATTTTGTCTGCTTAGTCTTTCTTTTAGGAGAGTATCACCAAGAATCTGTCGATAAAATACCAACAAATGTATGTTGCACAGACTGCCAATCAATGTTTCAGGAAGCAGACTAGTCAAGGAAAAGAAAACAAGAGGAATGCATTTAAATCTCTTATTTGTACTTAAATACATTTATTGAACATGGACAAGAAGAACTGGAGATCTTGACAGAGCACAGAAAGCAACAGTTAAACAAGTAAAAGTGGCCCAATTTGCATTGCAGTTGGAGCTCAGCTATCTGAGTTGAGAGACCCCTGTCAATTTTCATCAATCTAAACTGTAAGAAGGTCATTTTATAAGAATCGCTAAATATCCATGGGTGCCACCACTGCATGTCTTGATGCTAACCGGTTAGCCGGTGATAACCAGGCAGCGGCGATATTGAGCAGTGTAAGTTTTAAATTACTATAACTTACATACATTCTTGAAAAATCTAGTTGTGGGTTTTGCACCTGCCACAGAGCAGGCATAAGTACTTGCTCAAGCCTAGTTTTGCATGTGGTTTTGAGCACTTATGCCCCTATTTTATAAAGTACATGCATGCCTTACTTGATAATATAGGCTTGAAATATATGCGTGAATCTAGGTGACTCATAAAATGACCCTCTTAATGTCAACTTATTGGAATGAACTGGATGCTCAGGTATACACACAGGATGATTAATACGTGGCGATGGATTAAGCGGTAATAATTTGCTTTTAGAAAGCTGCAAAGTCCTCAGCTTGTTGCCAGACTACAGATGCATGCTTGCTGGGCTGATGACTTTAAAGTTAGATGGATTTTCATTTGCACTATCCATCCAAATGATTCCACTGAAAACTCACATATAGCTTTAAATAAATAACTTATCCTTTTAAAGTAAGGGTGCATACGATCATTCTCAAGGGATGCAAACAGGCCAGGTATTCAGTGTATCCCTAATGAATATGCATGAGATAGATCTTCATATATAGATTCTATGTTAACCTATGTCACGCATATTCATAAGGGATATCCTAAAAAACTGGCCTCTTGTGGCCCTTGAGGACTGAAATTGTGCATCTCTGTTTTAACATTATACTTGCTATTTATGCTGGACCAATTGGACAGACATCAGTCTAGCAGTTGAATATGGCAGCTTAAGATGGCTGTTAGTCCATCCCTGGAATGCTCCTAACCACATTCATTAAAATCAGCTATAGTATCTAAAGACTGGAGAATGGCCAACATAATGCCAATTTTTAAAAAGGGTTCCAGGGTGATCTGGGAAACAAGAGACAGGTGAGCCTGATGTCAGTAACGGGCAAAATGATAGAAACTATTATAAAGAACAAAATTACTGAACATACAGATAGTTATGGTTTAATGGGACAAAACCAACATGGATTTAGCCAATGAATGTCTTGCCTCGCTAAAGCGTAGTTACTCATCTGTAACAGGTGTTCTCCGGGGACAGCAGGAATCAGTCCTCACATATGGGTGACGTTGGCACCGACGGAGCTCTCATATGGAACAAATCCCCAGCTTTCTAAGAAAGCCTTTGGGATTGCATCTTGCATGCGCGGTCCCCTTCCCGCCCAAGGGTGCCATCTTGCTCAGTGAAATGACATAGCTAAAAAGACGACAAAAGAATAAAAATTAATAGGACTGCAATTCCAGGGGAAGAGGGAGAGTCATGAGGACTGATTTCTGCTGTCCCTGGAGAACACCTGTTACAGGTGAGTAACTACGCTTTCTCCAGGAACAAGCAGGAAGTCAGTCCTCACATATGGGACTCCCTAGCTATAGGCTACCGAGAACCCATAACTGAAAAATAGGCTCCCTCTAGAACAGCCGCAGCAGCCATGATAGGAGTTCAACTGAGAACGTAACACTCCAGTAGCCTGACACCAAAGGGTCGGAGGGTAGGAGTTGCCTAAACCTCAAACAGGTTACGGAGTACAGCCTGGCCGAAAGCACTGTCCCGTTGGGTCTCCCTATCCAGGCAGTAATGGGCCGCAAAAGTCTGGTTTGAAGACCAGGTGGCGGCCTGGCAGATGTCTGCCAGCGGAACAGAGCGGAAGTGAGCCACTGATGCCACCTTAGCCCGGTAGGCTGTGACTCGACCCTGCAACGGGAGATCGGCTGCCCTCTATGCCCAGGCAATACAGTCCGCCATCCAAGTGGTCAACGTATGTGTGGAGACAGGCATCCCCAGCTTACTGGGTCATAAGAGACGAAGAGCTGAGAAGCCCTTCAATGTTCCCGTGTACGCTCCATGTAGAAGGCCAAAGCTCTCTTACGTCCAGGGTGTGCAGAACTGCTTCTGCCCGGCTGGCATGCAGCCTGGGAAAGAAGATCGTAAGTACCACCTCCTGGTTGAGATGGAACGAAGAGACCACTTTCGGAAAGAACTTGGAGTGAGTGCGAAGCACCACCCTGTTCCTATAGAACCGTGTGTACGGTCTATCGGAAACCAAAGCTTGCAGCTCACTCACTCATCTGGCCAAAGTGAGTGCCACCAAGAAAAGCACTTTTCAAGAGAGGAAGCAGAGATGGCAGGTAGACATTGGCTCAAAAGGATGGCGAGTAAGCTGCTCTAAGACCACATTCAAGTCCCATTCGGTAGCCAAGGGGTGAACCGGGGGCTTCAGCAGAAGTAAACCTCTCAGGAACCTGGACACCAAAAAGTGTGCAGAAAGAGGTTGTCCTTCCACTGAAGAGTGGTGTGCTGATAAGGCACTAAGGTGGACTCGGACAGAGTTTGACTTAAGGCCTAAATATGAGAGGTGAAGCAGGTACTGCAACACCACTGACACTTGGCAGGAGAAAGGGTCTTCGCTCTGCTTAGCACACCACACCTCAAACCTATGCCACTTAAACGCATAGGTTTTCCTAGTGGATTGCCTTCTTGAGGCTAGCAGTACATCCTCTACATTTTTAGGGAGGAGAAGTGGTGCGAGGACTACCCTTTCAGCAGACATGCCATCAGGTTGAGAGACCTGAGGTTGGGATGCAGGAGAGTGCCCCCCTCCTGCGACAGGAGGTTGGGGTGTAATCCCAGAGGAATTGGAGCCTCTGCCGCCAGTTGAAGCAGAAGCGGAAACCATGGCTGTCTCTGCCACATGGGAGCTACCAGGATGACCGAGGCTTTGTTTTGAAGGATCTTGAACAGAGTCTGGGCCACTAGGGGTGTGGGAGGAAACGCATAAAGGAGGCCCACAGACCATGATATTAGGAAAGCATCTGCAGCCACCCTGCATGGTTGTGGCTGTCTGGAGCAGAAGCGGCGGGCAACTATAGTGATTCTGTGGGTTCGCAAACAGATCTATGGATGGTTGCCCCCAGCACTGGAACAGTTGTTGGGCTATGTTGGAATCTAGTTGCCACTCATGCGGCTGGAGAATTCTGCTTAGCTTATCGGCTAAGAAGTTCTCCTGACTTGGCAAGTAAACTGCTTTGAGGTGCATACCCCGGTTGACTGCAAAAGAGCATAAGTCCAAGGTCTCTTGGCAAAGTATGTGAGACCCTGTGCCCCACTGCTTGTTCACATAGAACAATGCCACTTGGTTGTCTGTCTGAATTAAGACAGGCTGATGAGCCAGGGTTTGACAGAAGGTCCGTAGAACTAGATGGATAGCTTGAAGCTCTAAGAGACTGATCTGTTGTGTGGTCTCCTGTGAGAGACCACACACCCTGAGTGCACAATTCCTGGCAATGGGCTCACCAGCCCAGCAAGGACGCATCTGTAGTCAGCACTCTCGTGTGCAGAGGAGGCTGGAAGGGCACTTCCTTTAGTAGGTTGCATGGTAAAAGCCACCATGTCAATGACCGCACCAGTCATTTGGATACCTTGATGCTGTCTCTGAGTCTGCCTGTGGCTTGTGTCCACTGGTCCCTGAAGCACCACTGAGCTGTTCTCATGTGCAGTCGGGCATTGGGTGTCACATGTACCGTGGAGGCCATGTGACCAAGAAGACGCAGAAAGTGTCTTGCTGAGATCTGTGATCTGCGACTTCACTTGCTGTACTAGGGCCAAAAGTCTCTTTGCCCTGTCTGCTGGTAGATAAGCCCTTGCTTGAAGGGTGTCCAACCTTGCTCCTATGAACTCTAGTCCTTGAGAGGGAACCAGAGTGGACTTTGTGTAATTGATCACAAACCTTAAGTGTTGTAGCAACTGGATCGTGCGAGACGTGGCCTGCTGGGCTTCCAGGGCTAACTGTGCTATGATTTTTTATTTTTTATTTATACATACATTTATATACCGCATCTTCCAAGGTTCAGTTGCGGTTTACAGTTGAACAACACTTAACAAAACAAGTTTGTTTTACAGGGAACGTCATATTATAACAGAACATATCTACAAGGAACATCAAATTTATATATAGTATATATGGTCTAAACATTGTGAGATAAAATAGAACAGGTTAACTATATACAGTTTTATGTATATATATATACAAGGAGGTGAAACGGATATAAGTTGTGAGGTTATCATATGTATGTGTTATCTGTATATGTTAAGGGTTTTTGCTTAATGTAGACTGATTGCTGTTTAACCTTTGTCTATAGTGGGTTGTTAAGTTATCTATGTTATAGTTTATGGTGAACAGGTACGTTTTCAATTTTTTACGGAGTTCTATGATTTCCGTACATGTTCGAAGTTCCTCTGGGAGGGAATTCCAGATCATTGGGGCTATGTGGGAGAAGGCTCTGTTATTAGTTGCTTTATGGGCTTTTGTATAATCTTTCGGGATCTTTAGTCTATTTAATTGACCTTTTCTGTGTGTTGGCTTGGACGGTTTCTTTATGTATTAAATTACAAAGCATTGTTGGGGCCATATCATTTAATGCCTTGAATGCTGTTATTATTGCTTTGTAGGTTATTCTGCTTTGAATAGGTAGCCAGTGGAGGGATGCTAGTACTGGTGATATGTGTTGGAGTGAATTAATTTTCAATATGATTCTTGCAGCTGCATTTTGCGCTAATTGCAATCGTTTGATGTTTTGTTTTGAAATTCCTATTAGTATTAGATTGGCAAAATCAAAATGTGGAGTTATTGTTGCCTGTATTATGTTGATAAAATCTTGTGTAAATACTAGCGGACGAAGTTGTTTGAGGGTTTTGAGTTTGAAATATATTTTCTTTATAGTATTGCTAATATGTGTTTCCATCGTAAGGTGCGTATCTAATATAACGCCTAGATATCTTATTTCATTTTTTATTTTGATTTCTTCGTTTTGAATTTTTATATGTGTTGGAGGGATGTAGGTTTTGTTCTTAGTCACAATTAGAACTTCAGTTTTAGTGTGGTTAATGTGGAGGTTTTGTGTTTTTAGCCACGTTGTGATTTCATTATAGCAGTCCGATAGGAGTTGTAGTGGTAAGTTGGGTATCGTGAATGGTATATACATCATAATATCGTCTGCGTATAATGATACTTGACTCCAAAATTTTTGAATATGTTGCAAACTGGTTTTATGTAAATATTAAAAAGCAGAGCTGATAACTCTGACCCTTGTGGTAATCCAATCTCTTGTTTATATGTGGTTGAGTTTTTGATTCCCAATTCTTACATTTTGCGTTCTATTGTTTAGGTAGGATGAGAACCAATTATGTACTGTGGAGTTTAAGCCTATTTGCCTCAGATTATTGAGCATTAATGTGTGGTGTACGCTATCAAACGCAGCTGATATGTCAATAAAAAGTAGAATGAAAGCCTGTTTATGATCGTCTATCCCTCTTAGGAGCGCATCTATTAAAACTGTGAGGAGTGTCTCAACTCCATGGCAGGGGTCGAAAACCATACTGTTGCTCGTCGAGGGGGGTTAGATGATTCTAGAAAGTCCTGAGTCTGTAATTGAACCACTTTTTCAATTATTTTTGCCAGGAAAGGTATGCTAGAAATAGGTCTATATGATGCAGGCAATGTTTTATCAAGTTTGCTATTCTTAAGGATTGGCCGTATTTGTGCGTGTTTGAGTGATGGCGGTAGGTATCCTTGGGTCAGTGAGAGGTTCACTATTGATAGGATGTAGGGTAATAAAATTGGTAGTGTATTCTTTATCCATGTTACTGGACATGGATCTAGATATGAGGTTGTGGTGTTGAGACTGGTAATGATATTTTTTAGTGTCTCCTTTGTTACGGGCTGGAACTCTGACCATATATCTGATGTTTGGTGTGGTGAGTTGATGATGTTTATCAGCATTGGTGGTATTTTTGCTTTATTTTTGTAATGGTGGGCTAAGGTTTGAACCGAGATGTCAGTAATTTCACTGTCAGTTGTTTGAGGGTTAGTTAGATTTCTTACAATGGTGAATAGTTCTCTTGGCCTATTGTACGATTTGATAGGATTTTAGTATAGTATTCTTTTTTTGTGTTGTCTAAGATTTCTTTATATTTAGTGAGGTGGTTATTGTACATTTCTTTATGTATTGTTAATTTCGATTTACGCCAGTTATGTTCTAGTTTTCTAAGAATCCGTTTCATTTTGTTTTAGTGTATTGTTGAACCATGGTTTGGTATTAGCTTGAGAGTACATGGTCTTTTTGTGTGTGTGATTAGTTTTGGCTGCATTGTTGATGGTTTCATGCCAATTTTTGACGGGTGTCATCTAGGTTAGTTGCAGTTGAAAAGAGGTGGGGGATTGTTAATTCTATAAATTCTTCGTTGTTGAATTTTTTGAATCTAGTGTTTGGTACATTTCTGGGTTGGGTGTTCATGCTAGTGAGGGGATATGTAAGATTTAGTTTGATAATGTAGTGATCGGACCAGGGTATCTGTGTGCATTCAACTGAGTTTGGATTGTTTAGCTTGAGAAAGGTCTTGGGGAGAAGGACAAGATCGAGGGTTCCGCCTTTAATGTGTGTAGATGTGTTTATTATCTGTTGATATTCCAAGTCTGATATTGTGTCCAAGAATAGTTTGGATTCCAATGTTGGCAGTGAGGGAAGATTAAAGTCTCCAAGCATAATTATAGGGTGTTGTTCTGTAGATGAGCTAAGGAGCTCAATAAGAGCGTCAAGGTTATCTGGATTTTGGTTTGGGGGTCTGTATACTAAGCAGAGTTTCATGGGGCCAATCTTTATTATGATGAGCCAATCGTCCAGGTAGGGGAAGACGAATACCCCTTGGTTTCTTAGGAAGGCAGCCACTACTGCTAGGCACTTTGTGAACACCCTGGGTACGGAGGCGAGGCCAAATGGAAGCACCTTGTACTGAAAGTGGTTTCCTCCCACCACAAACTGCAGATATTGTCTGTGGTCTGGATGGATTAGGATGTGTGTATAAGCATCCTTTAGGCCTAAGGAGCATAGCCAGTCTCCCTGGCGGAGGTAAGGCAGCAATATTCCAAGGGAAAGCATCTTGAACATTTCCCTCACCAGGAACTTGTTTAAGTTGCGCAGGTCGAGGATGGGTCTTAGGCCTCCAGTTCTCTTTGGTATCAGGAAATACCTGGAATAGAAGCCCTTTCCCTGCAGGTGGTGGGGCACCAGTTCTACCGCCTGATCCTCGAGAAGACCTGCTAACTCCTTTAAGGGGAGGTCCCTGTGAAGAGGGGGTCTGAGAGGCTCCCCTGGAAAGTAAGAGGGAGGTGCCTGGTTGAGATGTAGCCGATAGCCCATTTGGACTATCTGGAGAACCCAGGTATCCGTTGTGATGGCTGGCCACCTGTGGGCATACAGGGTCAGCCTTCCTCCTGTGCATGGCCTTGCTTTCTTGGAGAGAGGGACTATGCTCTGGAAGTCAAAAACCCCCTCCAGGCTGGGCCGGGGCCAGAGCTGGTGCCTGGGGCTTGGGGGCTTTTTGCTTATGTGGATCATGCCCCTGTCCCTTGGCCTGCTGCCCCTGTTGGGGAGCTGGGGAGACCTGATATATGGGGTAGTTGAGGTAAGCAGTATCTTTTATCAGGAAAAAGGGCTTCTGACCCAAGCCCTTCTTCTTAGAAGGGGCAATAGTCTTCTTCGAGAGCCTTGTCCGAGTCAGGTACTCTGACTCGATCTCAGCAGCCTTTTCTGTCATGGGATTGCAAAAGAGATTTTCCCTTCGGCAAGGGAGATCGACCAACTTGTCCTGTACCCATTGCTCCAGGTCTGATGACTGTAGCCATGCCTGGTGGCGCGCACCAATGCGGCCGCAGCTACCCAGGCTGACGCCTCGAAGCCATCATAGGCTGCTCGAGTCATAAACTTCGAGCACTCTCGGATCCCGGTGAACAAAGCCTTGAAGCACTGCAAAGGTCCCTCGGAAAGTCCAACTGAGAACCCAGCAATCTCCTTTGCCAGGTCTCGTAGGTACATGCCCATGTATAGCTGGTATGTCTGGATTCGGCATGACAGCATTCAACCCTGGTAGCACTTCCTGCTGAGGGAAGCCATGTTGCGGGCCTCCCAGCCAGGAGGCACCAAGGAGTGCGTTGTCATGATGCGGACACTAATAAAGTTGGTTTTAAGAAAAGAAATCCTGTTTTAGAAGAACTAGATGTGCAGTTACCTCCTGGCACAGCTAGAGGGAGCAGGAACAGAGACACTGATCCTAAAGAACCTAATCTCACTGATGACCTGCAGCTGACAGAGAACCAGGAAGTCAGCAGCCACGGTTCTCTTTATAAACCAGAGCAGAATGCTTCTGGACAGAAACAGAAACGGCAGGAGAAGAGGAGATGGCAGCAGTTGCAAAGAGAGCAATGGAGGAATAAGCAGTGGAAACAACAGCAGGAGCTGAGGAAGGAAGAGAAAGAGGAAGAAGGAACTGGAGTTAGAGGTGAAACAGCAGTAAAGCCTGGAAGCTATCAAGGACACAAACCTGATTGCTGTAGAAGAAGCCAAGCTGGAACAGAAATAGACCTTACAAGGTGGGAAGCCATAAAACCCAAACTAAACCTGTTGTGCAAGGGGAGTTTGGTGGAAGTTACTCCAAGGTAAGAGGCACTGCCACGCCTAGTTCCTATACTCTACCTGTTTGTGATATAGAGAGAAGAAAGCAAAGAACCAGAGAGGGAGGTTCTGAGAGAGGCTTATCTCTAGAAGATCACTACCCAGTTTTACCTACTCGGAGGGAGAAGCAGTTGTACAAACAACTGAAGTTTTTACCCAGGGAGCCAAGGTATGAGACAGTAAAGTTTAACTGTAATGATTGCACTGCTAGAAGCCATCCTAAAAGAAACGTTCCTTTTAAAAGAAGCCAGAGTAAAGACTGGTTCACCAGTTTACCGCCAGCTTTGAGAGCCCCTGCTTATGTGGAGCAAAACTCCAAGCTGAAGATTGCCATACTGGAATAGACAGGGATAGTGAAAGCACATTGGATCTGTATGGGGCAGATGATTTAATGGAAGTGGATTTTCCAAGCACTATTCCCTTACCTTTACCTGAAGACATGGAGTGTAATTGGTGCATTGCATGTGCTCAAAACTGTGCATGTTACAAAGAAGAATAAATGCAATATATTTTGATTGTTTAACTATTCTGAATATTACTTTGAAGAAGCCTGCTTTGAACTGTGAAGTAACAGTTGATTAGCCAATGAACTTTGGTACCTTTTGAAACAAAGGACTGTTTCTATTATCACAATATCTCTTATTTGAACCTTGCTTTTGAACGGGGAATAAAAGCCTTTATTACCCTGCACTCGGACTTTTCATTCATTCATAGCGCTACCTAGTGGCGCACCTTCTTTGTGTCCGCGACACCGTGTGACAGCGTCTTCTGCCTCTTGATCCAGCGCATGGCCAATTCCACAACCATGGAGTTGTGCGGCAGTTGTGCTTTCTGGAATCCAGGGCTCTTGCGAACTCGGTAAATGGAATCGATCTGCCTGCTGAGTACTGGCATCGAGGCAGGTGTCTCCCACATGCAGAGCATCAGCCGTTCCAGAATCGGAGGCACTGGTACAGTAAGTGCTTCCCGAGGGGGAAAGTCATACTGGAGGATCTCGAGCTCTTCGGCTTGAGGCTCCTCCTTAGCCTTCGCCGGGAATGACAAAGCCTTTGCCATGTCCCGGACGAAGTCCAAGAACCGGGTGTCCTCCAGGGGGGACCTTCTCCGAGGTTCAGATCCCGGGGAATCCAAGGGGATGTATTTGGTCTGATGGGTGTCCGGTGACTCCTTGTCTTCCGTTTCCCAATCGGACCCCTCCGAGGAGGAATTGAGCAGCTCCGGCTTCGAGGGCTTCAGTTTCAACTGCCCCAATGCCAGTGGAATCGGCGTAGATGACTTCGGTCCTGAAGGGAGGTCGAGGGGGACCTCGGCCGAGGATCGACTCGAGATCTTAGTGTCTCGAAGATTGGCTCGGCCTCCGGGGTCGACTTCGACATCGATGTCCCGGTGGTTGGGGCAGATGGACCAGTGAGACTGGCAATCAGTGCCCGCTGCTGGTCCATGAAGGCAGACATGCTGCACTCCAAGGCCGCCATCCTGAGACCGAGCTCAGGAGGCTCCGCAGCCCCCGGGTCAGGTTCCGACACCAGCTCTCCCAGAGGAGAGTCCACAATGAGGACAGTGCTTACCTGCCTCGGCATCTCCGGTTCCTTACGAGGGAGTTTGGCTGGCCTCTCCATCTCCGAGGATCCAGGGCGGCGGGCCAGGCTCCGCGACCTGGCCCGCGAGGGACCAGGCCGTTCGGAGCCATCTAACAACACCACCTTCACGGATTTCATCTTCCTCTGGTGTTCCCGTGAGGGAGACCCCCTTTTGGAGGACACCCGACGCTGCTCATGATCAGAGAGCTCCCGAGAGGTCGAGGCCTCCAATGAGGTCCGGGCCCGGGTGGGTGCGGACTCAGGAAAAATCCTATCGTGTTACTGCTGCCTGCTCCTCAAGGCCTTGGAAGACATTTTCTTACACGGGCCACAGACCTTCATGTCGTGGTTGGGCCCAAAGCAATGGAAGCAGCAGCTGTGTGTGTCGGTGAGAGACATTAATCTCGTGCACGATCACACTTTTTAAACCCACTGGCAGATATCAGGGGAAAAAGGGCCCCTGCAAGGTCAAAGGACCAGACTGCCAGCTAAAAAGAAAAAAAGAGCGTGAACGCTAGTCTCTAAGGACAAAAAAAAAAAATTTGAACCGGGCTCGATACCGGTGTACCGACCGAGGCGAGCGGGAAGGGGAACCAGTGTCGAACCGGCTAGACAGAAAAGTATTTTTCTGACTTTTATAAAGAACTTTAGCAAAACGGATAGATACGTATCTGCTACTTCATATACGTATCTATCCGTTTTGCTAATGGTGTGTGCCTGTACCCCCCCTGACAAAGAAAGATTCGAAACACGGCCTGTGTCGGGCTATCAGGCATTGATTGTGAGAAATAAAAGTTCCTTCCAATATACCACGGTCTACACTGGATTTCTTCTGCTCACGTGGTAACGTGCTTTTTTGGTGGACGTTTTTTCTGACTTTTAAACACTTTTTTCGCAAGGGAACTTGGACGACATCCACTGGGCTCCATGGTAAAAAGGAGACTGAGCAAGATGGCACCCTTGGGCAGGAAGGGGACTGCGCATGTGTGATGCAATCCCAAAGGCTTTCTTAGAAAGCTGGGGATTTGCTCCGCATGAGGGCTCCGTCGGCGCCGACGTCACCCATAGGTGAGGACTGACTTCCTGCTTGTTCCTGGAGAATCTGTTATATTTTTTTGAAGTGTGAATAAACCTATAAAGGTGAGCCGGTTGATATAGTATATCTGGATTTTCAAAAAAACTTTGACAAGGTCCTTCATGAGAGACTCTTGAGGAAATTAAAAAATTATGAGATAGGTGGCAATGTATCATTATGGACTGGGAACTGGTTAAAAAATAGAAAACAGAGTAGGGCTAAATGGCCAATGTTATCAATGGAGAAGGGTGAATAATGGAGTAACCCCAAGAATCTGTGCTGGGCCAGCTGCTTTTTAACATATTTATAAAATGACCTAGAAATGGGAACACTAAGTGAGCTGATCTAATTTGCAGATGACACAAAATTATTCAGAGCTTTTAAAACACAAGAGTATTGTGAAAAATTGCAAGAGGACCTTGTGAAATTGGGAGACTGGAAGTCCAAATGGTAAATGAAACTTAATATGGACAAGTGCAAATTTATGCACTTTTGGAAGAAAAGCCCAAACTACAGTTACCCGATGCAAGATTCGACATTAGGAATCACCACTCAGGAAAAGGATCTGGGCATCATTGAGGATAATATGTTAAAACATTCTGCCCAGTGTGCAGTGGTGGCCAAGAAAGCAAATAGAATGCCAGGAATCATAAGGGAAGCAATGAAGAATAAAACAAAGGATATTATAATGCCTCTGTATCACTCCATGGTGTGACCACGCTTCCAATATTGTGTGCAATTCTGATCACCATATCTTAAAATGGATATTGCAGAATTAGAAAAAATACAGAGAAAAGTGACCAAAATGATAAAGAGGATGGAAGGATATCCCTATGAGGAAAGTTTTAAAAGGTTAGGACTCTTCAGCTTCAAAAAGAGGTTGCTGAGAGGAGATATTAGAGGTCTATAAAATAATGCATGGAATGGAACTGGTAAACGTAGATTGGTTATTTACTCTTTCAAGAAGTACAAAGACTAGGGGACACTCAATGTAGCACATTGAAAACTAATTGGAGAAAAAAGTTTTTCACTCAACACGTAATCGAGCTCCAGAATTTGTTGTCTGAGGATGTAGTAAAAGCAGTGTAGCTGGATTTAAAAGAGGGTTGGATGAGTTCCTGGAAGAAAAGTCCATAAACCATTACTATAGTGGACTGGGGAAATTGTCTACTTACCCCTGGGATAATCAGCATGGAATCTGTCTACTTTTTGGGAACCTAGATTGGCCACTGTTAGAAACAGGATACTGGGTTTGATAGATTTTTGGTCCGACCTGGTATGGCATATCTTATGCTCTTAACTTTGGCCATTTGGCAATTTAAATGACCTAAGTTATCTGTTTAAGTGGCCTGGATTAAAAAAAAAGAAACACTTATGCACTCAGTACTTACAATGTCCACATAACTGCTTTGGGGTATTGACCAGGGCAAGTTTGAAAAAAGGTGTTCAAATAGCACAGGCAATTACTCTAAGAGGGACGGAAGGATTGCGAAGAAAAGTAAGGTAACAAAGAGTCATAGAGAAACTGTAGAGTATGAATGTAATGTAGCAAACCAGAAACCATCATGATATATTGAAAGGGGGAGGAGGGAATCACACAATCAAACCTATACGCATTATGTAGGATTTTAACAGTAGTTTGAATGACCATAACAGGAGGCCATTGGATAGCAAATTACAATAATCAATTTTACTAAGAACAATTCCAGGCCAATAACTCCAGCAAAAATATTACAAATTTTGTGTAGGGCAAAAAGACCAGGAATGCACTACTGTAAAAATCTGTAAATCAAAAGACAGGAAAGAATCAAAATTCACCCTCAAAGTAGTCACAGATTCACAAACAGCCAATGTTACATTCAAAGGAGTCAGGATAGGAGAAAGCAGCTTCCTACATAATTGAAGCACATGCCTTCTCAATCTCCTGTTCTTTTTTTCCTTATTTTGCCTGTTTCTACCTGTTTACCTATGAGGTCAATTTAAAGTCATGTGTCTTCGTGCATGAGCCTTCGCAATAACTGAGTACTTTACACTTCTCTCATCTTGTCAGAGTTTCAGATTTAGTATTTTCTTGCCAGTTCTCTGTCCCTTCCTTCTTCATGACTTCCATTTCTTCTTCCTTTTATTATCTGTCACATGTCTGTAATTTTATTTTCTTTTTGCTTTTCAACATATCTCTATCAAAGCAAGCAACTTTTCTGAACTTGTTGCAACAGTACACACCAAAAACTTGTGCCTCCTATAGACTACAGAGTCAACCTTACCCTTTCTGTCAGCGATTCATAATAGTGGAAAGTGCACTAACTGATATAATAATAATATAATATCAGGATTATTAACAGAGACCTGAACAACATCCCTGTAAAAGTGCAAATTTCCAGAATACAGCCCACTGCATACGAAAAGAACCTTAATATTCTCTAAAAAGATTCAAGCAAATGCTGGCTACAGATATGAAATTCATGTCTTCATGGGCAAAATAAGGTCCTTATAGCCTGCACAGGCAGTCCAACCACAATGTGGGCCAGGCATCTGCCTAGGGTGGCAGAATTCAGGGGGCAGTGACAAAACACTGGTGTTACAGAACAGCCTAGGCACTTTAAAACTGAGTGCAAGGCCCTCAAGTTTGTATCACATTCCATCCTCTCTATTAGGAAGAGTGCATGGGAAGGGGCAAGATGTAGCAGGCCTTTCAACTGCAGAATGGTGGCAGCAGCAGAGCAATGGAGAAAGCAAGCCTTACAAGAGTAAGTGAAAAGAGGTGGCAGAGATGCCTGACACAGTGGGGGCAGGGAAAGGGAGATGCAGTACTATGGGAAAGGCAGGAGAATGACAAAAGATTCAACTTATATAACATGTACATTCTGGCCAAACAGCTTCTTCTTTCTCGTTTGAGCTTCTAGTTCAATCAGAAACAGACCCTGAACCTTCATTTGTGCCTACATAAGGTTTTCCCAATTTTTTAAAAAATTCTTTCCCACTCTCCAACCATTTAATGCAACCATCATCACAACAGACCTTGGCCAAGGGTCTCAGACTACTGCTTTCCCCATAACCCAGTTCACAGACTTCCTAAAGTTTGGCTGCTAGGTTATTATTTCTTTGTAATGGTTGTGTCACCCTCCCCCAAAGGATTGTGGCTACTGCTTGTTCAGTATCCTCGGTTCCACTTGGCAGAAGATGCAGAAGCTGAGTTTGGGAATCGAACCCAGATTTTCTGCATGGTAGTGCACATCACTGAAACTAAGGGGTCTGTTTACTAAGCAGCGCTAGTGGCTTTCTTGCGATATCGGAGCCGCGGCCCCGTTTTATTCAATGGAGCCACGGCTCCGATATTGCACGGAAGCCACTAGCACCGCTTAATAAACAGACCCCTAAGTCATTGTGCCAGCTCCTCATTGTATACCTTATTTCAAAATGCAAACACTTTGTCAAACCATACTTTGTAACTTTTCATGCCTTAATTTTAATTATGAATTCAAATAAACCTTTTAGTTTGTTTTCTCAAAGATCCTTAATAGCTAACGTTTATAACAACCTATTAATTGAAGTATTTTGTTCTAGGCAGCCATATTTCAAGAGGCAAAATCGTCTTTTTTGCCCCAATCCCTGAAGCTTTGTTCAATGCACTGGTGCCATTCATTATGATGATAGGATGGAATCAATAAATAGTTCTGAATTCAACATTCTAACATGGAGTTGTCAAGACAGACTGGTTTATGATGTCACAAAATGGTATTCATATATCTTTCCTTGATTTATTTTTATTCACATTAAGCACCTCTAGTAAACAGCCAAACTTACTTTAGCATGCAATTTCTTCTTGAGCCACTGGACCTCAGTTTCACCAACAATCGAGGCTGTTTCCTAAGTGTCATCATCTGATGGAAAACCCCACTATTTGCTTAATAGAAAAAATGTATACGATAAATAAAAGTAATATTCTTGTAATTTGGATTTAATTACTCATCTTCCAAATTTGAGCTCTAGGAAAGTTATAGATGCAAGTACAGTTAGTATGTCAATTATACTGTCTACCAGATCTCAATGAACATGTAGTGTCTGGTGATGTAAAATTTCATGCTACCTCTAAGCAATATATTACACAGTAGTCCAGTGCTTATAACAGCATTCTCTTTATATGACTGTCCCTGCTGTCTTGGTTTACTGATGCCAATTACAAGCAGCTCTCATCATACCTAAATGCAGCCTCAACTAAAGTTTTGTAGTGCTGGCAATTACAAAGTGTTAGAAAAATGATCATTCCAATTGAAAGCAAAGGGAATTCTCACTGCTTTCCATATATACTACTCGTCACTATCAAGCAGCTACGTGTGAGAAGTAAGCAATAAAACTGAAGAAAGGATGTGCAATACGGGTTTTCAATGTCCAGTATATCACAGAAGCACTGTGAAGAATAAAGTTAAGGCCAAGTTTATCACCCAAGAACACATACTCTGAAATGTATTACTGCACTTATACAACTGCTATGACTGAACTAAACAAGAACATTTTGAGAATTACAGTTGACAGTCTACAGTTCAAAAATGCAAATAAAGTAGCAAATATACCATAAACCAAATTAAAAGAGCAAACTTCTAATATATTTGTTTGTACTGTAGTGATATCAGAGGGATACGTTCAGAGTCATGGCATGTGCAACAGTGCCTCAGCACAACTGGTGTGAGGCTGGGGAAAAAATGTTGAAAGGACAATAGATCGGTTGAGGTGGAAAGTTGAGACCGCCTTTGGCAGAAAACGTGGATGTGTGCAGAGCACCACCCGGTTATAGTGGAACCTGGTGTATGGAGGGTGTGCGGACAGAGCGTGGAGCTTACCAACTCACCGGGCCGATGTGACAGCCACCAGGAAGAGGACCACATTCTGATTCCAAGCAACAGTAGGAGGCTTAACTGGAGGTTTTGAAAGAAGCAAGCCCCGCATAAATCAGCGTACCAGAGGCTGGGCCAAGACGGGCTTCCCATCAAAGTCACAATGGAACGCTCCTATCACGCTGAGGTGACCACGCATCGAGATGGACTTATGGTTTATGGTTTAGGCACTTGAGCCCAGAATTGGAGAGGATCAAGAGGTACTCCAACAGCTGGTCCACAGAGCAGGCAAAGGAGTCCAATGTCCGACCAGTTCATGAGAGGGCAAACTGCCACCATCTGAACATGTAGGTTTTACACGTGGACTCCTTGCGAGATACTAGCAGGATCTCGGTGTCAGCATGGGGTGGGCAAGCTCTGCGAGAGCTAACTGCTCAGCATCCATGCTATGAGTGCCAGGGAGCGGATGTTGGGATGCAACAAAAAGCCGCCACCCTATGAGATGAGATTTGAGTCGGAGCCCAGGAAAAAGGATTCCTTCTGCGAGGCCAGTAAGGAGTGATGAGAATCATGGATCCCCTCTTGGCCTGTAGCTTCAGGAGCATTTTCACTATGAGCGGACTCGTGTAGGGGAGGGGAGTAGGCATAGAGCAGGCCTCTCCCCCGGTGGATAAGAAAAGCGATCGCTGGCTGGACTCTGGGAGCAGAACTGAGCTACCTGGGCATCCTGTGCCATAGCAAAGAGGTCCACGTCAGGGCAGGGGTCCCCCTTCCCAAAAGATCTGGTCCACCACCTCCCTCTTGAGGGACCACTCATGTGGCTGAAGAACCCAGCTGAGGTGATCTGCTAAACTGTTGCTCTCGCCTGGCAAATACATCGCCATGAGATCCATGCCATGGAGCAGGGCAAACTTCCAGAGGCGAACAGCCTCCTAACACAGAAGGTATGAACCCATGCTCCTCTGCTTGTTCACAGAGAACATGGCAACCTGGTTATCCATCTGGATCAAAACCACCTGATTCGCCAAGTGTGCCCAAAAAGCACGGAGAGCATTTTTAATGGCCTGGAACTCGAGGAAGTTGATCAGATGGAGACTCTCGCTCTTGCCCACAGGTCCTGGATGTGGAGATCGGCCAGGTATGCACCCCAGCCGAGCTTGAAGGCATCCATTGTGAGCAGCCTGCAGGGCAATGCTGGTTGGAATGGAAGGTCTCGACGCATGAGCCACTACATCAGGGACTGTGCGAGTGGCAGAGTGACCACCACCATGTCCTGCAGGTGACCCAAGACTTGTTGCCATGCATTCGCAAGGTCCACTGAACTTGCCTCCTGCAGAGGTGGACCTGAGGGATAACATGCACCGTGGCTGCCATGTGTCCAAGGGCTCTCAGCAGTCCATGGGTCATGGTGTGGCTTTGGCGCTGCAACGCACCCACCACCTCAATGAGATGCTGCAGGCGGTCCGCCAGCAGGAAAGCTGTTTTCCGAGTGGTATCGAGGAGGGCCCCGATGATCTCCAGTTGTTGTATTAGATGAAGGTGAGACTTCAGATATTTGATCATGAAACCGAGGCTTTCGAACACCTGAATGAATGGTGAGCTCGGTCGACTGCCTTATGCTGGCCAGAGTGGGACCTTTTTTGAGCCAGTCATCCAGGTACAGGAAGACAAAAAAAAATGAGTCCAAAGGAAGGCGGCCATGACCACCAGACACTTTGTGAAGATCCTGGCATTTTGTGAAGTCCCTGGGGGTTGCGGCCAGCACACACCGAAGGTCCTGTCTATGATGTGAGTGGAGCGTAAGATGGCTCAATATCCTGCAGCAGTGGAGATCACTTTTTTTTTTTAAACGCCAGCTGCAACATTTAAAACCATAAGTATATTTAGATCACTATTCAGAGGGGCTGGCGGCAGCGGCAATGAATATACCTATAAGGCGATCATCGCTGCCATGTATATGTATAGAGGTGATATTCAGCTACTATACAAATAACTAAGTGGTGTGATGAAGAAGATGCTAGTGAGCCTATGGAGATAGGAAAAACTAGTGAATGTACCTTTAAAGAACGTGACAGGTCTGCAATACACACACTGCAGAGTGCAGCTAAGGACTCCTGCGAGAGGCAACTCCATCTGCCTTACTCCAGCCCAATCCGGGCTGTGGGAGGGGAGCGGCAGCTCCATTTAAATTGTGCCGCCGACGGCGGGAAGGACTCCTGCGAGAGGCAACTCCATCTGCCTTACTCCAGCCCAATCCGGGCTGTGGGAGGGGAGCGGCAGCTCCATTTAAATTGTGCCGCCGACGGCGGGAAGGACTCCTGCGAGAGGCAACTCCATCTGCCTTACTCCAGCCCAATCCGGGCTGTGGGAGGGGAGCGGCAGCTCCATTTAAATTGTGCCGCCGACGGCGGGAAGGACTCCTGCGAGAGGCAACTCCATCTGCCTTACTCCAGCCCAATCCGGGCTGTGGGAGGGGAGCGGCTGCTCCATTTAAATTGTGCCGCCGACGGCGGGAAGGACTCCTGCGAGAGGCAACTCCATCTGCCTTACTCCAGCCCAATCCGGGCTGTGGGAGGGGAGCGGCAGCTCCATTTAAATTGTGCCGCCGACGGCGGGAAGGACTCCTGCGAGAGGCAACTCCATCTGCCTTACTCCAGCCCAATCCGGGCTGTGGGAGGGGAGCGGCAGCTCCATTTAAATTGTGCCGCCGACGGCGGGAAGGACTCCTGCGAGAGGCAACTCCTACTGCCTTACTCCAGCCCAATCCGGGCTGTGGGAGGGGAGCGGCAGCTCCATTTAAATTGTGCCGCCGACCGGCGGGCCCGCGCCTGTCGGGCCGCGCCTGAGGGCCCTTTGGCGTGGCCCTTAGGCAGCTGGCCCACACAACACAGTGGCCATTGCAGCGAAGTCCAACTCCATACAACCCAGCAGCTTGAGCTCCTATGTGTTGAGCTCGCTCACCAGCAACTCTTTCACTTCTCCTCGTAAAGCCCAGTGCTAGCGAAAGTCTCCAAGTGATAGGAACCGAGCAAACCTCTCAAACCTCTCTCATCAGAAGATCCTGCTCTCATGCTGCTTACCGCAAGTATAGTCCCACAATCCTAACCTCCGGATCCTAACATCAACAGCCTTATCAATAACAGTTTACATTGTACTGTTGTCAGTAATTCCTTAATGTTATCTAAACATTGCACTGTTAACATTGTACTTTAGTCAGTAATGGTTACTATTGCACTGTAGTCAGTAATTGTACGGTAGTCAATAATTGTTACTATTGTACTGTAGTCAGTAATTTCTTACTGCCATCTTGCCACTGTACTGTTACCATTGTCCTGTAGTCAGTATTTGTTACTATTGTACTGTTGTCAGTAATTCCTTACTACAATCTAGCCATAGTACTATGGTTAACAATTCCTTAATGCTATCTAGCTAGTTAACATGCATTGTTGTCAGTAATTCTCCCCACAATACTTGTCCACAATCACAAGGAATTCTGCCCTAATCTACCCATTTCACATTCACAAACAGTGTCCGGACCACAATGGGTTCCCCCTTCACCACCATAATAGGATGTTACATCATCCTTGCTAGTTGGTTCTCCTGCTCTCTTACCTTAACCCCTCCTTCCAACCAGATTCCAATATTACAAAGCCATGGAAGAAGATGGTCTGGTGCATCCCGTCACAATTTAAATTGGGATGCCCGCGCACGTCACCCGCATCTGCTACACATTGCGCTCCAGCACTCTGTGCAATCCAAGAAGGTGGAAAACTCCTACCCTCATAACCTAAAATGTGCCCTCATTAATGCCCGTTCTATCCGAAAGAAGTGGCCAGCTGTCATCGACTTGATTTCCCTCCACGACCTTGATATACTCTTAGTCACTGAGACATGGCTATCCGATGAGGACAACGTCATACTCAACCAACTCCTCCCTCCGAACTTCACAGCTCACACAAGTCATAGACGAGACAAGAGAGGAGGAGGGGTGCTCATCATCACCAGAACAGATCTCCACTTCCAGACGGTTGACGCCACCAACGCTAATCACCTTGAAACCGTCACCATATCCAACAAACGCTGCTCAATCAACCTGCTCTACAGAGCACCTTCAGCTTCTCCGGATGATCTTGCTGCAATAATTGACCTCGCCTCCAACACGCATAACCCAAACATCTCAAACTGGATCCTAGGTGATTTCAACCTGCCAACACTGCAGGACAATCAAGTGTTATCCTTCCTTGATGCCCTTACAAATCTCGGCTTCAAACAATTAGTGAAGGAACCTACCCATACTAAGGGAAATATTCTGGACCTAGTATTCGCCCCTCAGATATCTCTTAACACATCACATGACCCGATAACGTCCATAACTCCTGTTCCATGGGTCAGATCACAAACTGATCATCCTCCAGATCCCTTCGCACAAAACTGAGTCAAAGTTCAATAAGATACCAAGCAACACTACAAGACTTCACTCCAGATGTTTCAAGCCTTTCAACAGAGACCTTATCCTCATGGAAACGCAACAACTCATTAGCGAAACCACCATGAACCTTGACGACCTGATTACTCACTGGAACAAGTGCCTTAGCGCAATCGCTCTACGCACACCAACTAACAAGCCCCCAAGGAAAAGAATGAACGCTCCATGGTACACAGCCGATCTTAGAGCCTCTCTTACCCAATTACGGAAACTCGAGAAGCGTTGGCGCCGATCCCACTCTTCAATTGACCAGACTGCATACAACTGTCATCTGGCTGCTCACCGCAAGGCAACCACTGATGCAATGAAACAATACTACTCAGAGACCTTAAAGAGATCACTTAATAAACCCCATGATCTTTTTGACCTAGTCAAGACTCTATAACAGGAACCAACCCCGGACCGCAATTTGAGATTCACCCACAAGATTTTGCTAACTATGCACAATCCAAGATATGCCGGATTATCAACATCTCGCCTACAACCACCACCCCTGAACGAGATGGCCCCACACTCTAACCATATTCTCTACCCCTACCAAAAAAGGAATTGAAGACACGATTATGGCCCTCAACACCACCACATCTCAGTCTGACCCATGCCCAGCCTTCTGGATTAAGGAGCTCCGCAGCCACTTCAGCCCAATACTATCCAATATAATGAACCTCTCCTTCACAACAGGTTCCTTCCCCTCCGCTCTTAAGCACACCTCTATCAGACCGCTTTTGAAAAACTGCAAACTCGACCCCCAAAAAGTGGATTCATATAGACCTATATCCAGTATTCCGTTACTTGCGAAGATCATCGAAAAGAGGTACAACGACAACTACAAGATCACGTCGACATTGCCTCACCATTAGACCCCTGCCAACATGGTTTTAGGGAATCCCACGGAGTGGAAACCCTTCTTACCACCCTTTCTGCAGGATAATTACTGGCATTGATGACATCCGTCAAGGATTTGCTCTCATCTTTCTGGACATCGCTGCAGCTTTTGACTCAGTAAGTCATGAGCTTCTCTTAGGTCGACTATTTGAGAAAGGAATTACTGGCAGAGCGCTTGATTGGTGCAGATCTTACCTGTCTGGAAGATGGCAGCATGTGCGTTCTGGAGGGATGACATCAGAACCTTTCCACCAAAGCCAGGGAGTCCCACAAGGTTCTTCCCTTTCGGCCCTCTTGTTTAACATTTACATGCAACCAATTTGCAAGATCATCCGATCCTTCAATGTCGACTGCATGTTATACGCTGATGATGTCCTGCTGTACATACCCTTCTCTACGGAACATCCGGACCTCTCTCCACTGACGAGTTGCTTCAACGCAATATCTGACTGGTCTCTCCCAAAACCTCCGAATACAACATAAGAAAACGGAAGTACTCTTTCATTACTAGGAACACTAACTTCACACCACCACAATTCCTTAAAGTAAAAGAAGCAGAGCTACAAACTAAACCATCAATACGCTACCTGGGAGTCACCTTGGATCAGCGCCTAGACATGAAAGCCCACATAGGGAACACAGTCAGAGCAGTATACTACAAGATCCGCTCACTTCGGCATTTACGATCTATGCTGGAACCAAATGACTTCAGGACTATATACCAGGCATTGATCATACCTCATTTTGATTACGCCAATGCCATCCTTCAAGGCCTGCCCCTATCCACCCTACACCCGCTGCAGCTCGCCATGAACGCTGCAGCAAGGGTCATCCATGGAGCCCCCAGAAGCGACCACGTGACACCTCTGTTGATACAATTACATTGGCTACCTATCCAGGCTAGAATCGTTTTTAAGACTCTGTTACTCACTTTTAAAGCTATTAACAAGCTCTCCCCTGAATCAATAATGGCCCTCATCCATACCATATCTCCTAATAGAGCAAGGAGATCCACAGCTACAAACACCCTAAAAGTCCCGAAAGCATTAACAGTTTGCACTTCATCTACAGCCAACAGGGCGTTTAGTATCAGCGCACCAAGATGCTGGAACGCATTACCTCCAGATATCCGGGCTATTAAGGGCCTTACGCAGTTTAGGAAAGCCCTCAAGTACCATCTTTTCAATAAGTACCTCATAGAACCCAACCTCACCCACCGAGACAGAGATGTAACCCACTAAGCAAATATATGGTTTCCCAACAACATGCCAAGAAAGATTCTCTAACCCTTAGTGGTGCATTTGTTTCTATAGAATTCATGATCATACAACCTTATGTAGCAATATTTGTAAATAGTTTACAAGCTTATGTAGCAAGTTTTTGTAAATAGTTTACCCCTGTTATCTAAGTTACTTGCCCTGTTATCTGTAAACTCATACATGTTAACTGTACTGAGCGTTTCTGTTCCATGTAAACCGCGCTGATGCTGAATAGTGCGGTATATAAGAGAATGTAAATAAATAAATAAGTAAGCACAGAGAGTCTGAAATTAGGCTGCCACACCCAAGCTATCCTGAGGTAGTTACAAACTTAGGGGATGATCACACACACCTGAGGGGAGTGGGAGAGACCCTGACAGAGAAGCAGCTTTATAAGCCTTGCTTAGAAGGAGAGAAAGGGAAGAAGAAGAGGGAGAAGGCGACAAAGCAACACCAAGAAAGGCAGCCGGAGGGGCTGTTGTTGCAGGATAAGAGAAAGTTCCAAAGAGGCCAGCAGTTCCAAGGTGGAGAGCTCCAAAGAGAAGCCATCAGGAGAGGTACCAGGAAGGCACAGCTCAGGGAGAGAGAGCATAAAAGTCTTCCCACGCCTATGCCGGACTGGAAGTCTCAAGGTGTTCAGAGGTGGGTGCCCAGGGCTCAAGCTAGGAGGCAGAAGAACCCAGCCTGGAACAGGGAGCCAGCGATTAACACCAGAGAGGAACTTAACCAAGGAGGCCAGGAACTGTTTAACCACAGCTGGAGAGAGATTTGTGAAACTAGCCAGAAAGAGATAGCTCAAACCCCAGATACCTGTCTTCCATACCAGGCAGACCACTGCTGGAGGGAATTACAGAGATCCCCCGAGAAAGTATATCCTGGGAGATACGGGGAAAGCTCAGAGCTAGTTGATGTTTCTTCAGAGCAGGAAGAAATGCAGATAGATACTAGCGAACAGGATTCCTTACTGCCTGAGTTTCCTATGGATTGCACAATATGTTTGGCTGGAAGCATGGAGTCCTTAACTGAAGAATAGCTTTCAGGATGTGCGCTTTTGTGTAACAGAGTAAAGAAGTCTGACCTTGTTGCAGGTAAGAGCTTGTTTAACCAAAGGAACTTTGCCTAGCACCTATGCTTGGTGTTACTAAAGAAGGAAAGGATAAAAGAGAACATTTTTACTAAGCTGAATGAAGAAGCTTGTGTTTGTTTCATCTGCTATATTTTTGGATTAAAACCCCTCAACAGAAGTAGTGATTGTGAAACACCTTCAACCTGAGTTTTGTAAATATCTTTGGAAATACTAACTGGAGAGAATATCCTGATGCTTTATGTTGAACCTTGTGACATTGGGGAAATAAAGCACAGTTACTTACCTGTAACAGGTGATCTCTGGGAACAGCAGGAATTAGTCCTCACATATGGGTACGTCGGAACTGACGGAGCCTGCGCGGGAAAGCTCCCCAGCTTCCCAGAAGGAAAGCTTTTGGGGCTTCCCACAGCGCATGCGCGCTGCCTTCCTGCCTTCCTGACCAACTCTCCTCAGTTCGAGTTTAAAGCTGAGACAATAGAGAGAGGAAAGGAAGAGAAAGAGATACAACTCCTAGGGGAGGTGGGTGGGTTGTGAGGACTAATTCCTGCTGTTCCCAGAGATCACCTGTTACAGGTAAGTAACTGTGCTATCTCCAGGAAACAAGCAGGAATGAGTCCTCACATATGGGGACTCCCTAGCTAAGATGCCTGGGAGATCCCCCTCCAGGGTTCCCTATCTTCGTATGGATCTCAGGCATCCATTGGGGGAAGGTGGGCAGGAGTTGCTTAAGTATGGAACAGGTGTTTGAGGACAGCCTGACCAAATAAGGCATCCTGGCGGGAGTCCTTGTCCAAGCAGTAATGGGCTGTAAAGGTATGAACCGAGGCCCAGGTGGCTGCTCGACAGATTTGATCTATGGATACAGAATGAAGATGAGCCATAGAGGTGGCCATGGCCCTTACATTGTGAGCCGTGACATGGCCCTCCAGAGTGAGGTTCTTACTCTGGTAAGCAAAGGAGATACACTGAGCAATCCAATTGGACTGGAAGTCCCAAATGGGAAGGATCAAAAGCAACAAAAAGTTGGGAAGACTTCCTATGTTGCTGTGTCCTGTGGAGGTAAAAGGCGAGCGCTCTTTTACAATCCAGAGTATGAAGGGCCCTCTCTGCATTAGATGCATGAGGAGCTGGAAAAAAAGATAGGTAAATACACCTCTTGATTAAGATGAAAAGGTGAAACCACTTTAGGCATAAAGTGTGGATTCGTCCTAAGGACTACCTTATCATGATGGAACCTTGTATAAGGTGGATTAGCCACTAAGGCCTGCAGTTCACTAATGCGGCGAGCTGAAGTGACTGCAATAAGGAAAACAACCTTCCAGGAAAGAAATTTCAAGGAGGTTGAGGCTAAGGGTTCAAAGGGTGGCTTCATAAGCTGTCCAAGAAACCAAGTTTAAGTCCCATGCCTCCGGAGGAGGTCTAATGGGAGGCTTAGTTAAGGTTAGGCCTCTCATGAATCTAGCAATAAGCGGATGAGAGGAAATAGGTTGTCCATTGATAGGCTTGAGTGATGCTGCAATAGCACTCAAATGGACTTGTACTGAATTTGTCTTAAGGCCTGCATTGGAAAGATGCAGGAGATATTCTAATAGAGAATTCAGAGGTAGTGTGAGAGGGTCAAGACTCCTTTGAGCACACCAAATGGAAAATCTTTTCCATTTAAAAGCATATGAACGCCTAGTGGAAGGTTTTCTGGAAGCATGGGAGGATATCCTTCACTTGCTGAGAGACCTCTAAGTCTTGAAGGTCTAGGCCTTCAGTAACCAAGCTCTGAGGTGAAGGGACTTGGGGTTTGGGTGCCACAAAGTTCCCTCCTCTTGAGACAGAAGGTCTGGAGCAGCTCCCAAGTCCAGGGAGGGGGCTTGGGAGAGCTGCAGAAGTAGAGGGTACCACACTTGGCGTGGCCAGCGTGGAGCAATGAGGATCATAGATCCTTGATCCCTCTGGAGTTTGAACAGAGTCTTGGGAATCAAAGGAATGGGTGGAAAGGCATATAGGAGGCCTGACCCCAATGAAGGAGGAAGGCATCCCTGGCCAGAGCCTCCTGACACGGAATTCTGGAACAGAAGTGGGGAAGTTTGGCATTCCACGGACTTGCAAAGAGGTCTATGTCCGGGGTCCTCCATTCCTGGAAGATTCGGAATACCTGATTCTTGTGCAGGGTCCATTCGTGTGGGAGCAGGACTCGACTGAGTCTGTCTGCCCAAGAGTTTTGAACTCCTGGAAGGTATACTGCCAGAAGATGGATTTGATGCTCTCTGGCAAAGGCCCACAGTTTTAGAGCTTCGTTGCAAAGCGACAGAGAGCCAGTCCCTCCTTGCTTGTTTATGTAAAACATGGCTACTTGATTGTCCGTGTGAACAAGGACTGTCATGTTGTGGAGGAGGGTATTGAAAAACCTTGAGAGCAAGGAAAATTGCTCGGAGTTCCAACAGATTGATATGAAGGGTGGCCTCCTGTGGAGACCAAATGCCCTGAGTGGAGAGTTCTTGAAGATGAGCTCCCCAACCTGTTTGGGAGGCATCTGTTGTGAGGGTTGATTGGGGCAACAGTGGTTGGAAGGGGGCCCCCAACAACAGATTTTGAGTGGATATCCACCATTGGAGAGACCAAAAGAGATGCTTGGAGGTTGCTATTTGGTCTGAGAGAGCTCCTGATGCTTGAGTCCACTGGGTCGACAAAGTCCATTGAGCTGCTCTCATGTGTAGGCGAGCATAAGGCACCACATGCACCGTGGAGGCCATGTGACCTAGCAGCTGTAGCATCTCCCTGGCCGTCAGGTGGCTTCTGGACTGAGCCTGGGAGGCAA
This sequence comes from Ichthyophis bannanicus, assembly GCA_033557465.1. Classification (NCBI taxonomy): domain Eukaryota; kingdom Metazoa; phylum Chordata; class Amphibia; order Gymnophiona; family Ichthyophiidae; genus Ichthyophis; species Ichthyophis bannanicus. The sequence continues at coordinate 125,921,766 of CM066033.1, read as the reverse complement.
GGTGCACTAGACGCTGGCAACGGGCCTGAGGAAGGTAGGCCCTTGCAGTGGTGGTATCTAAGCAGGCCCCTATGAATTCCAGGGACTGAGTAGGGGTGAGCTGAGACTTTGGGAGGTTGATCACAAGTCCCAGATACTGCAGAATTTGTCTGGTACGGTCCAGGGAAGCCTGGGCTGCGGACTGAGATGGAGCTCGGATGAGCCAATCGTCCAGGTAGGGGAAGACAAATATTCCCAGAGTGCGTAGGAATGCAGCCACTATTGCCATGCATTTGGTGAACACTCTGGGAGCAGAGGCTAGACCGAAGGGAAGGACTCTGTATTGGTAAGATTTTCCCTGGAACAGAAACCGTAGGAATTTTCTGTGGGAGGAATGGATGAGTATATGTGTGTACGCATCCTTGAGATCTAGAGAACAAAGCCAATCTTGACCTTGCAGGTATGGAAGGAGAGTTCCTAGAGAAAGCATTTTGAATTTCTCCTTGTAGAGGAATTTGTTCAATTCTCTGAGATCTAAAATGGGTCTGTACCCCCCTGTTTTCTTTGGAATGAGAAAATAAGGGGAGTAAAACCCTGACCCCTGTTGAAGAAGAGGAACTTCTTCTATTGCCCTTTGGGCGAGAAGGGTGGTGATCTCCTGGCTCAAAAGGTGTAGGAGAGATGTGGGAGAATTGAGATGATTCACCATGGTATGGGGAGGAAGGCTGGAGAAGTGCAGTTTGTAGCCCTCTCTGATGATAGAGAGGGTCCACTGCTCTGATGTTATTTGCTCCCATCTGGGAGCAAAATGAGTTAACCTTCCTGGGATGGTGAGAGGCTCTGGTTGCTGCAGAGCCAGAAAGGGAATGTTCTCTAGAAGTAAGTCAAAAACCCTGAGGGGGTTGGGACTGTTGAAGTGTAGCAGCCCCTGCAGGTTTTGCTCTGGCCTGTTTAGATTGCTGACGTTTAGGAGCAAAGCGAACCTGAGAAGATGGTTGGCCAGCATTGGTAAGAAAATCTGGTCTTTTTGTAGAAGGGTTTCTTAAAAGACTTTTTCTTGGCAGAGGTAGAAGTAGACTTGGAAAGTCTATCTAGAGCAGCATTCTCTGCATCCATTTGAGTGGCTTTGACTTGCCACTCCTTGCCAAACAGATTTTTCACCTGTACAGGGCAGATTGCCTAGGCCATCTTGTACCCAGGATTCTAGATCAGAGGCCTGGAGCCAAGCAATTCTGCGAGCAGCAATGGCTATGCCTGATGTTCTGCTAGCACCCTCAAAGGAGTCAAAGGCAGCTCTATTAGAGAACTTTGACACATCTTGTGTATGCTTCAAGAGAAAGCAGGAATTCCTCCTTCCTATCCTCTGGGATAAAGGGGAGGAATTGTCGTATTTTGAGAGTAAGCTCTTTAAGAAACATGCCCATATAGAGGCTGTATGAGTTGATTCTGGCAATAGGCATACTAGCTTGGAAGATTTTCTTGCCAAAAGCATCCAAAGTCCTACATTCTCTTCCTGGAGGGGTAGAAGAGTGCCTTTTGGTACTCTTTATCTTCTTCATAGCAGACTTCACCACGATGGAATGGTGAGGAAGCTGAGTTTTTTGAAATCCAGGAGAAGGAGGGACCCGATACATGGTGTCCAACCGACGAGAATGAGGAGATAGGGTAAGAGGAGCCTCCCATAAGTCCATCATGTGTTCCCGAAGGATGTCATGAATGGGCAAGGTGACTGCCTCTTTGGGAACCTTAGAGTATCCTAAAATGTCTAATTTTTGTGCTCTAGGTTCTTTTTCAGAGGATACTGAAATAGAGAGTCCCTTGGCTACTTCAAGAATGAAGTCTTGAAAGGACAAGTCCTCTGGAGGAGACATTCTCCTCTTTGGGGAAGAGGGCTCCTCAGGAAGTATAAGGGATGCTTCATCAGAATCATCTGAGGTATCAGCATCCTCAGAAGACTCAAAGTATCGCCTAATTGCTTCCATAGACCGATACGCATACCGACCGGTATCGACATCGGGCGTACCGGGAACCGGGTCGGTATCGAAAAAATCCCCGGTACCGGGGACCGGAACCGGCATTCTATTGGAAATAGATGCTCTGGGTACCGGTATTGGTTGTGGTACCGGAACCGGGGTCGGAACCGACGGTTGCGGTACCGAGGTCTTTGCAGCATTAATAAAAGCGAATATGGCTTGCTGCATGGATTGTACAGTAGTACCCATAGACGCTACGACTGCCTGGATGTCAGTACCGGTCTGGGCCGGTACCCCAGAGCAGTCTAACAGGTGATCGGTCGAGGCCGTGCCATCGATGTCAACCTGTAACCCCATAGGAGGAGCTTTGGAAGCCGGAGCTTCCCGCCGGGGTTGTTTAGCTGGGGCAGGGTCCTTCAGGGTCGAACCCAAGGGCCTCTCGCTGCTTAGAGGGAGATTTGCCCTTTGAAGACCTGCCTGCAGAATGTTTGGTTACCTGAGATCCATCCGGAGAGGAAGACCTTGAGGATGTTGATGCTGGATTATCTGTAGAAAACAGCATGTGAAATTTGGCTGCTCTGTTCTGTAAGCCACGTTTGGACATCAGGAGAGCAGGATGGACAATCCGGAATAGAATGGTCAGGGCCCAAACATTTAAGACACCATTCATGGGTATCTGTGACTGAAATAGTACCAGTACACTTGGTGCATTTTTTAAAACCAGAGGCTGGTTTCTCCATGAGGGAGAATTTGTAAAGGCCTGTAGGCCTCATAAAAAAACAAATACACCAAGTGGGAAAAATATATGTTTATTGTTTTTTTTTAAAGAAATAAAGACCGGCGGTACCGGTTCGGAATCGGGGAAGGCAGACACGCGGTCAAAGAAACAATTTAAAATAATAAATTCTTCAGCGGTGACAGGAACACGACCTGCTGGCTCCGCGGAAAAAGAAGAACTGAGGAGAGTTGGTCAGGAAGGCGGGAAGGCAGCGCGCATGCGCTGTGGGAAGCCCCAAAAGCTTTCCTTCTGGGAAGCTGGGGAGCTTTCCCGCACAGGCTCCGTCGGTTCCGACGTACCCATATGTGAGGACTCATTCCTGCTTGTTCCTGGAGATAATCTTTATCATTTACCTTCATACTGGTTTGTCATGGCTATACTTTTAAAAGGGAAACTACAACTCCCAACATGCTTCAGTGCTGAAGATAGTTTTCAACCCGTTTATGAAGGACATAATGTCCACCCTAGCTCTTTAGGCACATGGTCGGGGGCTGGGGTGTGACAGTGGTTTAGTTTAGGACAGCATAGTGGGGCATGCTGTTCTCACTCTGTCCTAACTCTGCCATGGTACTATCCAGATAGTGCTTCTGAATACTTCTCTAACTGCTACAGCACTATCTGGACAGTGTCGCTGAAAAATTTACGGACTGGGGACATACACACTGAGTGGTGGCAGCAAAAGATATAAATCCCTTTGAATATTGACCAAAGAGTTGCTAGCTTGTAGGAGGATGTTACCAACAAACATTCTCTGGGGAGGATAAATGGTGAATTATACCTGTTCTAACTGCTCAAGCTGTTTTGTGGTTTAACTATGGTGTGGAGAAGTAGCCTAAAGGTTAGAGCACTGGCTTGGGAACCAAGTAACCAGGGTTCAGTTCCCACTAGCATTCCTTGGGCAAGTCACTTAACTTGGATTTTTCTGAGGCAATGGAGAGTTATCAATGTCCCTGTTTAATGTACCTCTCCAATCTGGGCCTTAAGTCCAACTATGTCAGGGTCCACCTCAGTGCTCTCTCTGCGCATCACACACCAGTGGATGGCAGGCCTCTTTCCAACCACCCTTTGGTGGCTCATTTTCTCCGAGGCCTCCTTCTGCTTAAGCCTCCTTTGCGTCCACCAGCCAAGTTTAAGTTACAATATACAATGCTTTGACTGAAATGAATCATCTTGGATAAGGGTGCCATATAATTAAAATTAAATAAATAAAATAGCTGTGTCTCATTCTTTGTTACTGAAATATAAAATTTACCTCTTCTTAAAATTGATGGATCCACTTCAATACCTTTTTCGTAAGGAGTGCCACCATTCAAGGGAAGCTCATAGGTCCTTCAAATGACCAAAACAGAAAAGAGCCTCTTTAAAGAAGGTGAAGAAAAACATGCTTCTTTGAATCAAAACAGTATAATTTAAGAAGTGGGAAGTGTAACTTTGAAAATAAGCTGGAAGGAACTTGCATGCAAATTTTTAAAAGGGGAAACTCCCTGGGAAGTTCCACTTTAAAAATTTGGGCATGACATGCAACCCTGATACTTTTCTACATACATAATTCATACCTGCAGATACATTTTTTTTAAATTACATAAGGTGATTTGTAAATGCAATCACTATGTGAACTTGTCCTTCCTCAATCAAGTCATATTTTTTAATAGGAGTAAAAGTAAATAAACTGTGCAACAGCACATGTACACTTTCACTCACAATTTTCAAACCATATTTTTACACAGATAAACCAAGTTATTACCCACATAAATCTTTTGAATAATGCTCTGTGAATTTCTACCACAATTGTAGGCTTCCCTAAAGGAGAAAAACCTTTTTTTACATCTGCAGGCACAATCCATTGAACTGCCACATACTTTATTTCTTTTTAAATGATTGAGATGGTGTGGTGAACAGAATAAACTGAACACCAGCAACAGCATTTAATATAGTCCTTGTAGTCAGCTATCCATATAGGTAGCGCCACTGAATATATGGATAGTGTGGTCACCATGCCAGCGCTAACCGTTTTGATTTGGCCTGCAATTCAACAGGCCTAAACTAAGGGTTCAATGTTTTAAAAAAGGCTGAGGGCTTGATAATCAAAGGATTTGTACTTCTAAACTGGACTCTCTAAAAATTTACTACTGCTGAGTTCCTAAATGTATACTCAAAATTTCATTAAATTCCTAAATTTAGGAGCATAAAAATTGGTTGGGAAGAAAGTGGATTTCGGGCAGGGGAAAAGGGTATGAGCACAGGACTGACTTTTAGAACTAGACTCACAAATTATGCTTCTAAATCTAGACAAATGAATGGCAGTCCAAAATTTATACCTAAAAATTCTTCAAAGCTGTGCTGCTATTCACTCAGATTGTATCACTCAGTATCAAATGGTAAACCACTAAAATAGGTTAACCACTAAAAGGGATCTCAAATATTATGCATGTTCTCTAGTGAACTCAAGTACTTTCTCAATCATTGGTCCCAAAACCTATAATTTTTTGACATTTTTGTGTTTTAATATAAAATACCATTTGATATTGAGAGATACAATCTCATTGAATGACAGGACAGTTCTAAAGGCTTTATTGGGCATTACCTTAAGGAATTTTCCTTTGAAACATCCAGAGTATTCTGATAAGTCCTAAATTCATAAGCACAGCTTTTAAGCTTCTAAAGTAAGAAGAATTTTCAGCTGAAAATTTAGAGGCACATTTCACAATAGGACATCCAAGTACAATATGGGACATCAGTCAAAATGTCGGAAAAAAAAGCAGGCACATGCAAGTTCAGGCATGATTTTGGAAACAGGGACATACCAGACATGCTCGCATATCAAACGTCCATACAGACCTCCTCAGGAGAGCATTTCAGAACCAAGATATCTAATAGCATAATGGTTGGAGTAGTGGCTTAAGAACCAAGTGAACCAGGGTTCAAATCCTAGTGTGGGCTTTTGTGATCAAGGCTAGTCACTTAATCCTCCATCTTCTCTACACTCTCTGAATGTTTTAAGGTGAAAACAAGCACTTTCCTGATGCCTATTCGTGCCTGCAGACATCTCTGACGGTTTCTGAGATCAACCAGGGACAGATACACCTCCACCACACCCCAATGCCTACTTGGATGTCCCTGCACCGGAGATGTCTGTGAATGTCATTTGTGGAATGGCTATGTAGACATGTGTGTGATTTTTGACTTCCACATGCACATCTTCAAACATCCAAATTATGACTAAACCTTTTTAAATGATTCTCTTAGGTTCCTAAGCTTGTCTGAAAAGAGGACACAAATTTAGGAGCCTAGTGTACCTTACAATCCTAAATTTAGGAGCTCAGCGGTTTTTGAATATAGGGCGTAGAGCTCCTAAATTTAGGCCCCTATTAAGATTCTGAATACGAGCAGCTGCTGAATATCCAGGCTGAGTGGCGTTATCCAAGTAAGTGCCAGCACTTACCCAATTAATGCTATTTTTAACCAGAACTTATCAAAATTGCAACTTAAGCCTGCTTTTATGTGGCCTAAATTGCCCAGATAAGAGCCAACTGAAAATCATGCTAACTGGATAATGTCAACACTTATCCGGAGAGTGCCGCTAAATATCTCAGTCAGCGCTCTTAGTTGAACAATCTCCTATTGGCCATTTACCTAAAGGTTCTGAATATCAGCCCCTAAGCTTTTGACTGAAAATTAAATCTTAATTTAGGAGCTTAAACCTTTTGGGGGGATATTTAAAGGCATTTATACGGGTTGCAGACCTGCTAACTATGTAAATGCCACTCTGCGAAATATTCAGCAGCACTCCTACGGTTAGTATTGTTGAATATCTGTAGGTGCTATTGCTACATGCCCCAATGCTAAATAGTTAGCAATGGACATACCAGGGGCATTCTGGGGTGGCACTCATCGCTAACCGGGCCGCAGCAATATTGAGCCACTGCCCAGGTAGAGATATGTGGCGAAGGCTTAACTTTCGCCGCACAAGCTTACTGGAGAGCGACTGAATATCCCCACTGCCCGGTTAGTTTTGCACAATCCAGGCAGTCCAGATACTGAGTGCCAGAGCCCAGATATGGCCCCGGCATTAAATATCCGGGTTTTAAGTTCGGCACAGGCAGCTAGCCACTGGTGCTGAATATCGGGCCCTTTGTTTATAAATTTAAGACTGTCCTTTATTTGCCTAGATTTATGAGCCTATAAATCAGTGCTAAGCTCCTAACTTTTTTCTCTACCCTTATCTTCCTCTGTTGCCACCCACTTTTTAGGATGCTAAATTTAAGATTTTAGTGAAATTTTAAGTATAAATTTAGGCTCTCAGCTCTAATAAATTTTCAGAGACCAATTTAGGAGCATAACTCTCATAGTTAGGAACATAGGGGGGATATTCAGCGGCAGCAGCAAGCACTTCTAAAGCGCATAGCCATCGTCACTGAATACTAACTGCGGATATTCAATGCTGGAGCCATATCCAGCCACTGGCATTGAATATCCGGGGCGCCGCATAGCACAGAAGGTAACTGGGCAGCAGCAATATTGAGTCGCTGCCCAGTTAGCTCCCACAGGTAAAGATAGGCCAGGTTTTCCTATGCCTATCTGTATCCACAGGTTGCTAACTGGGCAGCGGCTCAATATCACCGCTTCCTGGTTAGCAATGGGTGCCACCCCCCGCTCTGCCCTGGAACACAGCGATGCTAACCGTGTAGCATTGGGGTGTGTAGCGGCAGCACCTATGGATATCCAACCATGTCAGTGGCAATGAATATCCCATGAACCAGCATTTACATGATTTGCAAGTCTGCAAACCATGAAAATGCTTTTGAATATTCGCCCTAGAAATCTTTTGACTATCACGCCCTAAATGTATATATTAAGGGCCCGATATTCAAAAAATGTTGAGCTCCTAAAGGTAAGTTCCTAAATTTATGCCCTAGTTTCAGTCAAATTTATGAGCCTAAGCTTTCAGCTAAGAATTCATCTTAATTTAGGATCTTAAAAGTTATGCTTATAAATTTAAGCCTGCCATTCAAATGCCTAGGTTTATGAGCCTAATTTAAGAGTCTAGTGCTGAAAACCAATTCTAAGCTCCAAGTTTTCCCCACCCTACATCCACCCCTGTTGCCACCCACTTTCTATGCTCCTAAATTTAGTAGTCCAGTGAAATTTTGAGTGTAAATTTGGGCACTTAGACCCAGTAAATTTTTCAATGAGGCTAATTTAGGGCATGGCTCTCAAAGTTAGGAGCATAGATCCTTTGAATATCAGGCCTTATGCATTTGGTGACTGAATCTCACTACTAAGTGGATAATGCTTAAGCCCACATTTGCTCCCTTTCAAATCTGGTCTCTTCCTATCTTCAGTCTGATATCTGGTTTGATACTATTATACAAGTTTTCAGATTCACAGATAGTGAAGTTATGCATTCACTGGCATCCAGTGAACGTAGAACTTCTGTTGACTATCAGTCTGATTTTTACCATCTCACAGTAGATGGTACTGAAATCTCATAATCACACCAATTACAGATATTATTGAACTACAAGCATCAAGTGGTTGTTCTCATTCACAATCTCTCAAATCAAAAAATTACCAAAGAATAAAAAAAACCTTGGAGATTTCTCCAGGTAAAGTGAACCTACACTGGCTGAGAAACATTTTCCATTTTGCTAACCTTAGTAAGTTTTGCATAAATTAATCACAATACAAATGATCTGTTGTAAGTTATTCTAACAATCAGAAAGAGGAGCAGCTCCTGCTGCTCTCTAATACAAATCTGAACTATGTATGTTGAATTTTTTCTGCTTTCTTTTTATCCCTTCTGGTGTCCCAGGTCATTCCTAATTAATATGCACAGCTAAGAAATTGTGCTTATTGAAATGCACTGTAATTAATTCTAAGATGATGTTATATATAATACTACAGTGATAAGAAGAAATCAGACCTTATTTGCTAATTGTCTTTCCTTGAGTACTCTCCGGGCCAGTCCAGGAACAGTAGGGTAGTCAACCTCCTCCAGCAGCTGAGGACTGAATTCTCAAAGACTTGCTACAGCCTATGTAGCTTCCTCTGGTGTCAGAGAGTCCGTCTCAGAATGTCAAAGCAGCACCCTAAGTACTATATACTCTCCTTATACAAAACCTTAACCTAACTTGTAACTAATTAACCTAACACTAACTCCACCTGTATCCTGGTGATCTAACCGTCACTAATCACATTGTGTTGTTATTCTTTTCATTTTGTTTTGTTTTTAATGACTCCAAATCAAGATGTACTGATTTCTCCCCAGAGAACCTAAGGGAATCCCATAGCCAACGCCACTCCGGAAACACCCGGACCAACTCAAGGCCACACCTACTTACTTTTACTGCAATACGGTTCTTCAAAGATGTCCACACGATCAACTCTTATGTGAACAATACCACAACCTACTGATTCCGCACTGCAAACTGCTAAGCTGAGGGTGGGCCCTGGACTGGCCCGGAAAGTAAAGGAAAGACAATTAGCAGGTAAGATCTAATTTCTTCTTCGTATCTTCGGGCCAGTCCAGGAACAGTAGGGCAGTACCAAAGCAGTACCTACGCACGAGAGGGTCCCGCTAGCCCCGTCAGAATTGTTGAAGCTCCGACTTTCGCATCCCCCGTCGCTTGAACATCCAAACGATAATTTTTCACAAACGTATGCAGAGACGACCAAGTAGCCGCTTGCCAAATATCTACCGGTGGAATCAAAGCCATCTCGGCCCAGGACGTCGCCTGACCCCAAGTTGAATGAGCTCGAATACCCTCGGGAGGCACCTTTTCCACTCGCCTGATACGACGCCGCTGTCGCCTGCTTTACCCACCGGGCAATGGTAGCCTTGGAAGCCGCTTCTCCTTTATGAGCTCCTCCAAAGAGAACAAACAACCTATCTGACTTCCTAAAAGGCTCTGTCCTTCTGAGGTACCTATGAAGTACCCTACCGAGATCCAGTTTGCGGAGAGAACTGCGTCTACCAACTCCCTCCCCTATTCGGAAGGTTGGCAGCGAAATCGGTTGATTCACATGAAACACCAATACCACCTTCGGCAAAAACGAAAGCACTGGCCGCAACACCACCTTCTCCGCCGAAAACTGAAGGAATGGTTACCTACAAGACAGCGCCTGTAGATCCAAGATTCATCTTGCCGAACACAGCGCCACTAAGAATACGGTCTTCCAAGAGAGCTCCCTTAACGCTACTGCCCCACCACGCTCAAAGGGAGCACGCAACAACGCCTCCAGGACCAAATTCAGATCCCAAGCCGGCACTATCGGTCTCACTGGTGGCCTTACGTTCTTGACCGCTCTCAGGAACCTGAGAACATCCGGGTGTAGGGAGAATATACTTCCATTAACCTTGTCCCTATAACAAGCCAGAGCTGCAAGGTGCACCTTTAGCATGCTGAGCGCGAGACGTTTATCCATACCCCCTTGCAGGAAAGACAAGACATCCGGAACTGACGTCGCCAATGGCTTAACTCCGTGCCTCTCACTCCAACCTTCAAAAATGCGCCAAATACGGACATAGGCTAGAGTTGTAGAACTCCTCTTTGCCTGCAACATGGTAGCCACTACCGCCGCGGAGTATCCTCTACGCTTCAGACGTTCCCTCTCAAGAGCCAAGCCGTAAGCAAGAAGTGATCCAACTGCGGCATTAGAATCGGACTTTGGAACAACAGGTTGATCTGACTGGGAAGCCTCCAAGGATGGTCCACAAGCAGTCATACTAGGTCCGCATACCACGCTCTCCTTGGCCAATCTGGCGCTATGAGGATTACCTTTCCTCTGTGACATGCTATTCTCTGAATGACTCATCCTATCATCGGCCACGGGGGGAACACATAAAGCAGACCTACCGATGGCCATGGCTGACTTAGTCCATTGAGCCCCTCCGACATGCGCTCTCTGCACCTGCTGAAAAAGTGTGACATCTTGGCATTGCCGAATGTGGCCATAAGATCCATAACCGGCTGTCCCCACCACACCGTAATGTCGTGAAAGACCGCCTCGTTCAGTTCCCATTCTCCTTGAACCAATACATGTCGACTGAGAAAATTGGCCTGTACATTGTCCTTTCCTGCCACATGAGCCGCCGATAAGGCCAACAGATGGTCCTCTGCACACTGCATCAACTGTTGGCTCTCCTCCAACAAGACCGCACTGCCTGTGCCGCCTTGCCAATTGATATAGGACACCGTCACCGCATTGTCGGAGAACACTCGCACTGCTCTTCCCTTCAGCAGCCCCTCGAACTCTTGCAGCGCTAACCGTACTGCTCTCATTTCTAGCTGATTGATTGAACAACCGTTTAACTCCGCCGTCCAGCAGCCCTGTGTTACCTATGTCAGACAATGTGCCCCCCCAGCCAGAGAGACTTGCATCCGTAGTGACCAAAACCCACTCTGGCGTCTCCAGCGGTACCCCTGCCCGCAGATGCCTGGGGCTCAGCCACCACTGCAGACTGTCGCTGACCAACAAGGGGCATACCAACTTTCAACTTAGCAGATGTTCCTGCGGCGACCAATGGGAAAACAAAGTTCGCTGGAGCAGCCGCATATGCGCTCTGGCCCACGGCACCAAGTCTAACACTGCCGCCATCGAGCCTAGGAGCTGTAGATATCTCCACGCTGTCGGAGCCTTGATGCGTAAAAACGCTGACACCTGTTTTATGATTTTTTGTACCCTGTCCTCTGGCAAAAACACTGCTCCTACACTTGTGTCGAACAAGGCCCCTAGATATACTAGGCGCTGCACTGGCACCAACTGACTTTTGGTCCGATTGACCACCCAACCTAGGCTTTCCAGAAAGTCTACCACCCTTGAGGTTGCTTTCACTGACTCCGACACCGACCGTGCTCGAATCAGCCAGTCGTCCAAGTATGGATGAACTTGAATTCCCTCCTTTCGTAACGCCGCTGCGACCACTACCATCACCTTCGTGAAGGTACGGGGTGTCGTAGCCAGCCCGAACAGTAACGCCCGGAACTGGAAATGTCCCTCGGGCACTGCAAAGCGCAAAACGTTTTGGTGCTCTGGTCCAATGAAAATGTGTAGATACGCTTCTGTTAAATCTATGGAGGTAAGGACTTCGCCTGGCCTTACAGCTCGGATCACCGACTGCAGGGTTTCCATCCGAAAATGTGGTACTCTCAAACAATGATTTACATGCTTTAGATCGAGAATTGGTCGAAAAGATCCTTCTTTCTTTGGCACCATAAAATAAATTGAGTATCGACCTAACCCGTATTGATTTTGAGGCACTGGAACCACCGCCTGAATGTGCAGCAACCGTTGAAGTGTGTTCTGTATCGCCTTTGACTTTGCCGGCGAACTGCATGGATACACCACGAAGGCACCCGCTAGTGGCTGAGCGAACTCCAAAGCATAACCTTCGTGAATGATCTCCAGCACCCAACGGTTCATTGTCATAGTGGTCCAGACGGAGTGGAAACCCTGTAACCACCCTCCGATCGGCACCTCCGTCTGGACCACCCTCCTTTCATTGTGGCTTTTTTGAGGAGCTCGGCTGGGAACTGCCATATCTCCTTCCAAAGCCCCTAGCCCCTCGAAAGGGCTGTCCTCTGGCTACAAAACGACCTCTTTGATATGGAGCAAAGCGAGACCCCCTGAATCTCCAAAGCTCTTTGCCTTGACCTCTCTGCAGAGAACCCAGCTTTGGACCCTTTGGACAGTCCTCTGGCAGCAGGCCGCCTTTGGAGTCTCCCAAGTCCTTCACAATTTTTTCTAAGGCCTCCCCAAAGAGCAGCTTATTTATTTATTTTATTTATTTAATGTCTCTTCTATACCGTGCTCTTTAAAACTCAGTGCAGTTTACAGGTAACAGATTTGTGCAGTGCAGGCAGGCCTACACTGGACTTACAATAAACAGGGAATTATATACAGGGTTAACAGGGTAACTATGTACAAGGTAACTTGCTGTCATATGTTATGAGGACAGCTCGACACTATTTACACATTGGCTCAGCTATATACATGGTGACAAGGCAGGGGAGTATACCTCTACCCATCGAGGGGATCGGGGTCTAGCGGGCTAGGCTGCAGACTCGTGGAGTGGCTGCGTCGGGTGTCACCTGGGTCCAGAGTGTGACTGACTGCGGGTTATCCTCAGGTTTGGTGTAGTGCTGGAGGGATAGATAGTGCTTCAATGCCTTCCTAAACTGGGTGAGGTCATTGATAGCCCGGATGGCAGGTGGCAGGGCGTTCCAGCATGTGGGTGCATATAGGGCGAAAGCTCTGTTTCTAGTTGCCTGCGAGCATTTTGTGATCGCCCTCGGGAGTTTCAGGGTAGTGACGGCGGCTGATCTCCTTACTCTGTTGAGGGGGGTGATCTGTATGAGATCTGTAAGGGAGGTGGAGGAGCACTTGTTGATGGCTTTGTAGGTCATCATTAGAGTATTAAAGGAGATCCTGCAGTGGACCGGGAGCCAATGCAGGTGCTTCATAATTGGGGTTATATGTTCCCTCCTAGAGGCTCCATGCAGGATTCTGGTGGCTGCATTCATTGCCAGTTGCAGAGGATTCAGTGTCTTTTTCGGGAGACCGTGTAGTATGGCTTTTGCATAGTCGAAATGTGGAATTACTAGTGTTTGGTAGACTGTCCGAAAGTCTTCTGGCTCAAGCAGCTGTCGCAGGTGGCGAATCGTCCGAATTTTGTTATAGATCGCCTTGACCATGTTGCTTATTTGGGCCTTCATATTGAGCTGTTGATCCAGCGTGACCCCTAGGTACCGAACCGTGGGCTTGCTGAGGAGCTCTGCATCTCGCACTTTCAGTGAGGTGGGCGGAGTGAATGTTGGGTTCCTGGTGATAAAGAGGACCTCTGTTTTTTTAAAGTTTATTCTGAGCTTCTGCGTGTGTAGCCAATCCGTGACCGCATCGAAACAGGCGGATATTGGTGAGAGGTCTGCGTGATCTGTCGAGATAGGCATGTATAGTAACACATTGTCGGCGTAGATTAGGCAATTGATATTGAAAGAGCGGATGAGGTTGCAAATGGGCTGCATGTAGATGTTGAATAGTAGGGCTGAGAGCGAGGATCCCTGTGGCACGCCTTTCTTTTGCGGGAAAGGTGAGGAGGTGGAGGGGCCAGCACGAACATGCTTGCCCTTATAAGGAAGCTTACTAAGGTGCGCCTTAGAAGATGCGTCAGCCGCCCAATTCCTCAGCCAGAGGAACCTCCAAGCTGCCACTACCGATGCCATAGACTTCGCTGAAATCCTTACCAAATCGTAAAAGGTGTCGGCGAGATACGCCGACGCCAATTCCAACTTTGCTCCCTTTTTAAGATAAGGCGACCAGAATTGCACACAATATTCAAGGTGCAGTCTCACCATGGAACGATATAGAGGCATTATAATATCTTTTGTTTTATTTTTCATTCCTTTCCTTATGATACCTAGCATTCTATTTGCTCTCTTAGCCGCCGCTGCACACTGGGCCGAGGGTTTTAACATGTTATCCACAATGACGCCTAAATCTTTTTCCTGGGTGGTGATTCCTAATGTGGAACCTTGCATCTTGTAACCATAGTTTGGGTTGTTCTTCCCTAGGTGTATAACTTTGCACTTGTCCACATTAAATTTCATCTGCCATTTTGATGCCCAGTCTTCCAATTTATCAAGATCCTCTTGCAATTTTTCACAATCCTTTTGGGTTTTAACAACTTTAAATAGTTTTGTGTCATCTGCAAATTTGATAACCTCACTCGTTATTCCCTTTTCCAGGTCATTTATGAATATGTCAAAAAGCAGCGGACCCTGCACAGATCCCTGGGGTACACCACTATTCACCTTTCTCCATTGGGAAAAATGGCCATTTAGCCCTACCCTCTGCTTTCTATCTTTTAACCAGTTCCTGATCCACAATAGTAAACTGCCTCCTATCCCATGACTCTTTAGTTTTGCCAAAAGTCTCTGATGAGGGACCTTGTCAAAGGCTTTCTGAAAGTCCAGATACACTATATCAACCGACTCACCTTTGTCCACCTGTTTATTCACACCTTCAAAAAAACATAACAGATTAGTAAGACAAGATCTTCCTTGTCTAAAGGAATTGACAACAACGAACAAGGATATGCTCTAATTTTACTGGACATCGCCGCTGCGTTTGACTTTGTGAACCATGAGCAACTTCTGATACGGCTTCAGGAAAAGGGAATTAACAACTCAGCATGGAGATGGTGCAAATCCTACCTAGCGGACAGATGGCAGCAGGTACGTACAAGCTTCACAACATCCACGCCATTCCAGCAAAAACATGGCGTGCCTCAGGGCTCCTCACTCTCCAAACTTCTCTTCAATATCTACATGCAACCTATATGTGAAATAATCCGCTCCCATAACATCTCATGCTTGATCTATGCGGACGATGTACTATTCTTCACCCCATTATTTAACGGAAGCTCTATACAGAGAAGGTTTGCACCCTAAAGATCCCCCCTGAGGAAGGCCACAGGCCGAAACGCGTAGGGGTAATAAAGAAAGGGTTTTTTTCAAACCTGAAAAACTCAGCCAGTCTGGTATCTGTTCCTTTGGTTCTACTCTTCACCCCATTCACGACCGAACATCCTGATTTCTCCCCACTAGTAAAATGCTTTGATGCCGTCACTGACTGGCTCCTCTCACAGAGCCTCAAGATAAACTACAGCAAGACGGAGGTCCTGTTCATCACTAGAAGTCAATCCTTCTCCCCACCAGCAACACTAAAGATGAGAGACACCGAGATCCCAAGTAGACCTACCATCCGCTACCTAGGCATTACGCTAGACCAGCACCTCAAGCTTAAAACGCACATCAGGAACATCATCAAGCAAATTTACTACAAAATACGAACAGTGTGACATCTCAGACCCTTGCTGCAACCAGATGACTTTAGAACAGTTTTCCAAGCACTGGTGACCCCCCACTGTGATTACGCCAACGTGATCCTGCACGGCCTACCCAAAAACACACTAAACCCTTTACAGCTGGCAATGAACGCAGCTGCACGCTTCCTATACGGGGCCGCTAGAAGAGACCACATTACCCCAATCCTAAAGGACTTGCACTGGCTACCAATCTCCTGCCGGCTCACGTATAAAATAGTCCTGATGACCGTCAAGGTCATCAACAAAATGTCATCCACCTCCCTGACAGAACTTCTCTACCTCACTCCAGCAAACAGAGCAAGGAGGACATTTGCCACCAACACGCTACAGACCCCTAAGGAAATAACAAAATGCACCCAGGCAACAAGGAATCAAGCCTTTAAGTTCTACACTCCCAGTTGCTGGAATGCGCTCCCACTCGATATCCATGCTATCACAGACCTTTCGCAATTCAGAAAAGCATTAAAACACCACCTTTTCCTCCTGCACTATTCACAGCCTAGGATTACAACCTCTCTACCACTCACCTAGATAGCCATCTATAATTAATAAACAACTCATGCTTTACTGTAGATAAGAGTAGATAGTTGTAATCAACCGGCCATCTGTAAATAACAAACAACTCATGTATATACTGTGAAGAAAAAGCAACACATGTATATACTGTCGATAGTGGTAGTTAGATGTAAATAGCAGTAGTTACTTGTAGATAGTTTCCCCAGTTGGAGATCCAAGTTATTCCACCTGTTCAATGTAAGTGCTTAACAGGCTTCCTGTTCTGTACAAAAGTGTTACTTGTAAACCGCACTGATTTTAAAAAGCGCGGTATATAAAAGCGATAAATAAATAAATAAATAAAGCCATGTTAGCTGTCTCCCATTAGGCCATGACTATCTACATGCTGAGTAATTTTGTTCTTTATGATGGTTTCTACCATTTTTCCCGGTACCGACGTCAGGCTCACCGGTCTGTAGTTTCCCGGATCACCCCTGGAACCCTTTTTAAAAATTGGCGTTACATTGGCGATCCTTCAATCTTCAGGTATTACTGATGATTTTAATGAAAATTCACAGATTACTAATAGCAGGTCTGCAATCTCATATTTCAGTTCTTTCAACACCTTTAGATGTATACCATCTAGCCCAGGTGATTTGCTACTCTTCAGTTTATCTAATAGTTATAATACATCTTCCTGATGTATTGATATTTCCTTCAATTCTTCCGCACCTTTAAATACCACTTCAGTCATGGGTAACATCCCTACATCTTCCTCAGTAAAGACCAAAGCAAAGAATTCATTCAGTCTCTCCGCTATCGCCTTGTCGCCTCTTAGTGCTCCTTTAACCCCTCTATCATCTAATGGACCAACTGACTCTCTCACAGGTTTTTTGCTACGAATGTACTTGAAAAAGTCTTTATTTCGCGTTTTTGCTTCCACGGCAAGCTTCTTCTCAAATTCTCCATTTGCCTGCCTTATCAATGCCTTGCATTTGACTAGCCAGTGCTTGTGCTGTTTCCAGGTTTCGTCGTTTGGCTCTTTTTTCCATTTCCTGAAAGATGCTTTTTTGACAACAACAGCCTCTCTGACCTCACTTTTAAACCATGCTGGCAGTTTTTTGGACTTCCTTCCACTTTTCTTAAAGCGTGGAATACAGTTGGTCTGGGCTTCCAAGATAGTAGTTTTCAACAACACCCAAGCTTGATGTAAGTCTTTAACCTTTGCAACTGCTCCTTTTATTTTTTTCTTAACTATTTTCCTCATTTTATCCTAGTCTCCCTTTTGAAAGTTAAAAGGTAGTACTGTGGATTTCCTTACTATCCCTCCTCCACTAATTAAATCAATGCGATCATGCTATGATCACTATTGCCAAGTGGTCCCTACACCCTTATCTTTTGCACAAGATCTGGTGTTCCACTAAGGACTAGGTCTAATATGGCTTCCCCTCTGGTTGGTTCATGAACCAGCTGCTCCAAGAAGCAGTCATTTATTTCATCTAGGAACTTTATCTCCCTAGTATGTCCTGCCGTGACACTGACCCAGTTGATACCGGGGTAATTGAAATCACCCATTATTATTACTGCGCTGTAACTTTTGTTAGCTTCCTTGATTTCTTTGAGCATTTCATCATCTATTTGTTCATTCTGGCCAGGCGGTCGATAGTACACCCCCACTGCCATCGCCTTCCCCTTTTTGCATGGAATTTCAATCCATAGAGATTCTACAGCAAATTTTGTTTCCTGCAAAACTTAATGCCCTCTCTAACATAGAGCGCAACCCCTCCACCAATTTGATCAGCTCTATCATTATGATATAGTTTGTACCCAGGTATCACAGTGTCCCACTGGTTGTCCTCCTTCCACCATGTCTCTGATATTCCAATCATATCTAACCTCTCATTTAGTGTTATATATTCTAACTCTCCCATCTTATTTTTTAGACTTCTAGCATTTACATACAAGCATTTCAGAGACTGTATTTTATTCATATTAATCAGGCTATTGGTAGACATGGGTAATTTGAGATCTTTAAGCTCTGTCTGCTCCATATTCGAGGGCATTTGGGCTACTTTACTCTTTTTTGGAACCTCTCTGCTTTTGGTAGTATCCTTCAAGGATACATTCTTCCGAACCATGCGCTCTTGGGTGACTGTCGGCTTTCCTCTATTATCTAGTTTAAAAGCTGCTCTATCTCCTTTTTAAAGGTTAATGCCAGCAGCCTGGTTCCATCCCTTTGAAAGAGCCGCTCCTTTCCCCAGAATGTTCCCCAGTTCCTAACAAATCCAAAACCCTCATCTCTGCACCATTGTCTCATCCATGCATTGAGACTCCGGAGCTCTGCCTGCCTTTTGGGTCCTGCGCGTGGAACGGGAAGCATTTCGGAGAACGCTACCCTGGAAGTTCTGGATTTCAACTTCCTACCTAAAAGCCTAAATTTAGCCTCCAGAACCTCCCTATCACATTTTTCTATGTCATTGGCACTGACATGTACCAAGACAGCAGACTCCTCCCCAGCACTATCTAAGACCTTATCTAGGTGGCGCGTGAGGTCCGCTACCTTCGCACCAGGCATGTTACCAGGCGATCCTCATGTCCACTAGCCACCCAGCTATCTACATGCCTAATGACTTAATCACCAACTATAACAGCTGTCCTAACCCTTCCCTCGTGGGCACATGGCCCTGGAGAAACGTCCTCAGTGTGAGAGGGTTTTACATCACCTGGAGGACAGGTCCTAGTTACAGGATCACTTCCTGCCATACCAGGGTGATGCTCTCTTGTCATGTGACCTCTCTCCAGAGGTACAAGGAGGAGCAACCTCCTGCGGGTAGGACAAGCAAACACAAGGAGCAGGAGATGTGGGAAGAATCAGGGTCTTTATTATACACAAGGGACCCCAACGCGTTTCGGCAACGCCTTCCTCAGGGGAATGACACTGGTAAATATAAAAATACATATAGATTAATAATAAAAAAACATAATACTTTAAAAATTAAAAACCAATAGAACACACTTAAAAACATTTAAATTATGAAAACACCGGCAAAACGTGCAACATCAAATAATCAAGGTGCATTGAGGTTATAGAGCCACAATGCAGGGCAGGGCTGAGGGAAGAAAACAGTTCAATCCATATAAGATATTGTGAGAAGGGAACGCTGAACAAACTTAGAGAGAAATATAATATGCTTATATAACTAATACAGAACCAAAGAAGATAAAATACTTTATGTAATACTGATGGAGCCTAAATCCTGTAGAACAAAATTGAACCACGTGAACGGCACAAGAGCTGATTAATAACATGTGATAATAACATAAATAAATCAATAATTTAAACAAATAAATAAGTAAATAAAAAACAAACTAAAATACTATGATAATAAAAGGGAAGGAGGGTAGAATAAATACTTAAAATGATAAATATTATAATAATATAAAAGTACAGCAATGTACACAGAAATGACAACCATCAGAAATGTGACAATAAACATGAAAAATGAATCGATAAAAAAGCATAGAAAATAAATAAATATGAATGTTAAATATTAAAATAATCGTCAAATTGCCCAAATATAAGGGAGGGCAACCATGTAAAACAAACACAAATTAAAAATAAAAATAAAAATAGAGAAACATACAATGTATGCTAATATTAAACAATGACATTAATCTAACTATATTTGGATAATAAATCAGGAAGGAACATGGTATATTATATCAGACCAAGAATAAAAACTAAAAATAACGGAGAGGAACTGGTGGACCAAAAGATAAGAAATAAAAATTATATTAAATAGAATTAAAAATAATAAAAATAAATAATAAAATATACAATGAAGATAAAAATATAATTAAATTTATATGTATATGAGGCAATATAATAAAAAGAATAATAAAAATATAATTAATTAAAATAACATGAATTAAGACAGAAGCTAAGTATCATAAATGCATACTCAGTGGCTAAATGTAATGTGAAAGTAAGCATGCCGAACGGGGTGAGAAAACAGGGGAAAATTGTTGTATAAAAGAAATGCTTTATCAGGCAGACTATCAATGGTAACATGATTAACAAAAAATAAAGACCAAATAAAAATATGCACTGAGACATGTGAGCAATAGAATGAAGGCAAATATACGATGCCAAAGTGCCCCAGCGGACTGAGATAATATGATTAAAAAAAGAATTGAGACAGAAGCTAAGTGGTGTAAATGCATACTCAGTGGCTGAATGCCATGTGAAGGTAAGCATGCCGAACAGCGTGAGAGACCAGGGAAAACCGTGTGTATGAAGAGTGCTTGTCAGGCAGATTATCAATGGTAACATGATTAACAAAAAATGAATACCAAATAAGAATGTGCACTAAACCGTGTGAGCAATAGAACGAAGGCAAATGTAAGGTACCAAAGTACCCCAGCGGACTGGAAGGGTGGGAAATGTGTGAGGAACGGTAAGGGCATGTAATTGAGAAACACCTCCGCAACACATTGGAAGTGTATGAGCGCAAATATACAAACATTAATAGCACCGCGGGAGAGTAAAAAATAAAATAAATAAAAGCACATTTAAGCGCAAAGGCCATGAAACTTGTGTTAATAAGCCATGAAACTATGATAATAAATCAGTGCAAGAGGGGAACTTTATGAAAAAAGTACCGAAGGTAGTGCTAATATACAAGAGAGGGAGAACTCTAAAAACTCACCCAAGCACACGTAGACGATTAGCACACCAAACTAGTATACCAACTAGTAACGAAATCGCTAGGATAAAAATATATACAAACGTAAATAAATCGAGAGTGAAACCTTAAAATCAAATGAAGAGAGGGAGCCAAAGAGAACACTTACAGTCAGAGGACTCTCCAATACTCAAAAGAACCGTAGACACACGGACTTGTGAGAGAAACTACAACGCTGGAAGCGCGTTCTAATCAGCTGAGAAAGGAAACAGTGATGCTATACTACTATTTTTTTTTTTTTATTATTAATCTATATGTATTTTTTATATTTACCAGTGTCATTCCCCCTGAGGAAGGCGTTGCCGAAACGCGTTGGGGTCCCTTGTGTATAATAAAGACCCTGATTCTTCCCACATCTCCTGCTCCTTGTGTTTGCATGTGACCTCTGTCCTCCATGGCAACAGGGATGCTGCCAGACTGGAGGTGGGACTTCAGAACTATATCCTAATGAAATACTCTGAAGATATTTGGGTCTTCCCCTGAGCCCAGCTCACCTTCCTCCAACTCCCCTGGCCACTGATCCATACCTGATTCCGATGGGATCTCCCCCTCTTCCGTGACCTGAGAGTCCAGGCCTTGCACTAGACCATCAGCAGCCACTTCCATTATCAATCCACTCTTTGAAAACCCCTCACCTGGGTCCAATGCAGCGCTGCTCCTCTGATCCACAGCAGCCATGTTAGGGGAACTACTTATGTTCTGTACTTGTGCCAACTTTAAGAAGTATGCCTTATGGAGGGAAAGTATAAAATCTGCAGAGAACAAAGACTGAAAACTCCCTTGCACCTCTGCAGCTGGTGTTTGGCTCAAATCTAAAGTTGTCGTCGATTTCCTAGACTTCGATTTCTTTTTAAAAGCTTTCTCTTGGAGCGTGGGAGAAACGGCTCTGTCTCCTAAAATGGCGGCCGTTCCCGTGTTTTCCAACACGACCTGAGAAGCAGAGACGAGATCAAGCATGACTGACATCCCGTCCATCATGCCCCCGAATAAGCGCTCCAAACAACTACCTCTTCTCATGCAAAACTGACAAAGCCCCGGACCCGAAAAGCTCCGGCAACTCCCGCACTGCGCGCATGCTGCCGAGCCCGGCAACATGCGCCTACTCTCACACCGCACCCCCGGCACCCCGACGGTCACGGCTCTTAACAAAAACCCAAACTAAAGGTACCTGCAGAGCTGATCATCTCTCCCCGAACTCTCTGCCACCACTTCTAGTGGGAGAGGAAGTTTGAGTTCCGGAGGTGGAGGCTAGACTCTGGGGCTCCCAGATCCTAGCTCAACGCCCCCCCCCCCCCCCGATGGTTCTGGTCTCCAAGGCGGGCTCTGCCTCTACTGCCCAGTTACCCCCATCAACCGGCAGCGGACCTCCGTCCTTTTTTTTTTTTTTTTTAACAACTTTAATGAATCTGCTCTTCTGGCTTAACCCTGCTAGAGTTAGCCAGGCAAGTCCACTTCTCCTTGCAATTATTCTATTTCCTCTTCATCTGACCGGGAGCCTGTCAGTAACACATCCTTCCAGCTGCTGAGGACTGACACCAGGGGGAGCTACATAGGCTGTCAGCAAGTCTTTGAGAATTCAGTTCTCAGCTGCTGGAGGAGGTTGACTACCCTACTGTTCCTGAACTGGCCCAGAGAGACGAATAGGAAATGTTATATAAAACAGAGTACTGAATTCCACGGAAAAGACTTCTCTTGTGTGGTAGAGGAAACTGTGACTTGGATCGCACAGCAGAAAACAAGATCCTCAGTAGGTGATGTTAAGTGCACCCATGCTAGCACTGCACACGCTATGGGAAAAGACTTTGTGTTAACTGTCAAGGAAATGCGCTATATGCCCGACAGTTAATGCAGTGGTGTTTGCACTTAACGCGCCATCGTTTCAGAGCTTTTGCCGTGTTACATGCAACACCATAGCACCCTTTAGTAAAAGGGCGCCTTTAAGAAGATATCAAGTGTTCCATTTGCTTATTTCCAGACCTAACATTTCATTGTAGCAGTCAGGAAAAATATCTTACTTGGTGGGAATTGGTGCTCCGTTAGAGTCACAAAGTTTTAAAAATGCCCATCCGCAGCTTAGATCTCCTTTTTCACCAGTTGACTAGAAAATAAAAATGTAAATGGGTAAAAGCATCATTAAAAGCAAAGGGGCACATTTACTAAAGGATTAAACATGCATTAATGAAGTTAACACTTGTTAAGTGCCCAGATCTCTTTTTATTTCCATGGCACAGTAGCACTTAACGCACATTAACTTCATTAATGCGTGTTAACCTTTAGTAAATACATCCCAAGCTAACTTTCAACAGCTAATCAAATCTTTTGTGTGTAAAAGTAAAACATCTTCCCGACTGGAAAAAAAAATGTAGCAATGAACTTTATATATGTGAAAAGGTATATAAAAAATGGCTACACACAGAAAGGCTATTTGTACCAGCATATGTTATTATTTATTTTGCTGTTCACACGCATACAGAACTAGAACTTAGAGCGAACAATGCAATGTAATGTGTGCCTTTGAGTCAATGCTGACTCCTGACAACCCAGCAGCTCCTAGGTTTTCTTGGCAGTGTGACCAGAAGTAGACTGCCAGGCCTTTCTTCCAAGGCAATGGTTAAGTAAGTGACTTGTCCAAAGCCACAAGGAGTGCCAGTGGTAATTGGGTACCAAGCCAGTGCTCTAACCATTAGACTACTCAGACCAACAAAAATACCAGGACAGCAAAAAAGTATTTGGGAAGAGCTGACACCTTAACGCAGCTAATTAAGGGGGCTAGTTACTAATGAGTGTTAAGGGAATAACCTACGACTTTTGCCAAATAACACCAAAACTGTATATAATTTTACTTTAATGAATGTTATTTTAATGCAATCCAAGCTGAATAATAATGATATGCAAAGAATGAAAACACCTCATTATTATAAAAATCAAATAACACAGCTTGCATCTAACTTTGCAATCTGTGTTATTTGTGGAAATATAAATGTCAGCTTTGAACTGCCATTATTTTCTTCTTCCCAGCAGCATCCATCCTCTACCAGGTGGCCCGAAGCTCTTGGGGCCATCTTAAAGGGGTCAAAGGTAATGTAAATCCTGTGGCCCATCCCTGATATCCCCCCAGAACCCCCCCCCTAGATTGTAGCCCCCCTTCAAAGATAACCTATCTCCTCAATTGAGACCCCTGCCCTTCCAAAGAGACCCTCCCACATCTAGATCCCCTCCCTGCACATAACCTCTTTCTCCCTGGAAGAGATCTCTACCTTCCAAAGACAATCCCAAGTCTATTGGGGCTCTCCCTTGTATCTAATACTGGGAGACAAAGTATTCCCCAGTTTCTCTTGTATCCGCAGAGCATTGGGAGCAAAATGGCACTCTGACTCCTAGTGGTAGGCTTGAGCCCAACATTGAGAGTGAGGTCTAAGAGCGTTGTTCAGGGTGGAAGGGTTGCTCTGGGAGGCTTTGACTGGGGGGGGGGGGGGGTCTTTGCTAGTGGGTGATCAAGGGGTGCATGTGGGCTTGGCATTACCTCTGGCCTCTTTAGATAAAAATGGGCCCGACTTGGGGCCCTCTATCTGCATTACTGCAACTAGGAATGCATAAAGTTCCTGGCTGCACCGACACAAATTTCTATTTATTTGGGGAGTCACAAACTGCAATACTGTGGTATCACAGATTTGTGACTCCCTGCTTCTGGGTCGCTAGGAGTCAGGACTGACTCGAAGGCACATATTGCATTGCATTTTAGTAAATTAAGCTGCGGTAACATGATATTTTACCATAGTTTAGTAACAACCCCTTTAAAAAAGTACTTTTTTGGGATTACTAGAGATCCTTCCCCAGGCATCTTTAGTAGTCCTAAAAGCTTACGGGCCCGATTTTCGAAGCCCTATGCGTGTGCTACACCTGTAAAAGACGGTCTTACCCTTGTAAAACTGCCATAATCATTTAAACCAGATATTCAACAAGGCAGCTTGAATTGGAGAAGCCCAGCTACCCACACAGCGTCAAGCGCCAAAGCCCGGGGGCGGAACAGGGGCATGTCATCTGCAAACCCACGTAAAACGGATTTATGAAGCTGTGTGCACCGACATTGGCCGTCACTAATCGTTTAAGCCTAAGCGACGTTTCCCAGCGCACACGACTGCTGATGGTGTGTGGCAAACCCTGTGGAGTGGCATTACAGTGCATGGTACAGTGAGGAGTGTGTATGCAGGCCTCTACCCAAACCGTGCAGTGGTAAAGAGTTGCTGGACCAGCTGAGAAGCCATCTGGGTCATGCACATGGTATTCCAGAGGTGGAGATGTGCCCGCCATGCCCGGGCACTGTGGAGGATGCGGCAGGCAGTGCGTGTCCGTCAGCAGGCAGTAGCCCAGCACCCAAGAAGCCGTGCTGGGCTATGTGTACACCGGCCTAGAGTCAGCTACCTGCAACTGACGGAGGAGGAGGTCTACCAGAGATACAGACTGGATGGGGCAACAATAATTGAGTTGTGCAGTGTACTCAGCATGGACCTGGAGCCCTCCACCTCCAGAAGCCAGGTCCTGCCAGTGGCTATGATGGTAACTACTGCCCTGGGATATTTGGCAACTGGCAGCTTTCAGCATGTGATAGGGGTGACTGTTGGAATCACGCAGTCTACTGTCAGCATAAGTGCCGTCACCAGGGCCTTACTGCAGAGGATGCGCCACCTCATAGCCTTCCCCCAGACACAGCAGATATGGCAAGAGACCATGCAGGCATTCTACAATGTTGCTGGCTTCCCATCAGTGCTTGGAATTATCAACTGCGTCCACATCGCACTGCAAGCACCACAGCTGGAGCAGAGGGCCTACCGGAACAGGCATGCGTACTCATCGATGAACATGCAGGTCATTGTGGATGCCAACATGACCATCACTGATGTGTGTGCCTGCTACCCAGGGTCCTGCCATGATGCATTTGTCCTTGCCTGAGACAGGCAGCAGCTGGGCGTCAGCTTGGGATGCTTGGCTGCTAGGTAAGTGTGCACATATGTGACCCCCAGAACAAGCCAAGAACAAATGGGTGCCGTAGTATGATGCTATCTGTTATGTAGACAGGTGGGGATATATGTTGTACGTACATGGTGCAACACATGATGAACACTGTGTGCACATGTGCTGCTTTTCTGCAGATCCATGCGCAGAGCAGGTCATGTCACACATTGTGGAGACAACCAGGGGAAGCCCCATGGCCAAGAGCAGACAGTACACACCGACATGTGGCATGTGGAAGAGCGCGGGCTGGCGCCATATAGTGCAGTCACATGGCAGCAGTCCCTGTACACGAACAAACACACCCAGGTCAATGCCAGAGCTTAGTAATGGTACTCCACAAATAAAAAAAACAGCTCTACTAACTAACCTTAAAGTAGCACTAGAATCTTAGCACAATGAAAATGGAGAGCACAGACCTCCAGAACGCCACAGAAAAACTTAAGCCATAAATCGGCATTAGGTATTCAAACCAAGGCTAATTACATCAACGGTCTGTTAGTAGCACCTCCATCCTCCTAAACTTCCATAGGCCTGAGAGCACAACATATATTAAGACTCTTAATAGCACATCACATCGATAGTATTATACAATATTTTAACAACATAAACACTTTGATATAGGCTATAGAGTCCATCAATTCATGTCTTCAATCTTCAGCCAAGCTTCCAGATTAATAATTCCGATATCAACCCCATCAATTCATGTCTTCAATCTTCAGCCAAGCTCCCAGACTAATAATTCCGGTATCAACCCCGACGCCACCCTAGACGTCCCTTTTAGCGTTTCGCAGACGCTGTTCAGGGGGATATACTACAAAACAATAAAAACAAACATAGAACTCTGCTATCACGTCATGCTACAAACTATACACGCACTCACCTTTTCAATAATACAGAACTCAATCATCTTACCTAACCAGCATTCTCAACCATGTCGCATCCAACATCCAGAGATATAAAATTCGTGCTGCTTAATAAGCAACATCCTTCACTGGTTAACCGAATCAAAATACCAACTCACTATCACGCATTTAAACGCCACAGCAACTCATCATAGTCTTTAGATGAGAAATTGTCCTCTTGCATGGTATCCCAACATAAATTGTTTTTGAATCAAAGGTTTCAGATCATTGCAAACGTTTAGAGGGTCCTTTGTAGGTCTATGGAGATTAAACTTAATTTCTCTTCACAGTATCATTTCCAAACTAACAGTCTGATCAAGAAGGTCAATCAAGGTCTTTAACATTTCTTGCATTGTTTGTTTCTGTTTGTCAAAATGACTGAGTGAACATAATTCTCTGAGCCGAATTTGCCCACAGCCACCATACTAGTGAACCTACAAGGCTGTCTCAATTTCCTTATAGTTTATAATTAATATCCTATCACTTTTCCTTCTTCTGCTCCATCTACTGAGTTTCCTGTACCAGATGTCCTGATCCAGACTAGTCAGCAAATCTAGAACCAGGTGCAGAGTAACCCAGAAAAAAAATAGCCCAACAGAAGAGATTCACAGGCCACTGTTGTCTAGGAGAACTTTAGCATCAAGGGGTAGAAAAATCTGGTTGTTTAATAAGAACCTACATCTAAAATTTCCCTACACAATGTTGGTCCCTAAGTTTATAGATGCATATGTCATTACAGAGAGGACTACATAACCATGTGCCTTCAGCTTCATGAGAAACTCAAGAATTCCTCCTTGTTTTATCTGTCTTGATTGAAATCAGAAACTCTTTTGATAGAAACTAGATGTCTCCAACCCCAGTCCTGATCAAGGGTAAACCTACATTCAAGGTGAATTTCAAGATGAATTCCAGGGAGTTCCAATGGAGGACATAGTATTTGCTTTGCTGGAAAGGTTATGGCTATGAAGAGAAATCCTGGGCAGATAACCACCATATATCCTGTCTTTTAAGGAGGTTCCTTGCAAGACTGCTTAAGAGATTTGGCAGCCATCCCAAAGCATGGGGGTGGGGGGTACTGTACAATCTCAACAGGCAGTTCTTGCCTTCCACATGCAGGTGCCACTTTGGCCCTCTGGAATTAATTGTCGGTCGTCAATTCAAAAAAAAAGAGGGCATAGCAAATAATTTGCAACAGCATTCCTGGAAAATTCACTAAAGACGTATTTTTAAATCAGTATGTGTCTTTTCAAGCTTATGAATACATTAAATTCAGTATTTTAGATAATTATGGAGGAAAAAGACCCCAGAATATACCACAATTAGGGTTCTTTTGACCCAAAACATTATGGTCCCGATTCATCGAGTGCTGCCTCTCGTCCCCCTGCACGCAAAGAGCCACTGTGCGTGCGGCAGGGGATGGGGCGGCACGGGGACCGAGAGTGGGAGGAGCATGGGTGGGACCGGTACCCAGACATACAGGGCTGATTCCACCCAAGGCCCTGTACATCCTGGGGGCACCAGGGGG
Organism: Ichthyophis bannanicus; assembly: GCA_033557465.1. NCBI lineage: Eukaryota > Metazoa > Chordata > Amphibia > Gymnophiona > Ichthyophiidae > Ichthyophis > Ichthyophis bannanicus. The sequence goes on along the minus strand of CM066033.1, from coordinate 125,893,470 downwards.
ACGGCCAGACTATTCCACCTCAGAGGTGGAATAAGCGCAGGCTACCACTCCATATTGGCTGGCCAAGCCCCCCGAGGCATCCGCAGCAAGCCGGATGAGTCCCCACTGTCCAACCTGGGGGTCAGGCAGCAGGAAAGGAGGGTCTTGTCGGCTGCGGGCAGGCTGTGCCATGGCAATGCAGGGGCATGCCAGGCCGTCTCCCAGGGCCCAATCCTGCACCCGCGGGAACACCTTGCTCCCGTAGTGCAGAATCAGGTCCAAATGGGCCCATCCTGCTAGGGGCTGTCCAGGCGGCCTGGATGTGGCCCTTAGGGAATCGGGTTCCACATGATGCAATTTGATCATAGGGCAAGAAAAAAACATCCATAACACATTATTACCCTATACTAGAAAACGTTTGTGCCCAATTTTTGATCATATTTCCTACAATTTATATAGGTGCCACACCTTTGTAAATTCCAGTTTTCAATCATATAGTTCATATATAGAGAGCTTATCTTCCTTGTTCATCACTATATTATGTCATACACCACTGGAACAAAACTTCACCAGGAGATTTCTTCTTAATCTGTGATGGAATTATTCTTGAGAATTGGTGTAAAGTCATAGATAAAATTACATGCAATCCCAATTCAAAAAGCCCCCGATGCAATTGGCACACTGTAGGGGGCCTGTACCCCCCCCAGACACTGACCCCCCAACAGAACCAAAGATCTGGTGATTCAGTGGCCCCCATTCCCGCCCCCCAGCCAAACAAACAAAACCCAGCGGCCTGAATTATCTGAGATGAAGTGTCAAATTTCACTGATTGTCCGGAACAGCATGCCAAACTTGTGCTGGCTTCTGTGTGCATGTGTTTGGCTTGCTCTCCCAGTTTAACACTGATTTTTTACGCACTGGGTAATTTTCATATCAAATCCCAGTGCAAAATGTCAGTGTTAAACTCGTGCTATGAAAGACTGCACTAGAGCTTTAAGCACTAAGCTCTAGCACAGAGTTTCTGCATCAACCTGATTCCTCGACCTGATTCTTTGCCACAGGCCCCATTATTTCATAACATGTCTTGACCTGTGTTGATCATTACTGTGCTAGGGTATCATCTTACTAACATGCTAGTTGTGCATGGAGTAGTCACCATAGTACTGCATCTTTAAATGATCATGTCTCCTATGTTAACTTAACTAAGGAGTGCTGTGCCTTTTTCTGATTCAGTATTTTCTTTGTGCTCGTTTGGATTTACAGCCCAATAAGAATCAGGCAGCAGGTTGGTTCCAATGTGGTACATTTAAAAATAATACAATTTAAAGGTGTAATCTAGACCTACTCTTTCATTCACTTAATACATTTGTAAAGTTAAGTTAAATGTTAATACATACATTGCGAACATAAGTAACTCCAAGTTCAAACAATATCCCAATTTCTGGAGATGCTGAGCCACACCTGATAAAACAATCACCATCAAGCAAGCTGGGTAGGATCCCTGTAACCTTTGGAGGAGAATAAAAAAAAAGAGATACAAAATTTCTTATGTGACTGTTTTCATGCAATTCATTTTCACTACAAATTCATTCTATGAAATACAGACATAAAACTGTCTAATTATTACCAAATAATATACTTATCTAGAAATTTCTACAAAATTACAACTGCCTGCATCCCAACAGTGTAGTTACTCACCTGTAACAAGTGTTCTCCAGGGACAGCAGGAATCAGTCCTCACATATGGGTGACGTTGGTGCCGACGGAGCCTGCGCGGAGCATTTCCCCAGCTTTCAAAGAAAACCTTTGGGACATGATACTACTCATGCGTGGTCCCCTTCCCGCCCAAGGGTGCCTTCTTGCTTAGTCAGATGACATAGCAAAAAAGGACTTAAACAATGTAGAGAGGCAACTTCAAGGAGAGGAGGGAGGGTTGTGAGGACTGATTCCTACTGTCCCTGGAGAACACCTGTTACAGGTGAGTAACTACGCTTTCTTCAGGAACAAGCAGGAAGTCAGTACTCACATATGGGACTCCCTAGCTCCAGGCTGCCAAGGACCAAACCATGACAGTACTACTGGTGACCCATCTGGTAGCCGTGAGTTGCAGAAGATGAGTCCCCACTGAGAAACCCTGCATGACCCTAGCGTCCAGCGACACTATCACTCCAGTAGCCTGAACACAGAAGAGTCAGGGGCAGGAGTTTTCCTATACACCGAAAATATTACGGAGTATTGCCTGCCCGAAGGCACTGTCCCTGCAGGACTCGCTCTCCAGGCAGTAATAAGCTACAAATGTATGGATTGAAGACCATGTGACAGCCCCGCAGATTTCCATCACCGGCACTGAGGGAAGGTTGGCTACCGATGTAGCCATAGCAGTGATCCCTTGTTCAAGGGAGAGGCCCGCTCGCTCATAGGCGAGGGCAATGAAATCCGCCACTCAAGTGAACAGAGTCTGCTTCATTACCGGGAGCCCCAGTCTGTTGGGGTCGTATGATGCAAAGAGCTGAGGAGCTTTGGACCTGGGTCCTTTGTAGATAGAAGGACAGGACCCGCTTGCAGTCTAGCGTATGCAAGACGAGTTCTTCCTGCCGGCATGGAACCATGGGAAAAAGGTGGGGAGGACCACCTCCTGATTGGGGTGGAAGGGAGATACCAGCTTGGGGAAGAATTTTGGGTGTGTGTGGAGCACTACCCTGTTCTTATAGAACCTTGTATATAGCGGATCCGCCAACAAGGCCTGGAGTTCACTCACTCTCCGAGCGGACGTGATGGCCACAAGGAAAACCACTTTCCAGGAGAGGTATCTTAGATGGCATGTGGCCAGGGGCTCAAATGGCGGCTTGGTGAGTTGGAACAGCACCACATTAAGATTCCATTCTGCCTCTGGAGGGCGGAGAGGGGACTTTGACAGCAAGAGGCCCCAAAAGGAACCGGGAGATCAGGGGCTGGCTTGAGAGGGATTTCTCCTCCACCGGGTGATGGTGAGTGGCTATGCACTCAGATGTACCCTCACCAAATTAGATTTTAAGCCAGCATGTGAGAGGTGCAGTAGGTATTGTAGCACTATTTGCATGGGGCAGGAGAAGGGGTTCTCCCTTCTCTCCATACACCAGACAGAGAATCTTCTCCATTTGAAGGTATATGCCCGTCTGGTGGAGGGTTTACAGAGGCCAGCTGGATCTCCTCAACTTCCCTTGTAAGATTGAAAGGGGCCAGGGCTACCCTTTCAGCAGCCATGACTTTGGGGTGCAGGAGGGAGCCTTCCTCCTGGAACCGGGAATGCCACTGACAGGGAGAATAATAGAGGGAACACGGGTTGCCGGGTGCATCTGGGGGCAATCAGGATCACTGATGCCTGGTCACTCCGGACCTTGAAGAGGATCTTGGACACCAGAGCAGTTGGTTGGAAGGCTTACAGGAGGCTCTCTGACCATGGAATTAGGAAGGCATCCGCCGTTACTCTCCCTGGGTTTGGCTGGTGTGAGCAGAAGCGGGGCAGCTGTGTGTTGTCTGGGGAAATCTCTGCAGTGTGCACCCTATCCCAGAAGGTTAGGACCATCTGAGGTGCAGGTGCCTGGAATGGCATCCCCTCCTGGAGGTGGCGTAGGGACTGCCACCAGCCAAAGAAGTCTGCCAGTTGGTGGGTGACCCTGGTCCTGTCGCGTAACCTGACTGTGGCCTGGGTCCACTGGGAGCGGAGACACCACTGGCCCGTCCGCATGTGTAAGCGGGCTAGGGGCGTGACATGGACTGTTGAGGCCATGTGGCCCAGTAACCTGAGAAGGAGGTGAGCTGGTACTGACCAGCATGTCTGCACATCCACTGCCAGCTGCATGAGGTGATGGGCCCTTTCCTTTTGGAGGAAGGCCTTGACCAGTAGCATGTTCAACTGGGTACCTATGAACTTCAGATTTTGGGCTGGAAAGATGTGGGATTTGGGATAGTTGATGACGAACCCCAGGTGCTGAAGGATGCAGATTGTTCACTCTGCAGCTTGGCTGGCCTCGAGGGTCGTGCTGCCTCTGATGAACCAGTCGTCCAGATAGGGGAAGATGAAGGCCCCTTGAAGGCACATGTGGGTGTCCATGACTGCCAGGCACTTTGTAAAGACACTTGGCGATGAAGCCAGGCTGAATGGAAGCACTCTGTACTGATAGTGCTCTTCTCCCACCATGAACCTTAGGTACTGTCTGTTGGAGGGGTGGATCAGGATGTGGGTATATGCATCCTTTAGGTCTAAGGAGTACAGCCAATCTCCCTGGTGGAGGTAGGGACAGCAGGGTTCCAAGGAAGAGCGTCTTGTACGTCTCCCTCACTAGAAACTAGTTCAGGTTTTGCAGGTCTGGTATGGGCCTGTGGCCTCCAGTTCTTAGGAAATACCTTGAGTAGAAACCTTTTCCCCACACTTGCCTGGGTACAGGCTCTACCGCCTTGTCCCTAAGTAACCCTATGAGCTCCTGAAGGAACAAGGTCTGGTGAAGGAGAGGCCGTACAGCTCCCCTGGGAAGAAGCCCGGAGAGGTTTGATGGAACCTGAGGGGGTAGCCCTCCTTTACCACTTGTAGGATCCACTGGTCCGTGGTGACCCCAGCATACCAGTGGGCAAAAAGCGTCAGGCGGGTCCTATGTGGGCTGGGGAGGGTCTCCCAGGGGAGAGAAGGTCCTATCCAGAGAATCAAAAGCTCCCCCCCAGGTTGGTCTTCCGCGGGCCATGTACCTGGTTCTTGGGCTGAGGGCCCTGCTGCTGTTGTGCTGAGAAGGGCTGGTAGTGGTCCTGGTGGAAAGACCCCTTCTTCCTGGGGAAGGGTGGTCTTTTCCCCGACAGCTTCTTCCGGGGAAGGGTCGAGGTTTTTCTTGAGAGCTTTTACCTGGTCACAACCTCAGCCTCTATTTTGGCCCCCTTGTCAGCCATGGGCTTGCCAAACAAGTTCTCCCCCAGTGCAGGGGACATCCAGCAATTTTATTGCATCCATTGCTCAGGGTCGGAGGTTTGCAACCAGGCCTGGTGCCGAGCAATAATGCCCGCTGCTGCTACCCTGGCTGCAGACTTGAAGCCGTCACAGATGGCGTGAGAGAGGAACTTTGAGCAGCTAGGGCTTGGAACCTCTGAAGGGGTTCCCCAGCAAAGCCCACAGAGAAACCTGCCAGCTCCTTGATGAGGCCCTTGAGGTACATCCTGATATACAGCTCATAGTCCTGTATCTGGCAGCCTAGCACGGATCCCTGGAAGCACTTGCGCCCAAAGGTGTCGAGGGCTCTGGCCTCCCTGCCTGGTGGAACAGAAGAGTAATTCTTCTGGCTTTTGAGCTTCTGCATTGATGACTCCACATCCATGGAGTTGTCTGGAAGCTGGGACTTCTGGAAGCCTGGGCCCTTCTTGATGCGGTAGATTGCGTTGAGGCATCGACTGACCACTGACACCGAGGCTGGGGTCTCCCAAATCTGCAGGAGCAGCTTCTTGAGGATGGGCTGCACCGGCATCATTACAGTCTCCTTTGGCGGGGACTCATACTGGAAGATCTCCAGTTCTTCGGTGCGCAGGTCCTCCTCTGACTCGGTTGGAAAGGAAAGGGCTTGGTTCATATCCCGCACGAAGTCATGGAAGACCACGTCCTCAGGCAGGGAGTGGCGCCAGGGTTCCAGAGGAGATGGCTCCGAGGGAACGTCCCGGTGTCGAGAGGTCTCGGGGGAGGCCTCAACGTCAGTCTCCCAGTCGGAGACAGAGGGCATTGAGGATTCCGAGGCTCAGGACTCTCATGCCTTGAGGCAGACCCTGAGGAACTGGGCTCCACCAGTGGATCTCGGGTCAGACTCCTGGAAACTGGCCAGGGAGGACCGGACACCCAAAGATCGGGACTGGAATCTCGATCAGTGCCAAGGGCCTAGCCCAAGGTCGGTGGTGCACGGGACCTGGCTTGATACCCGGGGACTCCCCTGCAGTCGGAGGCCCAGTTGTTGGGGCAGATGATGTGGATGAACCTGAATCATTGCCTGCTGCAAGGCCAGGATGGCAAAGATATTCTGCTCCAAGGCTGCCAACCTGGTTTCGATACCAGGTGGCTCTGCAGCATTCGGCCCAATGCCGGCACTCTCACGAGTATGTCCTCGATGAGGACCATGGCCTTGGGGAGCCTCACATGGTCAATGCTGGCCAAGGACTTCCTCTTAGAGACCTTAGGGGAGCACTGCTTGGAGTCATCCCTCCGCTGGAACTTACCGGGTTTCACCGGTGGAACCTTGACTGGCTTTGAGGATTTTTTCTTCTTTACAGAATCCGGAATCTTTATGGAGGAACCGCTGCCGTGGGACTCTGAAGATGCCCAGACCTCACGGGATGTGCTTGACTTGGGGCTCAGCGTTGGGAAGCCGGTGCTGAGTCGGACTGTGGGAACAGCTTCTCCTGCAACTCCGACCATTTCCTGTTGGTTCTCAGCGTCATGGCCTGGCACAGGTTTCAGGTGGCACTGTTGTGGTCCAGTCTGAGGCAGTGCAAGCAACATTCATGAGTGTCTGTAACAGACATGGTCTGACCACAGCGGGCGCACCTTTTGAACTCACCGGAGGACACGGTGGGAGACACATGGCCAGGGTCGATGACTCCCGGTGAAAAAAGGGGGGCGCGAACGCTAGTTGAGGCAAGCCTCATCATAAAAGAAGAGAGCGCCAAGGACGGCATTGGGGACGGCAATGGCTCGAGGCAGGAAGAGGAACTGGTACACAAACTGGGATAAAAACAAGTTTTAAGGTTAATTTTAGAAGATTTTTCCGGGGAAACAGGATATATGTCCGTTGAGCTCCACGGAAAAAAGGAGACTGAACAAAATTTATTTATTTTTTATACTGTGCTCTTTAGAATCAGTGTGGTTTACATGTATACTAACAGGTACATTTTATTCCCTTGTCCCCAAAGGGCTCACAATCTAAGTGTACCTGAGCCAATGGAGGGTTAAGTGGCTTGCCCAGGGCCACAAGAAGTGGCCATGGGACTAGAGACTCCAGTCCCTCCGGCGTGCGTGAGGTTGCTTGCCCCATGCAGGAATTGAACCCTTGGCGTTCTGGCTTGAGGTAATCTGTCCCAACCACTGAGCCACTCCTCCACACCCTTGGGTGGGAAGTGGACCACGCATATGTGGTAGCATGTCCCAAAAGCTTTCATTGAAAGCTGAGGAAATGCTCTGCGTGGGCTCCGTCAGTGCTGACGTCTCTCATATGTGAGAACTGACTTCCTACTTGTTCCTGGAGAATGGGCACGTTCATGTCTGTGGAATCGTGCCCAAAGTTGAACGTGCTTGCTAATTTTAGGGGCATTCAGGTTTGGACATCCTTTGTAAAATGTACCTTTATTGTTATTTATTTATTTAACAGTTTTTCAATACCGTCTTTGACCAAAGCGGTTTACATCGAACAACATAGCATAATCTCTCAAAGGATTTGTTTTACAATGAATAGGGAGAGATAACTTGGAGATTAAAGGGGTTAACAATAATGGAGGATAGATGACAGTTGGGCAGTGGGTCAAGTAAGCGGGGGAGGAACATTTATATTACAGAGGGAGATAATTGTGGGGGGAAGTTAAGGTTAACTGTTCAAGATGTTAAGTTGATCAGTAGTGTAACACGCTAGTACTCCACAGCCTGAGCATGCAGAGTTAAGCGGCCTGATCCCTTCTGTGGATAGTAGTACAGAGCTTAGGGAACACACTGCCTCCTGGGAGTTGTAGTATTTGCTATCCAGTTAAAAGAGAGTAGTTGAACACCGAGTGGTTTCAGGCAAATAAACAGGATTTTAATTCCACTCCAAGTGGCTTTACATACAGGAAATAAAGAACAAATTTCCGTACATCTTCTGGCAGGAAATAATATAAGAACTGAACAAAAAATAGCTTCTTATATCAGCATCACCAACGTTTCACAGTAATCCAACTCAAACAAAGCATTTCTCTGCTCAAAAACCTTTGGTGCTTTTCTTCCAGCTGCCTCCTGCAGCTCTCTGAACAGCTTAATATTAGCACACAGGTATTATATTATCAGAAACAGAATAACGTACAGTCCATTTTTTCAACTGGCATGTATTCTATAGCTGGTTCTGTTTCCATAGCCTCATATTGGTTCTCAGCTGGGAATGTTTGCAATTGACTACACGGTGTTTTCCAAGCACACACCTAGTTCCTCAGCATGAGACTTTTCTCTGCAAGCTTCTGCTAGATACGGTTGAGAACTATCACAGTATTTACCACAAGGAAAGCCCCACCCTTCTGGGCTAGCACCAGGACCACTTCTTAAAAACAGCTTTGTTTTTAAATCAGTCACTTAGCCTACCTTTTGGCTTTCTTACATGAGATTCTCTTGGCACTTCAGGGTCAGCTACAGATCCAAACCTTGGAGTTTGTGAGTGCTCCCACGTCAGCCTTCTTGGTAATCTTCCCCTCTGGCTGTCTTTTAGAGACGGCACCAAACCTGGGGTGTTTCTACCTGCCTCCTTGGCACTGGTTCTCCACTTGTTTCCTTTGCTGGTTTCCCTTTCTGAATTGAATCCCAGAGAATCTTCTATTACCATCAGCTCCTCTGAATCCTCATTCCCCAGCAGTTCCTCTGCTTCTGAACTTAAATCCTGTTCCCGTAGCTGCTCTCTCAGCTGTTCTCATGACTGCTCTCTTGGCCGTGCTCATGGCTGTTCCCTTGTCTCTCCCGGCTGTTCTCCCGGCTGTGTTCCCGGCTGTTCTAACTTTCTTTCTAATGAGCATTCTTTATATCTGTGGCTTCTAGGGTTTAACCTGACCCCTCCCCCCAGCAGGTGTTCTGCCTCAACTCGTGACTGTGGAGCTGAACTGCAGCGGGGGGGTGTTTTCCTCTCCTCTGACTCACTCTGTTTGTGGTTTCCCTGGAAACCAGAAAGCCATGTGCTCTTGTTTTCTGTCAGCTACTGAAGCTAACTCTTCCGTTTTACCTCTCTCTAAGGGATCAGAGGGGACCTTCTACACCACAGTAGTTAGGTAATGTCATGTCATCATGTCCATAGTGTTCCTTGAAGAGGTGGATTTTTAGGAGTTTTTTTTAGGGTCTTTGGTTGTTTGTGCAGTTCTGATGGATTCAGGCACAGAGTTCCAAATTGTGGGGGCATACAGAGAAAAAGTCCTGTTGCTTGTCTGTTGTGTGGTCTTGGTCTTGAGTGGAGGGATGGTCAGAAGGTTCTGGTTGATTGCTCTTTCTTGGTCTCATTGAGGATGCTTTTGTGAGCTGGGCAGTGAAACAAGGAGCTGAGAGGTTGTGAAGGAGTTTGAAGGTTGTTTTAGTGATGGCTTTGTGATTTGCTCGTTGAGAGATTGGAAGCCAATGTAGACTTTTTAGGACTGGTGTTGTGTGTTGTCGGTTTGCACTGGCTGTTAGTATTCTAGCAGCAGTATTATGAACCAGCTGCACTGGATATAGAACATGTTTGGGAAGACCTTGATAAATGATGTTTCCATAGTCCAAGTGAGGTGTGATGATGGCTTGAGCTATAGATCTGAAATTGTTGTACTGTAACAGGTGTCGTAAGGGCTTGAGAAGCTTCAACTTCCAGTACACTGTTCTTGCTGTGTTTTTTATGTGTGCACACATGTTGAGGTTGCCATCAATGGTTATGCCTAGTGTGATGATGAAAGCCCAGTGAAAAGCCTGGATATGGATGAAAATCCTGAAATCCCCAGCAAAGTCAATGACAGTGAACAGATGCAAGGGGATTACAGCCTACGTCAGAGAAAAGCTCAGCTCCCTGCAAGAGCAGAACACGCCCTAGATCAGGGGTGGAGACAAACCACCCTCCTGATTGGTCAGAGGAGGGCGGAGCACAGGGAAGACCCAGCAGGAAGCAGGGGTTAAAAACCACGTGCAAGGCAAAGTGAGATAGACTCGAAGAGAGCAGGAGACTCAAGGGGAGACTCGAAGAGAGCAGGAGACTCGAAGGGAGCCAGAGACTCGAAGGGAGCCCGAGACTCGAGGAGAGCAGGAGACTGAAACCAGACAGAGTAAGAGAAGTCTGGGTGAGAGAAGGTGCCAGAGAGAAGGCCCAAACTCAAGTAGCAGCAGGCTCACCGAGAGGCAGTGGCAGTCTCAGGCCAGAACCGTCTACCGATTCAGGACCGGGAAGAAGAAGACATTGAGCCAGCATTTAAAAGCAAAAGCACAAGTGACTGGAGGAGAAGTGCACATCAGGCCAGCAACCGTTACAGCTGTGATAGTTGGAGAGGTGGAAAAGGTACCAGTGCTGACATAAAGAAACAGCCCCAAGGTAAAGCTGATAATTTCTTTCCTGATAATGTGGCAAGAAAGCTAAGGGCTAGTTTAAGAGGGCAGGAACTGAAGCCTTCACCTTCCACCGTTAAACAGTGGATTGAAAGCCTAGCCAGTGTTGCAAACTCCAGCTCAGATAACAGTGAAGCTTTTGAAACCTCTAAGTTAGGGGCTTTGCAGAGGCTATTCTCTAATGAGAAGATTCCCATCTCTAATGTAAAAATACCCATGAGGGCTGACTTGCTGTGGGACCAGTTTCAACCAGTTTCTAAAGGAAGGGAAGCTTAAAGAAACTCCCCAATATGAGAGAGACTCTGTTTGTGCTAATGAATGTGAAGAAATGCAGATAGAGACATCTATGCCTAATGAGGATTATTTTCCAATTCCTATGGATTGTTCTCTGGCTCAAAGGAAAGCTACAATTGTAAATAAGAGAGGAGCAAGTGTGAAAACCCTGTAGTAAGGGTAGTGCTTACGTAAAAGCTGAAGAAAGCATTCTGTGTTTGTTTATTCACTGTCTGTGAGCAACGGAGCAGTGAGGGAACATTGTACTACAAAGTGAAAGCAGCTGTGATAAAGTTCTGCTGCAGTTTTGTTGTTTGACCACACGGAGCAGTGCATAGTGTGAAGGCATAGAGCAGGCAGAACGGCTGAGAAAAGAAAAGTTTATTTTGTTTGTTTCTCCTGGTTATTCCTGAGTTCATCTTTTCTGTTTGGAGATGTTATCCTTCTGCCTTGGTTGTAATTGAACCCTAGCGTGCTTTTGGAAATCCCCATAAAAAATAAAAATCTTGCAAAGCCTTACCAGCGACTCAAACTACAATTTATTACTGAGGAGTGAAAGAACTTTATTCCAAGGGACCTCAAGGCCGCATACCAGCTGTCAGCCTCTTGGCCAGCCGGTGGGTGTCGCACTAGATACTTGATGTGTAAGCACTTCTGGTAGCATAGATTAGGAGAAGCAGAGATGAAGCTTCGATAAAAACGCATGCACTTTATAAAATATGCACACACACAGAGAATGCATGCACACATTTATGCCTGAATCGAAGCAGTATAAATATATGCAAGAGCTTTTGTACGCTATTAGAAATTATTGGCCTTCACTTAATTTGCAGCTTGATGTCCCATGAGGGCTTCCATGCATTCAGTGATGCTAAGATCAGTAGCTTAATTACTGGCAGGATCTCCCCAACTCGACAGGCCTCAGCTTGGGTGCCAGACTAAGACAAACCACCCATCTGGACAGCAGCAGAATGGGATAGTGCTGGTGGTGGAAGATCACATTTCTGTGACAATGCCAACAACATTGAAATTATCTGTGTAAAAGAAAGGCCTGGCAATCTACTTTCGTATCTTACTAGGAAAACTCAATGGATAGTCACAACAAAGCAAATTACAATATAATGCTGGAATATGAGCCCCCTCCAGATCAGAAGACACTCAACGGGTGACTGGGCAAGAGTTGATGTGGTTTGAACAAAGCCCTCCGGATGCCTGACTGCTGATGTAGCTACACATGAAATAGAGAGTCAGAAGCTGCAAGAAGGTCTTACATATTGAAAAATGAATGCACAAAGCATCAAGGGAAGCTAGAGGTGATAAAGAATGAAACAGAACATGCACAACTTGATCCCTTGGGCACCAGTGAACTGGAATGAACTGGCATTGGGCACTTTGAATCTTATGCTCACATGGTATACTATGGTGCCGGGAATACAAAACAAAGAAGAAATGATTTTTCATTTATAAATAAAAAATAACTTGCAAGAACTTTAATGTAATACAATTTAGTCAGTAATGCTTAATATCTATTCCTCTACTGGAATGCCCATCAACACAACTATTATTAAGGTATATGCATCAACAACCGATGCAGAAGAGAATGCAATTGAACAGTTTATGAACAAGTATAAGCTGAAAAAGGACATGTAAACAGCATATACTGATAGTCATGAATGACTGGAACACACAAAGTTGGGAACAAAGAAGAAGGCAAAGTGGTTAGAAAATACAAGCCTGGCAATAGGAATGAAGCTGAAGGAAGACTGATAAAATTCTTCAAGACTAACAATCTATTCATCTCAATCACCTTCTTCCAGAAACACAAGTGGCAACTGTACACATGGACATCACCCAATGAACTGTACAATAATGAAAGTGATTGCATCTGTGGAAGTCAAAGGAAAAGCTCAATATCATCAACAAAGTCAAAACCTAGAGCCCCTCATGAATGCAGCAATGTATGATCTTGAAAATGTACCTCTGGAATTTAAAGACCGCCTGCGAAATCAATTGCAAATTATAGAGCACCAGAAGAATTATTAGATAACACCCCAAAACTCACATACACATACACACACACACCGTATGTCAAAAAAGCAAAAACAACCACCAACTACAGAGATTCTGGCAGTACCGATATTCCGTATCTATACAAGGTTCCCCATAATCCATTTTGTAAAATTTCATACCACACTACAAAATGGAAAGCAAATTCCAAATATTACATAAAAGTCAAGCAGTTAAGAATTTCAACATAATAACAAACTCTCATAAAATTAAGGGTACTAAGCACCCACTTAGTGGTCAAAAAAGCTACAATACAAAAGCACAGTACCACCACTAAATAGTGGTGAGCCGCTATCCTCTAATGCGAGTATCATAGTACATATGACCCAATAATTCCCATTGTCGTACTCCATTCCCTCACAACTCGTGACCCTACTATTATTCACCCATCATCTCACCTTCAAACCCCAATCAAATTAAAATATGTGTAGTACCCACAATCATCACCTTCTCCCCCTTGACCCTCACTCAATTACACTTCTAACCTACTCTCTACCCTCCCAATATACTACCCTCTTGCACACATCACCAGTTACTCCCCAAAACTTCCTGGAACCTCACAAACTCCAGAACCCATCAACAATATGCACATAATCTAACAAATTTCATTTTCATCATCAAACATTCATCACCCTTCTCTCCTTTATCCCTCTCCAACTTGGCCCTGCCACATCTTTTACAGTCATCCCTCATCCTCCATACAGACCCCGATTGATTCCACACATGATGCATAATCAAAATAAAACCAACAAGTCCACATGTAACTCATTAATACACTAGTCCTAGAAAGTCCTTTTACAGTTGTGAGCAGGGTTCCAGTAAAGCTTGTAATCCATCAGAACTCCCATCCAAACAAGAGATGAGGAAACAAAAACTAAGTCCCGGTGAAGAAAAATAAAACATCAATTATCCACAGATAGTAGCCTAATGATACTGTGAAACACACAGTTTTACCAGTTAGTTGCTCATCCTCTTCAGACACATGGTTATACTGCTATTGTGGTTTTGCAGTGGCTTCCAGCAACTTTTCAATCAGAATTTAGGATGTCATGCGTGATTCATAAGGCTCTCTTCAAGGCCGTCTGGTTACCTGAAAGAATTGCCTAGCTCAGTACATGCTGCCACACCAACTTTGGTCCTCTCAGTTGGACGTTGTTGCTTTACCAGCACAAGGTGAGATTACAATGTACCAGGGAAAAATGCATGTGCCTATGCAGGCACAGTTCCTGTGGAACCATGTACTGCTAGTAATTCAAGGTGAAAGAGGATGCTTCTTTTTTCATAAAACAGTTAAAAGCATGGCTGTTTTGACCAGGCTTTTGGATATGATAGGTTGAAGAGAAGGGACTTGAATTTTATGGATGGAAAATGTCTTAATCTATTTTGTTGTATTGTATGAGAGACACTTATAGGGAGTTGAGTTTGTAAAAATTGTCTTAGTTTCCCATAAGGGATAGGGCTTGCACAAATCCAAATCCAGGTGGCAGGTTGCCATTGGAGGACTAGAAATTCGCATCCTGGCACTCAGGATTTCATGACCCCAAAAACATTTTTATTTCTTGAACTTGAGAAGCTTTTCTAACTTTTTTCCCACCGTTGCTTGGTTTTCTGCATGCTTGCCATGCAGTGGGAGGAAGTTCAAAGCTGATCTTGTGATTTCCAGAAGTCTCCCCAAGATCAAGAAAAAGCAAGATCACTGAAACTTCCTCCAATCGTGGCAGCAAAGCACCAGTATGGCAATGGTGGCAGCTCAGCAGCAAAGGTGAAAGAATCAGTAGTAAGTAAGACATAACTGGAGGAAGTCTGGTGGGTGGGTGAAGGGGTGGGGTGGTTGGGGGGGTATTGATAGAGAGAGAGGAGAGAGAGAGTGAGGGTAGTCTTGGGGGGGGGCTGCTATGAGAGGTAGAGAGATTTGGGGTATAAAGGGCAAGGTGTGGGAGCATAACAGATGTTTTTTTGCATCACATATCACCAGGCCATGATGATAGTGGGACCGCATCAAAGGAAGGTGTCTCAAAATGTAGCTATAAAGGGTCACTGAGGTCATGGGAGGGGGTGGGAGAGGAGAAGGGGCCCGTGTCTGGTTTGGGCATTGTCAGAATGGCACATTAAGGGCTTAATTTATTCATCTTTCTTTTCACGTAGAAAATGGGAAAAACCTGTCTTAGTAAATCATGTTTATATTAAAGGAACTGTGATACACCTTTGGGTGGGGAGGGGGGTGGGCAGCACACTCAATGAGACCTAGGTCTCAGTGGCCAGCTCCAAAAATTCTAGGCTGGCTCCTAGATTAGAAGAAAGTTTGTCAAGCTTGTCTTGCTTTATTCGTTTTAATTGTACCCCGCATCAAACGTGATCAGTGATGCAGAGTAATTTAATATTATAAACAAAGAGAGGTGTAAGGCATCCCACATAACCGGCTATTGTAATGATCTAATCTGCATCATCGTCCTCCATCTCTCGCATTAAAAGGATTAAAACCGAAGTCACCCGAGATGACAGTTTAAACCATTTGTTTGGCTAGTAGACAACAATGAGTCATCACCAGGGTAGGCTTATTCCTTAGGCAGACTAGCTAATCACCAAAAATGGTTACTTATGAAGGTTCTTCATACATTAAAAAACCCGATCTAATCGCTCACCATAATGTAGCATTTAAATTGCCAGCAAAGAAAAAGTGGAAAGAGCAGACCTCAGAATATCCCGGAGAAAGCGTTACGCCATTCATAGGCTTCAGGTATTTTAAACGGGGACTGCTTACATCAACGGTCTGCTATACCTAATCCACCCACATGAAATTTCACAACTAAGAAGCAAGGGACATTACTTAAATCAATATAACTCTCAACAATTTGTTTTAACAGAGTATCAAAAAAAATTTTTCTCTTTCTTCTGTCGAGCTTCCAAATCAATGGTTCTGATGTCAACCCCAAAGCCCGCCTGGATGTCCCTTTAGCGTTTCGTCTATGTTGCTTCAGGGCGATCATCTCTTAATAAAAACAAACACTTTGCTATCCTCTACGATACAAACCGTTATGCACTCGTATTTTGAAAACAACGTAACCAAATTACAAGACAATCTTACCCAAACAAAAAAGTTCCACGAAACTTACTTATAAAATCACAGTAAAGCGAATTATCATTAACCTTTTCACTTATCTGCTGCTCTGTAGTCACACAGGCACTATCATCAACGCCAATCTTTAAAAATTGTCAAATATGAAGTACCATGCCTACGTCGCCCATGACGCATAACCCCTCATATCAAATACAGGCCTGCCAATCGATGCCAAAATTCAATACACCTGGAATGATTTATCAAGCATAAAAATCCATAATTGCTCCCTATACCTTAGACACTGTTTGCGCGTCATACCT